>OY856409.1:673387950-673987950 GCA_963693085.1 Alisma plantago-aquatica | reverse complement strand
TAATAAGGTATGCCTTGCTACCCCTTTCTTAATCTATCATTGTTGAGACAATATGTAATATGGAAATTTTTTGTTTCCATTGTCATTCTCTGACTCCATATCTTACAACACATCCACACATAACCATGTATTCAATGAGCAATTGTAAGTGGTTGGGTTTCAGTAATAATATGAACATAACTTAACATGTAGCTTTAGTATAATATGAGCATGCATAAACATTGATAGTGACTTTAGGATGCATTCTTAACTTAATTAAGCATTCATATTCATACACCTACATAATGAACCTTATCTAAACTGATCTCAGTGAACACACACATGGTGTGTAGGCTTAGGCTTGAACCTAGAAACATAACTCACTAACACACACTAGGTGTGCAGGATTGGGCTTGAGCCTAATATTGAAGGGGGCTCATAAGGCACCAACCTTCCATAACAAGTCCATGAGATAGGGCCTAATCACTAAATCTTATTCTTATCTAATCTTACTTAGAGTGTTCACCCATAATTGCTTAGTTGATCTTAATTGTGAAGAGGTGATCTTAACATTTATACAAGTATGCAATAAATCTTAACGAGATATGCATATGGAATATACCTCATGAATAATTATATGTTCACATGATAGCATGTAGCTTTAAACAAAATCAAGATAAACTAATGATGCAATATAATTGAAACCCAAGGCATAGACCTCTTACATAATATAAGTAGAAACCAAACTTCTAAAATCCCCTAATTTTATATATTTGTTATCCTATAATTATAACCCAAAAAGAATACAATTAGGATCCTAAACCCAAATTAATCTAACTCTAAAAGTTCGTGAAAACAAAGTCAAATAATATCCTAAAACCTAACCCACTAGATAGATCTTGAAAAGATGATCAAAAACCATATAATGTGTAACCCAGTAGGAGTTATTGACTAATCTTTAAGATTTATACAAGGTATATATATTTTCTAAATTCATTAAACCATCATTTACCTTAAACTCCAGTACATGCGGGTCATTTGGAGTATATATTTTCTTCAAGATCCACTGACCATGTACAAGACTTGTCTTCTCCACCTGTAGGCCCTATAACTTGAACTCCAGTATAGGCGGGTCATTTGGAGTATATGTTTGCTTCAGGATCCACTGACACATGTACATGACTTTCCTTCCCCACCTATAGGCCCTATTCTCTACACAACGTGAGAACATCCACAAGGGCCATCTTTGACAATCTCCATCCCCTCTTCCTCTCATGATTCTCCTTTCCCTCTACTTACACGAACCTAGACTAGGATGTAGATCCTCTCTGGGCGGGATCTGGATGGTATATTTGACAACACCATCCTATTTTCCCTCCTTATTGAGAGGTGGGGAATCACAAAATTCTACCATGCTTCATGTGAGCGCATTCACTAAGCAGCCTCTTCAACAATCTTCATCATGCAAGAAGCTGTGAGGAGTCCCCAAAGTCATTTCATGGGTTCTCTCTCATCTCCGTGCTGCTTTATTCTTCATGAGAACAAGCTTTGGTGACACACTTGCATCTCATGGCCACACACAGCCATGGAAAGGTACTCAAAACTTCATCCATTTCTCCTTGTGCATGGTCGACATCTTGACAGACCTTCATAGTAGGAAGACAGGCAACCACCTTGTAATCATTACACACAGAAAACTAAGGATCCAATGAAAACCTTATATTTCACATCATAGATTTTCTCCTTCTTTCCTTCTGTTAGCTTCTACCAACCCATGAGGTGGGAAGAGATCAATAGCTCTCCAGGCTTGCTCTGGGTTCACTAATACCGGCTTTGATGTTGTGGCTTGCTTGGGTAGTCACCACCATGCCTCTAATGTTATGTTCGATACACGTTGAATGAAGGGGAGGGGAAGAGGGGAGAGGGGAAGGAAGGGGACACTTATTTTGGTTTGTTTGGTTAGCATGGGGAGGGGAAGGGGAGAGAACATAAAAAATATAAAAAAATTGTCATTTTTTAAACAAGTCATATTATTCCAAAAGGTTACATACACCACACATATGAGTACATAAAAAATCAAGATAAATTCAAATCATACCTCTCATGATCAAAACAAAAGTATTCATATAATTATTTTGTTAATGAAGAAGATACATTTTTATGTCTAACATGACATAAAACGTTGTTGATGCAAATAGGAAATACCACTTCTCTTTTTATAGCCATTGTGATTATACATGTACTTTACTCCATATTTATAATTTTCCCTCAATTTATTTAAGAATCCTCCATAACTTGAGAGTACCTTCCACTTTGCTCCAAAATTCTATTACTTTTTCTATTTTTCCTTATGTTATTATCTTTAAAAAAATTATCTCAAACATTTAGTATTCTCTACCAACATTTTTTATAAACAATCTTAGATTTTTTTTTTAAAATTGTGCACTACATTTATTCTAGTATCCTTTTATTTTTAATCTTTCCTCTAATTTTTCCTTCTAACTTCCCCCAAACATTTTGTATTCCCTCCATGTGAGGTGAGAGACTACATGCTCTTTTTTCTCATTGGTTGTGAGCTATAAAGTATTTTCCCCCATATTATTTATATTTTTCCTTCCCCTTGTCTCCACTCAGATTTGGTGGGGAGAAAAATGGCTGGAAATACCCTTGATTCTTTCCCCTCCATTCCCTTCCCTTCCCCTTTGCCATGTGCAACCAAAAAACTTAAGCCCTTTGCCCTCCCTTCCCCTCCCCTCCATTTACCGCATACCAAACAGGCCATAAGGAGGCATCACAGGTAGGGAAGCCATTGTCATGGTTCCTATTCAAGGTGGATATTCCTCCACCAGGTTGCCAAGTCCATGTTCACCTCTTAGCCAGGTTCTGTGATGTGTGAAGACTGGTTTTTGGATCTTCCACCCACAATTTCCACAACCTAATAGTTGAGGTATATTCCTCTAATCCCATCAATGACAAGGATCTTCCCATTGCTCATGATGACCATGTCAAATAATTGGTCAATGTTTATGCACATCCTTTCCAAGTTCTATAACATTATATATATATATATACATATATATATACACACACATATATATACATATATATACACACACAAATATATATATGTGTGTGTATATATATGTATATATATGTACTATGTCTGTAGAACTGTAAATGACTTTCTATATGATAGAATCCATAACTTATTGGACAATAAAACTTGTATGCATAAGAGGCATAATTAATTGTATCTCTTTTTGTTATGTGGGTATCATCTTATATTAATCATTATCTTCCAGTAGAGAATTTGTTTCAAATCTAAAGGTTGGGCTCTCATCTATGTAGATGATGTGCTTTATAAGAAAAGTAGTACATGTATTCTAATATATATTTCCTAGTCACATTGTTTGCACATATCGTATCCTATAAATAAAAGAATACTTCAATCCTTAAACTAATATGATTTATTATTTAACACCCTAGATTATGTCTTCTTTTATTTAGTCATTATCCTAATGTGTGACCCTGAAACAACATAGAGGTCATAATTAATTCCCAATCAAGTGGAACATAAACTAATATACTTTCCTCCATCCTCACCAAATGATCATGTAATTAAGATGTGATTTAGGATCTCCTAACTCAATATTTGAGGCCCTAAAATATCATCATATTTTATTTAAAGGTTATGAACTTCATGATCACTATTGATCTATTTTGATTGGATTATAAAATCTAAGAATTTAGAGTGTTATAATTCTACCCGCCTCATAGAAATTTTTTCCTTGAATTTTTTTTGAAATGACCATAGAGTTAGCATAGCTACCCACCTTAAGGCTATGCTAATATTTTTGATTTGCACTCCCCTTCTTAACTTTGACCAAAATACTCGTATAATTATTTAGGACCAAAAACATAGTTTAAATATTATGTTATACAAATTTAGAGGCTTATATACCCACATGAATTAAAAGGAAAATTAATATTTATGATCTCAGAGTATCTTAATTAACACATTTCTATACATATCACATGTACTAATAATTCCTGAACATATATAGGTTATACCATGTGTCCCATTGAAAGATTTGGTAGATCATACAGTTGTAGTCTCTGAGTCACTAGGAGTGAGAGTGAGGTTTATATGTAGCCACTATTCTTCACTACTAACTTGCATCATATTACTAGATACATATGTCAAAAATCATTTTCACACTAAATTTAATAAGTTTTATGCAATTCATCATACTCGTATTGTTCTTAATTCTTCTAGGTCACGAATTATAGTGTTCCTTAAGACTATCAATTATCTTCTAACTTTAAAATATCTTGAGTCATGAATTTGAGTATGATTTTAAAGATTAGTCTTTGTATTTTCTATTAAAAATATATTTTTATTATGGTAACTAAAACATCAACTTGATTTATAAATTCTTATTCACAAGTCATTCCCAATTCCTTCTCTTCTAATCTTATAATACATTAAGTTAGGTCAAAATGACCTTTCTAAAGGTTTATAATCTCTAAGTTTTTTTTTAGTTAAGCCAGAGGGTTCTCTATTCATCCCACCCCTCTCTTGTGGGCGAAAATCATCAACAAAATACAACTCCTGCTTATATGTCTGGAGGTTTGTTCCCCCCAAAAACCAAATAAAAGAATACATCACAACCCAGACAAAGAAACAACTAAAAACACATCCATGATTCATCAAGCATCGATCCTCTTCAGGTGCACATAGGTAATGCCTCTTTTCTCCAAAGCAGCCATGCCTCGAATTCTATTTGGTATCATCCTTCTATCCGTAATAGCTGTCATCTCTAAAAATATTTTCACCCATCTCCCAATCTCTCTGGGTATAGAGTTAGCAACTTTGTGTACCAGTGAACCAGTAACACTAGCTCTAGCCAACTCTGACCTCAGTTCTCTAACAAACGGCTTGGTCCTCCATGGTTTAAGTTGCAATTATCTTCTTGGATTGCAAGAACACATTTACCATCTTGCTATGAGTTGTCAACTCTCCAACCACTATGGTGAAGACCTTACTTTATTCTTCCTATTAGGAATTGTGCTCGGATTTTTCACACAATTAGATGTGTTAGGCTTTTAAGAGTATTATGGATTCGTCAACCTTCTTGACTTATAATAAGCATTTAAACGTTGTTTTATGGCTTTTTACCATTGGTGAGATTTTATTAATTATAATAATGAGTCAACTAAATTGTTTTTTTTCAATAAACTTGTACTAAAGTTCTCATTTATCCCAAGACCTCATTGCACCCAAGTGCTCATCGCATCAAAGTGCTCATTTACCTTGGAGAGACACTAAAATAACATTACTTTCTTAGAATAACTTCTTTTATCTTACCATAGTGCTCAAGAATAGGGAAATCAATGGTACTTGTATATATTGTCATGTCATAAAACCATTATTATCCCAAGAATATACAATGAAGTCTTAATCAGCATTTTTTCTGGGCTCTATCTCATATCAACATAATATATAACCTAATATGATTGTGATTCTAAATTATTGATTCATACAACAACATATCTTGTATCACATTATATAATAACACTCGTCGCATATAACCCTAAAAAGACATCTTGATACCCCTAGACATCATCATTCTATAACATAATAACCTAAATATGGAGTAAGACATGATGATTTTCCTCAAGTATCTCCCCTAGTAAACATTGTGATTTGGCTTAGGGCTGATTTGTTTGGGTTTAAAACCAATCCACACATGTAACTGGAAAATAGGAAATCAAAATTAAGTAGTTGTTAACAAATTGATTTTGTTTGATTGCTCGAAGATGAAACCATTTGTTTTAATATTTATTTTTATAGTGCAATGCTATTTCAGACACAAATCGATATCATCTTTGGCGTGATTCAGTCAGGTACAGTCAAGAAATAACATTTGACAGGAACCTCGACATAGTTTTAGAGCATGAGGCACATGTTTCCTTTTGAAAATGAGTGTGGAAAGTGAACTCCACCTAAAAAGTGCACAATTCATTTTCCATAGTTTCTATAAGGAAAAAACTATGCCATGTGATTCATTTTCTAGATGTGGTTTGCAACTAATAAATACCAAACATAAGTAGTTCAAAGAAATACATAGTTGAAACTGCTTGGATATGTTAGTAGCCCAACCAAACTAGGCTTTAATATTGTGATTCAATTTTTGACAAAAGTTCTCTCTTAGAACCAAAATTTAAACGCATTGAGAGATTCCTAATTTTCATCCTACATAGTAAGAGAAAACCCAATTTTCCTCAAATAATTAAACCAATAAATAAACAAGGATGAGATCTGCTACTTAGGAACTATGGCTTTAAAAGTTCAAAATGCCTTATGTCTTCATTATCCTTATTGATTTTTTTTACAATCACCAAAATCATGAAACATCACTAATCGTGACTTAGTTTATTTAATGAAGTGTGTATTTTCTCATTATCTAATCAATATATTAATTATATGTGGAAAAAATTATACTTGGAACTAATCTAATTTTATGGACAACATGGTGCACATAACATAGGTTGTGCTCCATGATGTGATGTAAGCTAACTTAAAACATGAGTTTCTATGTCCCACTCAAAGGTTTTGATATTTTAAAAGTATGGTAGAGTCCTACATACAAGTTTATATATTTATTTAAACTTTAGGGTTTCTACCCACATGGTCATATATTTTTCATGAAATATGACGTAGGTGCATACTACACTAGAATGGTCTTAAACTTTTTCAAAAATGTATGGGAACATATTCTTTAATCAAATTCACTTACATCCATTTACTTTACATGTTCATTATCATAACATGTTCAATTGAAATGTCTTATTATTGCACTATTGAGGTACCCCCTTGCATTTCATTAGTCTAAGCCCATTACTCTATCCCAAAGAGTCTAATATCAAACATGGTCTTTACAAATCTATTTAATTCGTATACCATTAGGTCCAGATGACCACATAAACATGCTCCTAGCAATAATTCTTTATGAATTCTCTTGACACATACTTGTGACTATATGTATCTAGAGATGATAGATCTTATTATACTCATATCCAACATCCTCACACAACAAGCATTAGAAGAAAGGACTTTAGAATAATAATATCATGTGTCTCATAGCATATCATATAAGGTTCACAATTTTATGTGTCCTATACCACAAACAATAAAAAAACAAAGAGGACATGCTATGATCTATGGAGTCAACACTTAGAACCCATTACTAAAATGCATTTAAACATATAGTTGTTTATCCCTCTTTGGTTCTTGCATTATATGTAACAACTTCAATCTTTTTAAAACATGAAATCATGATGAAACATTTCTTTCATTCTTTCCTTCAAAAGAAAACTTGAGAAGTCAAAACTCTATCAAACTTAAATACGTGTATAACATAGTACTTATAATAAAATATTTTCTTTTTCATTTGATCATGAACCACAAAATATACAAAAGAATCATCATAAATTTGGCCAAAATCATTATTCAAGGAAAACTAAAACTAATAGATGTACATTAAAATTCTTAGCCATGTATAAAAGATGAGGGATTATCCCTAAGATGTTATACGTGAATCCCATAAATTCATTCATCTTTCCATTATCCTCAACTTCAATTCATTGGAGAAACTATCTTCCATGATTTATTCTTAACTATCTTCCTTAAAATGTAGTCCTTTAATCTAGGGTATATCAAATCTATGCATTATGATATCCTATATCCTCAAACACTCATATGTTCTCAAATATTAGGGTTGTTGTAATATACACCTCTATCTTGGTGAGAATCTTGTCATCAATATTGTTCTAACTACCTTTAGTCTTAGGACTCATCTTAGAGGTTAAAATATAAGAGTGTGAGACTCTATCCTAGTAGACGTCTCTATTATTTCTCTGATACCTCTTTTATAGCATCCCTTAAGTGCAATCCATATACAACTACACGGAAGCATGGATCATCATGATTACACTCGAATAATGTCAATAAAAACATATCTTTCATTGCAATAATATAAAACTTTAAACAAGATATAGCTAACATTGACTTGCATACACATTCTTTTTACCAAACTTACAACTAAAACAACTTAATACATTAAAATGGGAAAAAGTAGATAAACCTCCTTGGATCATATAGATGGAACCCCACTAAGACGTGAATTCTTTCATGGATCAACCTCTTGAGAGATATCCCATGTTGTAGACCACCTATGTGCATTCACACATAGAAAAGCATTTGACAAACCAATGTAAGTGATTGGGTTTCAGTAATAATACGAACACACTTAACGTAAATCTTAAAATTGACATGAGAATGCCTAAACATTAATAATGTATTTAGGATGCATTCTTAACTTATTAAGCATTCTGATTAGGATACCTACTCAATGAACCTAATCTGATGTGATCTTATTGAGAAAATTCATGGTGTGTATGCTTGGACTTGAACCCAGAAACATAACTCACTGGCAAGCAATAGGTGTTTGAGCTTGGGGTTGAACCTAGAAGTGTAGGGGTCTCATAAAGTACCAACATTCCATAACATGTTCATGAGATAGGGTCTTATCATTAAATCTTATTCTTATCTGATCTTACTTAGGTTTGTCACCCATAATTGCTCAACTGATCTTGAAGAGGTATAAATTAGGTGATCTGATCTTAACATTTATACTATGCAGTAAATCTTGACTAGAGATGCATGTGAAATGTACCTCTTAAATAATTAGCATGTTCACATTATATCATGTATAATATGATCTTTAAATATGATATGTGAGAAAAAATGATGATGCAATATAATTGAAACCCAAAGCATAGACCACTTACTTGATATTGGTAGGAACCAAGCTCCTACAATCTTCTAATGTTAACCCTTAATTGTCTTGTAATTATAACCCTAAAAGAATCTAGTTAGGATCCTCAAATATATTTAATATACCTATGAAAGTTTGTGAAAATAAAATCAAATCTATCTTCAAACCTAGCTCATTTGCTAGATCTTGAAAAGATGATCAAAACCAATGTAATGATTGACCCTATAGGAGCTATTGATTAATTTTTATGATTTATGCAAGGTAGAGGTATTTTATAAATTCATTAAGCCATCATTTACCTTATACCTAGGTGGGTCACTTTGGGGATCCATTTGCTTCAAAGTCCATTCACTTGGGTGCAGGCCTTGCCTTCTCCATCTGTAGAGACCTATTCTCTATACAATGCTTGGACCCTCCACAACGGGCATCTCTAGCAATATCCATTCCCTCTTTCTCTTGCACCTCTCCTCATATGAATCTGGCCTAGGGTTATGACCCTCCTTCAACAGGATCTGGATAGTAGGTGTGCATCACCATCATGTGTTCCCTCATGATTGAGAGGTCAGGAATAACGCAATGCACCCTACTTGTTGAGAGCACCGTCGGTGCTTAATTCTTCAGCAATCTCCTACACAGAAATCTAAGAGGAGTCTAAAAGTATGTACATGGCTTCTCTCTCCTTCTCATAATGCTTTATTCTTTATGATATCTAGATTTGGTGATGCACCTAGATCTCACGGCCACACACGGCCATGGAAAGGTACTCATATATTCATCCATTTCAATATGTTCATGGTCGGCCTCTTGATGGACATTCATAGTCCCTCCATTTAGGCAGACAAGAAACTGTGTTCTATTCGTTTCTTGTAGAAAACTAAGGATTTGATGGTTGACCTCCTGCTTCACATCTTCAACATTCTCTTGGTTTCTTGCTATCATTTTCCACTAACCCATGAGACGAGAAGAGATCAGTGACTTTCTAGTTATGCTATCACTTTCGGCTCATGAGACGGGAAGATATCAGTGGCTCTCCAATCTTTCTTTGAGATTAGTATATCATCTTCAGTGTTTTAGATTTCTCGGGAGATCACCACCATGCCTCTAAGGAGGCATCATAGTAGGGAATCTTTTGTCATGGTTCTCTATCAAGGTGGAGCTTCATCCACCAGGTTGCCCAGTCCATGTTCAGCCATGTTTAGTGCAGTATGAAGATTGGTTTTTAGATCTTCCACACACCATCACATCCTGAGAAAACCCATGACCTAATATTTAAGGCTTGTTACTCTAATCCTATCCATTAAAAGGAGTTTTGATTTGGTCATGGTGACCATGTTAAATCATGGGGTAATGTTTGTGCATGTCCTTTCAGAGGTTCGTGACATTTAAAGATATATCTTAGAGCATTTGTATCCTATCAGGTTTTGAGACACACCAAACTTGGTATATTTATGGGTATTATTTCTGCATAACTATAAACTACTTTCATTATGATAGAATCCACAATTCATTAGCCAAGCACACTTGTATGCAGAAGAGTCATAACTACTTGTGTGTTGTTGAGTGAGTATCATCTTATGTTTATCATTATCTTCTGGTAGAGAATTTGTTTCAGATCTAAAGTCAGGGTTCTCATTTGTGTATGTGGGTGTGCTTTATAGGAAAAGCAGTACATGTATTCTATTATATTTTCCTAATCACCTTTTTTTGCATATATCTTATCCTATAAAGAGAAGAACACTTGGATCCTTAAATTAATATGATTTATTATATAACACCCTTAATTATTGTCTTTTTTGTTAATCATTTCATATCCTTACATGTGAACTTGAAACATTAGATAGGTCATTATTAATTTCCAATCAAGTGGAACTAAAACTAAGATACTTTCCTCCATCCTCACTAAATGAATCATGTAATTATGGTATCATCTAGAATAACCTAATTCAGGATTTTGGATCCTACAATATCATCATATTTTGTTTGAAGGTTTTTAACTTCATGAGATCTATTTATTTATTTTGATTACATTAGATTATAAAACCTAAGAATTCAGAGTGTTATAGAATCTCTATGGAGAAGACAATTTTGAGGATATAGACAAAGTAGATGTCTGGTTGTTGGCTTTAGAGAATAATTTTCCCATTATGGAAGCACATCTCAATAAGAAGGTAATCTTTGCCACCTATATCCCTCATGCAAAGCTTTAGTGGGAGAATTACATTGCCAACTAAAACTTAAATAAGGGCTCAATGACTTATAAGAGGACTTATGACCCATCTTCACTCCTAGTTCCATCTCCATCTCTGCCCAAAACAGAAGGAAAAGGAGTTCATGAACCTATACTAGGGAAACATGTTTGTAGTCGAATATGACAAGAAGTTTGTACTTCTATAGTGTTTTTCATTAATGTTCGACGAGGAGTGAAAAGTGGAGTATTTCATTGATTTCCTACACCCCAGCTGCAACCACATGTCATGGCAAGCAATCCTCCAAACTTCATCGAGGCCCTAAACTTTGTCTCAAAATAGAGAGGAGTGTCATGCCCTTCAAGAGCCCACCTTTGGGTTAATAAGGGTTCACCAAAGGCATTTCTACATTGAAGAGTGACATAAGGAATACACAACTCTACAACCACACCAAGGGAAATGGTAGAGGAGGAGGAGAGTCTAGCTATGAAAATTGCAACTGTGAAGGTCCCCTAAGGTGCATAAACTATGGGAGGAGGCATGCTAACAAGTTTTTCTTTGAGAAGTTGGTGTGTGGTCTATGCAATTAAGAGGGATACTTCCAACCCAAATTCCCTCTCCCCCTATGGTGGCCCAACCTATAGAATCCCAACATATTATTGGTTGTCAACAGGCCCGAGTGTCTACCATCCACAATGAAGAAGCCCATGCCAATTTTAATCGTCTCATAGAAGGTACCAACCTATAGATATTCATTTTACATGCCTTACAATAAGATAAATGTTAGGAATTTAATGCCATGCATAATAATGTAGGAATGCTTGATATTGCGGGCCACTCGATTAAAGTTTTGTTTGAATCTGGTTCCACTAATACTTTTATTCATAGATATCTCACAACTATGTTGAATTTGGATTTTAAGGACTTAGGTTATATCCTAGAGTTCACCACTCCCTGTGGTTGTGTATTTGCATCCCTATTGAAAACACTGGCCATAACTGTTAAATGTCATAATTATTAAATCTCTACAGATTTCAGCCTCCCTGATTTGAATGACTTCGATGTCATTATAAGGATGGCATGTATTTATAATTATAATTCAAAGATGGACTATAGGGGAAAAAAGATAAGGGTATAAAGACATGGATACCCATCATTCACTATTGGAGGTAGGAAATATGACACCACCACTCAGTATGTGTCTACCACAAAAGTAGAATGGATGATAGCTAAAGGTGATCTAGTGTTCCTAGACATAGTAATCGATTCACATCTAAAGGCACACCCTCTATAGGAAATAAAGGTAATCATGGATTGTGTTATGTGTTCTCAAAAGATTTTCCAAGTATACCTCCAGAAAAGGTAGTGGAATTCTCCATAGATCAAGATCTCATGACAAACCTGATGTCAATGTTCCCTTATATAATGGCACCCACTGACTTTCTAAAGTTAAAGAAGCAATTTCAAGAAATCTTGGAAAAGGTCTTCATTTGATTCAATGCCTATATTTGGGAAGCCCCATTCCTCTTTGTGGAAAATAAAGATGGGCCACTCCCCATGTGAATCTACTAGAGGATGTTGATCCAAGCCACAACTAAAGATAAGTAACCTCTATAAAGGATTTATGAGATTTTTATCATATCAAAACCACCCACATCTTCTTAAAGATTGACCTATGATATGTGTGGCATCCAACTTATAAAACACAAGATTAACTAATGCGGAAGCGAATCATTAGCAGCGGATTACTAAAAATCACTAAAAATTAAAAACTTTTTGCAAAGAGATCCACACATAGGAAATCTTTTTCTTCAAAAGACAACGTATAACATTTACATTTTTATTTCAAAGTACATGTCTTGCACTATCTACTGACTCCGACGACCTGAGAGTACAGAGACGACACATAGGACTACTAACTATACAAAACTTGGCAGCCAGTGCCTCCACTTGAGTCATCACTGTTGTTTCTGATACTGTTGCTGCTTTCCTTTTCCTGCAAAAGAGTCTCTGCTTCTTTGTCTACATCCACCTAAAAATGTTAGATCCCACGGGGGTGAGACAATTGTAAATTGTCCCAGCAGGAGATATAACTCTTCGCCAAAACATTATTGTTGTAGATTATTATATTAGAATTGAACAGGAGTACTTACATATGAACAACAACATTATTCATTGTATGAACAGAGAAAGGCAATCTCCTTTCTTAAGGAGAACATTGTATCTACTCATGGTAGATTCATAATCCATACATCTAATTGCAAGGAATGTAAAGAGATAGGAATAACATTTATCAACTAACATTGCATATCAGAAGTATAACATCAACCAATGAATTTCCATATTCAATCCTATAGCAAACATGCTAGAGGGTTGATTACATTTTACAATCACACTTATGCCCTGAGGAGATGAGGTATACTGCTCATGCTCCAACCGACCACTGCAAAGTCAAAATCAGTACCATACAAGGTCAAAGGTAGACCTGACTACCAAGACCTCCTATATCTTGGTCAGTGCGAGATTACATGCAGGACATCTTGTGTCTCTGTTATATATATAGCTTTCCAGGGTATACTGGCAACTTCGCTATCAGAGTTACAGTGGCGTGCTGCACTCTCTTTGCGATCGTGAAATTTCATGTTTATCTCCATCGATCCGGCATTTTCATTATTGGGAGATGTGTAAAGCATCTTCCCAATCATCAGGGGATTAATGATACATCCTTCCCGGAATATATAATGAAGGATTGTGGGATCTCATGTTTATCTACCACCAATCCTGCATTCGGGAGTAAGGTATTCACGCCCATCACCCCCACATACTCAAAAGTATGCCCTCTGGGTTTTGTCGCGGAGCACCCGTTTCACCATCACTAGTTTGCTGACGATGATGGATCTATGGTCAGGGCTCTACATGATATGATTTCACTTGATTAATTAAGTACATTGTCATGTTCTTTTAGCATCAATCATGTTCTCAAACATATTTTATTCAGACAAATGCTATAAAGAAACATGTACTATTTTCATCATTCACGTCTCATTCTTTATGAGACATTGGGATCTCAGTCCCTCATTTCAATACTGGGATTTCTCATCCCTCAACCATATCATTATTATGCTTATCAAATCTAGGTATTCATACCCTCAATTCATCATTGTCACTGTTACCATTTGCTAGGTAACTATTATCTCCAGGTCCTTAGACCGAGGTATGTATGATACTTGTTACACAAGTATCTCACATGGATTTCAAAGCCTATTAAATGTTTTGTCACCTTTCATTAGACAACAACAACTTATTCATGAGACTCATAAGGTCCATATACCTTTTGTTACTTTTACTAAGCAACAACAACATTAGGCACATAAGTCCATTCAACATATTTGTTTTATGAATGTCATAGCTCAGGTCTGGCTATGCTCTTCAATTCATGATGTCTACATGATTAATAGACATGGTAACAACCATACAAGTCATTGACCACATCATGTGATACCTTAGTAACACCACAATTCCTTTATCAGAGTTATGGTTTATTACTCATTAGGGCTTTTCACTCCCTTTACCCAAAATTAGGGTTAGGGTTTCCCAACTGACATCAATTAGGGTTTTATGCTCATGTAGTTAGATCAACCCTAATGTATTGCTCCACACCTCTAGGTGCATTCAGAGATATCATAAGTGTATGCATATGATCACCATCCTCATCATATATCCTTAATGATCATCAATTCAAGGTATAAGTCCACTTCTATTTTTTATTATGGTATGATTACCTCATACCCATTAGAGTGGATCATCCCTTTAAACAATATATATTAGCTTATACTCATCAAAGTATATCAACTCATTACAATTTCATTGTAATATCTACATAACACACACACTTCATGTGTTTCTCATCCAAGTATGTTGGATTGAGATGCATCAAGGTATTTCAACCTTAAAATGCTGAATGTGATATCTATCATGTCTTGGTATATCACTCTCTTCTCATTTCTATCTTATTTAGAATAATCAACTAACCTTGTATTAAGGTATCTTCCCTCTTAATACTTTATCCACTAACATGTTACTTCCATCATATGGTGCATAGGTTACACGTTAGAATTGTCCAACTATCTTTAATGATATGGACTTATTCAATGATTAGGCATTGTTGAATATAGGATAACCCATTATCCATCACTTTGGATATTTCAACTTTTAGGATGTTATCCATATCATTATTAGGGTAGCATACATCATTCCTAAGAGTTTCATATCCTCATCTTTATAGAGTGTGTAGGGTTGATACATATAAATCAAGTTAAATACATGTATTGAGTTAGATGCATAATGATCTAAGCATCATCTTACCTCCTTTACCCTTACTCATCAAATTATATCAACTTCAATTCAAGTATAGAACACCATGGCCGTGCAGCCTTGCACGGTCGTGCAAAGTGAGGCCACCACGGCCGTGCTACCTTGCACGGTCGTGCTGAGTGAAGTCGCCACGGCCGTGCTGCCTTGCACGGTCGTGCTACAGAGGATCACCTCAAGAATAATGCTCATATATGAATTTTATTCTTTCATCCCTTCATCTTGATTAGGTCACATTAATCCCTTCAATCAAGAGCATACTACAATGATTACATAGTATACCAAGTCATTGGTCCTATAAGCAATTAGGGATTCATCCCTTAATTGACACTTAATCACTTAGGTACTGTTAGGGTTTCAACCTTTGTACCTTCATTTATTATCATTACTAATCATCATTGGATCAATAGAACATTCATCATGATTCATCAACTTAATTATCAAAGATTCAATCACATTGGACCTCCATTATCTAAGGTATCCAATTAAATTAGTGTTTCCAATGTTGATTCCTTCAATCATTGAATTCATGAAACCAATCGTCAATTGAACCTATACTCATACTTCAATTGAGTTGAATAGGTCAACCTTCAACTGATTTGACCCTCAATTAACCCTCAATTGGTCATCAATTAGGGTTTGATTCAATTGAATTAGGGTTTGGAATCAATGAACCTTGAATATTCATCAATGTGTAACTAGTTACTTTATAACTATTGAACCACCATTCAAATGGGGTATGACCTGACCCTAAACGGTCTTGAGGTCATTTGGATGACCTCCAAACGGTATTGAAACCTTTTTCCCAATATATCACTCAAATCCAAGCAATCCAATTAGGGTTTGGTTCATTGAAGTGCTCACCAAATCAGCAATCTATTGCAGATCAACTTGATATCTTTAGACCTTCAAACACCTAACCATACTCAACCCTAGACCTCCAAACGGTCTTGTGTGACCACCAAACGGTCTTGAGACCGTTTGGATGAGCTCCAAACGGTCTTGAGACCGTTTGGCTCATCCAACCATTGGACTTTAGTGAAAAATCATCATGGATTGGTTTATCGAGTTGATCAACAAATCAGCACTTCATTGCAATATGATTAGTACCTTTGGACCTTCAATTGGTCAACTATACTTGACCCCAGACCTCAAAACGGTCTTGGGGTGATACCAAAACGGTCTTGAGACCATTTGGGTGATCCCCAAATGGTCTTGAAACCGTTTGGGCTAATCAACCCAAAATCTCAACTTAACTCATTGGAATTTCAGCACTATTTTCAATTAGGGTTTGCCTAATTGATTAGCCTTCAACGCATGATTCCTTTGGAGTTAACCTCTCAAATTTGGAGGGTAATTAAAAAACATAATTAGAAACAGTAATCCCAAACGTTCAACGCTTGGTCAACTCACTCAAACTGTCTTGAAACCGTTTGCCCAAAATGGTCAAGTTAAGCAGATTGAAAATCAGCACTTAATCCAATTAGGTCTACCTAATTGATTAGCCTTCAACTAACGATTCCTTGGGAGTTAATCCCTAAAATGTGGTGAGTCATTAACCAACATCATTATGAACTGGAATCCCAAACAGTAAATGCTTGGTCAACTCACTCAAACGGTCTTGAAACCGTTTTCCCAAAAGGGTCAAGTTAATCAGGTTGAAAATCAGCACTTAATTCAATTCGATTTGTCTAATTGATTGGCCTTCAACCTATGATTACTTTGTATTTAACCACTAAAATTTGGAGGGTCATTATCCTACACAATTAGGAACAATATTACCAAACGGAAATGCTTAGTAAACTCGTTCAAATGGGTTTGAAACCATTTTCCACCAAACGGTTTGCAAACCGTTTGGTCACCAAACGGTTTTGGTGAAACCGTTTGGTCCCATCCTTTGAAACCGTTTGCTTCCAAGATATTTGGTGAGGTGCTTGATTATGATAATGTCATCATCATCTTCCTTCATGCACCAAAGAACAGCAACCGTTCTTGATGGAAATTGCAGCAAAGAAACAAAAGTGCATCAAATTGAAGAAATCAATCAACAAAGCATAGAGAATTGATGCAATAGCAATGTTTAAGGGTTTAAGTTATAAAACCCGCCTCAAATCTGATCTCCAAGCTCCAAGCTCCGTGGCTATAATGGTGGATGGAGCTCCAGCAACTATCCAAGGTTCGTTCTTGAGCTATTGGATGAAATGGTAGGCTAGAAATGGAAATCAAGTGAAGAAAACTAAGAATCAAGCATTGATTTAGGGTTTTCACCATGAATCCAAGGTAGAAGATGATCTAACCTTACCAACAGGTGTTGTTCATCCTTCTCCTGCTCCTGGACTCTCCCTTGGTCGGCCAAAGCAAGAATGAAGAGGAAAAGTCTAAGGGTACGTTTCTCATGTGTTATTGAAATAAGGTATACATAAAGGATATGTATATGTGTCTTTTAAGGAAAGAGAAAATGAAATCATTTTCTTTTAATTCCATACTAATTTCCTCCAAATCCTCCTCCATTACTTGATCACGAAACCACCTTCAAAATCTTTCAAAATATATTCATTATCCTAGAATTAATGGAAAAGAAATTAAGCAGCTTAATCCATTATAATATTAATATATCTTTTTGAGTGGAAATTCTTTTTCTTATAATAATGGTGAGTGGAATTTCACCTCCTTAGGATATGATCATGCCTTTGCAAGGCTTAATCGCGTCCACTCACATCTGAATCCAACCAAATTAATTTTGGTTGAAGCCCCCTTCAATTATTTTATTTATTTTTGCATTAATTTGATTTAAAGTTCCATATATGCTTAAATCTTGATTATTTTAATATCAAGAATCTCTCTCCTCCAAGATAATTCAAATGAGGTGCCCTTCTAATTTTATTTGATCAAAATGATTCCAAAGATTATTAGGGACCTTATTGAAGTGGTAATTTGCATATTGAACCCTAGGTTTTGGGTAAATTGCACTTTACACCAATATTAGGTTTTAATGCACAACATTGTCAATCAAGCTCTATCTTGGTGTCCAAGCTTGTAGAAACCTTACCACTACATCAAATTCATTCTTATGATGTCTCAACATCAGAGGAACATCTTATCACACAACATTTGCAATTTAACCCCTCAACTTGGGTAATTTGCACTTTAGTCCAAAACAAGCAAACATTGCTTCAACATTGTCCAAATAGGACCAAAATTGAAACATAGGTTCTTCATGAGCCCTAATTACTTTTCACAAGATAAGATTAAGGATTTAATTATCTTTCTTAAGAAAAAATCCTAGGGTTAAGGCACAATCCAGGTTAGGGATGTTACAAATTATAAACTCCTAACAAGGATTTCGTCCCCGAAATCCAGATAAAGGAAGACAGATGTATTTTATTCATCATACCATCTAGTATTCACATATCATCTCCTTATTATGGAGACACCATAAAACTTTTGGTCAGAACAAGGTGTTTCCATACAAGATTCTCATAGAATCAACATACAAGACACATGCTCCACTGTCCTTCATTATTGACTGTGGACTCAATTTTGTATCAAGTAACACTTTTCTGTTCAGAGAAACATCATGCATTCTTTATTAATATCATGTCTATGCAGAGCATAAACCCCTAACATGTGATGTTCATATTATTTTACATAATCAGAGTAAGTCATGGTTGACCACTCTAGGTAGCCAACATAAACCATCTGATATTTCTTTAGATACCAGGATCCCTTACCTTGGTATCTATTACATGTGTTAACAACATATCACATCTTTATCTTCCTTTCCTCTTGGGACATCACTTGTTACATATATCTTCATCTTGGAAGCAAAGTCCAAGATAAACTGATACTTTTCTAAGTATCCATCATTTGAAATTTTTTATCTTATGCACATCAAGTGTCCTAAGACCCACTTGATTGCCATGTCCCTGAAAGGAAAGAAAACAAGGATTCACATTCCTCTTATTAATTCATGTATTTTCAACTATTCATGAAGCAATTACTCTTTATCTCATCCAAGGCTCCTTGCCCTAGCATAGGAATTATAAGGATGATTACATGACATTATTCCCTTCTTTATTATTACCTTAACATGTTTATGATCATCTTAGGATCTCATTACATTTTCCATTTCCACATTATGGAAATGATCTTTATTATGCTTGCAGCATTATTGAGCAAGGTTCATCTCCCTTGATCCCATTCTTGTCTTATGGGGAATATACTTTTAATTCCTCTTATGCACATGCTCTTTTGATATTATCTCAGGTTTCTCTTTCTTATACTTAGGATATGACACATTCATTCATTCCATATTTCTTATTTCATGATATTCATTAGATTGTATCAAAATGACTGCTTGATCAGGGCAATCAGAAAGATTACAATCTAAGAGTTTCCATACTCACTTTATCATCAATAGTTGTATACCTATCCAGGGTTTACAAGTACTGAGATCAAGTAGTATGCACTTACATGCTATCATATTCCTTACTTTTATCATAAACATAAACACAAGATTTAACATCCTTGGATTTTATCCAGACATTTCTTCTATACCTCTTCCTCTTTCATAGAGGTAAGAACAATATAGAGCATCGAATAGAATTCAAATTCTAGTTCTCATCATTTCTTTCCTATATAGCAACCAATAGGGAAAACAAAATCAATAATCCTCCTTTTTATAACAAAAAAGGTTTAGTGTACTCAACATGTACACATTTATAACATACATTTTATTCATATCATGGTCTTATTAGTCTTATTACAGAAGCAAGAACTAAGCCATGAAATCTTATAGGTGAAAGGTTAAGACCTTTGCACTTACTTAGTGGCTACTGCCCTGGTACACTAGGCATTTATTGCACTATTAGTACCAAAACTTTGGCTTTTTAAAACCATTAGACAAATGTCTCTAAAATTATAGAGACCATTCCCTACTTCTCAGCTTATTGCCCTTCCTTGAGCACTTGCCATCACAGATTTATTATCTGTCTAAACTTATGGCAGAGTCTACTTTCTTGCCATAAGTTAATCTTGTCCATATTTTCCCTTGTTCCAACATGACTAAGTCATTTAGGAACTCTTTTAAAACTCAAGCTTTCTGTATTAAGGACTGATAACCTAGGTTGTAAGACTAGTATACAGTCCCCTATATGCATTAAGGTTGCCCTAATCTGCCGAACAAGAGCATGATCATAGGATTCTCTATCCTGATCATGTCTTAGTGGGGATTCTCAGGCACTCATTCTATTCTTGTATGATCCCTTGTACCTCTTCTTGGTGCAACATCATTGCCCTTAGCAATGTGTTCCTTGTGTTCTCCAGTCATTTTAAACTTTACCCTTTCTCTACACAAGCAAAAATCATTATAGGGTATACTGGAGGACACTAAAACAGACTCTACTACCTTAATCCTATGTCTCTGTAGACTCAGCGAACCTAGAGCTCTGATACCAACAATTGTGGCATCCAACTTATAAAACACAAGATTAACTAATGGGGAAGCGAATCATTAGCAGTGGATTACTGAAAATCACTAAAAATTAAAAACTTTTTGCAAAGAGATCCACACATAGGAAATCTTTTTCTTCAAAAGCCAACGTATAACATTTACATTTTTATTTCAAAGTACATGTCTTGCACTATCTACTAACTCCGATGACCTGAGAGTACAGAGACGACACATAGGACTACTAACTATACAAAACATGGCAGCCAGTGCCTCCACCTGAGTCATCACTGTTGTTTCTGATACTGCTGCTGCTTTCCTTTTCCTGCAAAAGAGTCTCTGCTTCTTTGTCCGCGTCCACCTAAAAATGTTGGATCCCACGGGGGTGAGACAATTATAAATTGTCCCAGCGGGAGATATAACTCTCTGCCAAAACATTGTTATTGTAGATTATTATATTAGAATTGAACATGAGTACTTACATATGAACAACAACATTATTCATTGTATGAACAGAGAAATGCAATCTCCTTTCTTAAGGAGAACATTGTATCTACTCATGGTAGATTCATAATCCATACATCTAATTGCAAGGAATGTAAAGAGATAGGAATAACATTTATCAACTAACATTGCATATCAAAAGTATAACATCAGCCAATGCATTTCTGTATTCAATCCTATAGCAAACATGCTAGATAGCTGATTACATTTTACAATCACACTTATGCCCTGAGGAAATGAGGTATACCGCTCATGCTCCAACTGACCACTGCAAAGTCAAAATCGGTACCATACAAGGTCAAAGGTAGAGTCGGCTACCAAGACCCCCCATATCTCGGTCAGTGCGAGATTACATGCAGGACATCTTATGTCTCTGCTATATATATAGCTTTCCAGGGTATACTGACAACTTCTCTATCAGAGTTACAATGGCGTGTTGCACTCTCTTCACGATCGTGAGATTTCATGTTTTTCTCCATCGATCCAGCATTTTCATTATTGGGAGATGTGTACAGCATCTTCCCAATCATCGGGGGATTAGTGATACATCCTTCCCAGAATATATAATGAAGGATTGTGGGATCTCGTGTTTATCTACCACCAATCCTACATTAGGGCGTAAGGTATTCACGCCCATCACCCCCACATACTCAAAAGTATGCCCTCCGGGTTTTGCCGCGGAGCACCCGTTTCACCATCACCAGTTTGCTGACAATGATGGATCTATGGTCAGGGCTCTACATGATATGATTTCACTTGATTAATTAAGTACATTGTCATGTTCTTTTAGCATCAATCAAGTTCTCAAACATATTTTATTCAGACAAATTCTATAAAGAAACATGTACTATTTTCATCATTCACTTCTCATTCTTTATGAGGCATTGGATCTCAGTCCCTCATTTCAATACTGGGATTTCTCATCCCTCAACCATATCATTATTATGCTTATCAAATCTGGGTATTCATACCCTCAATTTATCATTGTCATTGTTACCATTTGCTAGGTAACTATTATCTCCAGGTCCTTAGACCGAGGTATATATGATACTTGTTACACAAGTATCTCACATGGCTTTCAAAGCCTATTAAATGTTTTGTCACCTTTCATTAGACAACAACAACTTATTCATGAGACTCATAAGGTCCATATACCTTTTGTTACTTTTACTAAGCAACAACAACATTAGGCACCTAAGGCCATTCAACATATTTGTTATATGAATGTCATAGCTCAGGTCTGGCTATGCTCTTCATCTCATGATGTCTACATGATTAATAGACATGGTAACAACCATACAAGTCATTGACCACATCATGTGATACCTTAGTAACACCACAATTCCTTTATCAGGGTTATGGTTTATTACTCATTAGGGCTTTTCACTCCCTTTACTCAAAATTAGGGTTAGGGTTTCCCAACTGACATCAATTAGGGTTTTATGCTCATGTAGTTAGATCAACCCTTATGTATTGCTCCACACCTCTAGGTGCATTCAGAGATATCATAAGTGTATGCTTATGATCACCATCCTCATCATATATCCTTAATGATCATCAATTCAAGGTATAAGTCCACTTCTCTTTCTTATTATGGTATGATTACCTCATACCCATTAGAGTGGCTCATCCCTTTAAACAATATATATTAGCTTATACTCATCAAAGTATATCAACTCATTACAATTTCATTGTAATATCTACATAACACACACACTTCATGTGTTTCTCATCCAAGTATGTTGGATTGAGATGCATCAAGGTATTTCAACCTTAAAATGTTGAATGTGATATATATCATGTCTTGGTATATCACTCTCTTCTCATTTCAATCTTATTTAGATATATCAACTAACCTTGTATTAAGGTATCTTCCCTCTTAATACTTTATCCATTAACATGTTACTTCCATCATATGGTGCATAGGTTACACATTAGAATTGTCCAACTACCTTTAATGATATGGACTTATTCAATGATTAAACATTATTGAATATAGGATAACCCATTATCCATCACTTTGGATATTTCAACTTTTAGGATGTTATCCATATCATTATTAGGGTAGCATACATCATTCCTAAGAGTTTCATATCCTCATCTTTATAGAGTGTCTAGGGTTGATACATATAAATCAAGTTAAATACATGTATTGAGTTAGATGCATAATGATCTAAGCATCATCTTACCTCCTTTACCCTTACTCATCAAATTATATCAACTTAAATTCAAGTATAGAACACCACGGCCATGCATCCTTGCACGATCGTGCAAAGTGAGGCCACCACGGCCGTGCTACCTTGCACGGTCGTGCTGAGTGTAGTCGCCACAACCGTGCTGCCTTGCACGGTCGTGCTACAGAGGATCACCTCAAGAATAATTTTCATATATGAATTTTATTCTTTCCTCCCTTCATCTTGATTAGATCACATTAATCCCTTCAATAAAGAGCATACTACAATGATTACATAGTATACCAAGTCATTGATCCTATAAGCAATTAGGGATTCATCCCTTAATTGGCACTTAATCACTTAGGTACTGTTTGGGTTTCAACCTTTGTACCTTCATTGATTATCATTACTAATCATCATTGGATCAATAGAACATTCATCATTATTCATCAACTTAATTCTCAAAGATTCAATCACATTGGACCTCCATTACCTAAGGTATCCAATTAAATTAGGGTTTCCAATGTTGATTCCTTCAATCATTGAATTCATGAAACCAATCATCAATTGAACCTATACTCATACTTCAATTGAGTTGAATAGGTCAACCTTCAACTGATTTGACCCTCAATTAACCCTCAATTGGTCATCAATTAGGGTTTGATTCAATTGAATTAGGGTTTGGAATCAATGAACCTTGAATATTCATCAATGTGTAACCAGTTACTTTATAACTATTGAACCACCATTCAAATGGGGTATGACCTGACCCTAAACGGTCTTGAGGTCGTTTGGATGACCTCCAAACGGTCTTTAGACTGTTTTCCCATTATATCACTCAAATCCAAGCAATCCAATTAGGGTTTGGTTCATTGAAGTGCTCACCAAATCAACAATCTATTACAGATCAACTTAATATCTTTAGACCTTCAAACACCTAACCATACTCAACCCTAGACCTCCAAACGGTCTTGGGAGACCACCAAACGGTCTTGAGACCATTTGGATGAGCTCCAAATGGTCTTGAGACCGTTTGGCTCATCCAACCTTTGGACTTTAGTGAAAAATCATCATGGATTGGTCTATCGAGTTGATCAACAAATCAGCACTTCATTGCAATATGATTAGTACCTTTGGACCTTCCATTGGTCAACTATACTTGACCCCAGACCTCCAAACGGTCTTGGGGTGATCCCCAAACAGTCTTGAGACCGTTTGGGTGATCCCCAAACGGTCTTGAAACCGTTTGGGCTACTCAATTCAAAATCTCAACTTAACTCATTGGAATTTCAGCAATATTTTCAATTAGGGTTTGCCTAATTGATTAGCCTTCAAATCATGATTCCTTTGGATTTAACCTCTCAAATTTGGAGGGTCATTAACCAACATCATTAGGAACAGTAATACCAAACGGTAAATGCTTGTTCAACTCACTCAAACGGTCTTGAAACCGTTTGCCCAAAATGGTCAAGTTAAGAAGATTGAAAATCAGCACTTAATCCAATTAGGTCTACCTAATTGATTAGCCTTCAACTCACGATTCCTTGGGAGTTAATCCCTAAAATTTGGTGAGTCATTAACCAACATCATTATGAACAGGAATCCCAAACGGTAAATGCTTGGTAAACTCACTCAAATGGTCTTGAAACCGTTTTCCCAAAAGGGTCAAGTTAATCAGGTTGAAAATCAACACTTAATTCAATTCGATTTGTCTAATTGATTGGCCTTCAACCTATGATTCCTTTGGATTTAACCCCTCAAATTTGGAGGGTCATTATCCTACATAATTAGGAACAATATTCCCAAACGGTAAACGCGTAGTCAACTCCTTAAAACGGTTTTGAAACCGTTTGCCACCAAACGGTTTTGAAACCGTTTGCCACCAAACGGTTTGCAAACCGTTTGGTCACCAAATGGTTTTGGTGAAACCGTTTGGTCCCATCCTTTGAAACCATTTGTGTTACACCCCGATCTCACAATTTCCACTAATCATGAGATTAGAGCCTAAATTAGGATTTATATGTAATACAAAGAACACCCTTAATTTTTTTTCTTTTCTGTTAAAACTCTTGTTTCTTCGCATTGAACCACATAAATCATCTTAACAAGGGAATCTGAACATTTCTTTTACTAATCAGACTCTAATAGTAAAGATACATGTATAAACATTCATGATGTCTCTCACACCTTATGCACATAAGACCTACTAATTAACATACAATTTCAAAAGAGGAATAATATTACACATCGTAATTACAACTCTCTCTCTTATCTCTTACTGAGGACCTAGAGTGACAAGGACCGACTGACTCAACTAATCTTGCACTTAACTCTTGTGGCAGATCTACACTGATGCTCTGACCATCTTCAAGTCCACACGGTTAACCCTAAAATGTTTGAGTAGAGGGGTGAGCCTACTCGCTCAGTGAATGAGTACTTCAAAAAAATAGTCTAAGGCACTAATGTGATTACAGATATAACTTTGAGTAAACGATATGAAATTTAACAACAATAAATACTACACTGAGCAGTTCTAAAACAATATAATTGAAATAACAAAGAATGTAAATATTGCATCCAAAGAATAACTACTAGAAGACTATGCTCTAGTCTTCCTTAACTCTTTCATTTATAAGGAACTCTGTGAACCTATATGATCATATTTTAGCTTATGCCCTGATCTTATGCAGTGTACTCTGCATATGAGATTCGCAGTGCACTACGACCACACCGTACAAGACTTAGCGACACCCCGGGAAATGCTAAGTCTGACCGCTCGTCCTGGTCTACTACAGGACCTCAATGCTCTCTCAAAAGAGTGTAAACTGGACCCCTCCTAACCTGAGCACACATGCGGAGTGTCGAGTCGTGCCCGTCTGGACTGTCCTCCAGGTAGGTCACATGACTACTCGACCATATGGACTATCCTCCAGTAGGTCACTCTCTCACCAACCATCTGGACTGTCCTCCAGTAGGTAGCCGGCCGTCTGGACTGTCCTCCAGTTAGGTCGTTTCATCCCCTTAAGATCGTAGACCGCACCAAGGGGATTCTACAGTGTTTAGGGCACCTAAGTCTAACATTAACATTATAGATACATTTAAAACAGAAATCATAACTCATTTTATATTTCTCACAAGGCTCACACAGACTGCCATATCATATCATATAAAACATCATAGCTCATGTATTCAAACATATATCATATCTGCCCAACAAGTATTCTCATTCTAATATTTCATACATATATGCATGATCTCAGTAACCTCCCTTTCTGAGGAATGTCATATCTCATCACCTGCAATTCACGAGGTATGTATTGTGAAAATAAGAAACCCTGTAGTATATATATACCAACTCAAAGAGAACAAGCATGTAAAGTTAAATGCACAAGAAACATACAATTCAACAGTTAAGCATCACCACATCTCATATGGAAACCTTTCATATCACCATAACTTGATTCATTGAACACCCTATCCTTAGGGATTCCTTTCCCTATTCACTTATCACATGGCAACACCCTGCTCTTAGGGTTTCATTTGCCTCATTCATTTATCACATGGAAACACCCTACTCTTAGGGTTTCATTTGCCTCATTCACTTATCACATGGCTCTCATAAGGATTTCACACGATATAAACATTCACAAATTAAAGACTGCTTTCAACAATCATATACAATCAATATATGTATGAAACCATGGAAATTGAACTAAATTTAGGTTTCCATGCTATTCACTGAGATATCATGAACCAAGAATAAAATTCAAATAAGGTAACCCATGAGGTACATCCTAACCACTTATAAGATTACTATTCCTCTTCATTTAACTTTGACCTTTAAGTATTCATTTAGGGTTTGCTTCAACACGATCGTGGTGTCACCCCACGGCCGTGGCACATTCACCTTACCACGGTCGTGCCACAGCTCGATTGAGCTTCAACTTAGTGAATTCAAAAGTCATAGACTTAATGGTGAATCCAAATGGGATTGGATATTGAAATATGTTAGACATGCACTTTATTAGGAACATTAAGATCTAGACTTAGTTCAAGACTAAATGTCTCTTCAATAAGGTGGAAACTCTAGTGATACCTCAATTAGGTTAAACCCTAATTACATCATATGGTATAAATCTGAAAAGCATTCTTACTAGGATGTGTTGTATATGTTTCTGATGTGAATCTACCATCAAAGATTCATTCAAACAGAGAAAGAATCCATATCATATCAATTTGCAACAACTTAAATTAAACGGACATTTCAGGGTTTAGAATCACATACTAAGCATTTAGGGATTTGGATGCTATAATCAAATTTCGTACATTATACTATTTAAAGGAAGTACCCACTCACCCCAAGGTGTGAAAACACCTCAAAACTGCAGCTCATTCCTGATAATTTCAAACTCATATCAAATCCCTAGCAAATTTCCCAATTCTTCTTCCATTCAACTCGGAAACCTTGAAAATGAGGGATTATGAAGAAAGAGTGAGAAAAGGGGAAATTTTGATACAATTTCAGATCAAATCAGGGGAGGGACGGAATCTTGACTTGTGAGAGAAGATTCACCATGAAAGGCTATGCAAAGAAGCTAAACTTACTTGATTTCACCATTCCTCGGACCGCAAAACCCTAATTCAGCAATTCCACCACTTTCTCCTCTCAAACCCTAACTCTCCCTCTCTCTCTAGGAGCTCGTTTCTATGGAATGAATGACAAAGAATGAGAGATACTTGTGTGTGTGGTTGATCATATAGACCATTTGAGCTGCTTGGGTCAATTGCATATTGACCCTACACTCAACTTTTATTATATTGGCTGAATATTCAGTTATACAAAAGTTACTGTAATTCGACTACTGAATAGCTAACAGAAGCTCTAAAAATTCTGGAAATTTTATATGTTAT
This sequence comes from Alisma plantago-aquatica, assembly GCA_963693085.1. Taxonomy (NCBI): domain Eukaryota; kingdom Viridiplantae; phylum Streptophyta; class Magnoliopsida; order Alismatales; family Alismataceae; genus Alisma; species Alisma plantago-aquatica. The sequence continues at coordinate 673,959,536 of OY856409.1, read as the reverse complement.
TCACAATAGAGTTTAAGACCACTAGAAAAAATTTTAGATCATTTCAAGTTACCAATAAATAATTAAAATTCGAACAGTTCACTACTATATTGCAGTCAGCAGCATGGTCGGTCGAGTTTGTCCTGCATAGAACTCGACCGACACCCTCTCTTCAGAGATCAAAATACATCCAAAAATTACTCCAATTTAACAGGATGTCTATAATTGAGTTTATAAAGTACAGTTAAAATTTGAGATCAATTGGATATACCAATAAAAATATTAAATTCAATTACCACACTGCTATATAAATCTGCAAATATGATCGGTTGAGTTTGAAACTCGACCGATAAACAGGTCAGAACATTCTTCAAAAATTCTGATATTTTCCAATATTGTTTACATTTGATATATGCAAATCATATCCAAATTTGGTATAAATTATAGTTACACATAAAATACTAAAAACATTTACTGAGACACTATACTTATCAAATTTTGTGTTCATGTATCATCAAAACCCTATTTTGGGCCGATTAGGGTTTATGTTTCTCAAACCCTAATTCTCAAGGCAAATGAACACTTAAACTTCTTATCATAGTTAAAACATTCTCATTGGATTATCATCATTCATTAGATTTCAAGAGTGATCAATCCAATTAATCATGTAATCATCTTGGTAACCCTAGTTTACCAATTAAGCTGAGATGCAGTCATAACAATTTGCTCCCAAGATATTTGGTGAGGTGCTTGCTTATGATGATGTCATCATCATCTTCCTTCGTTCACCCAAGAACAGCAACCATTCTTGATGGAAATTTCCGTAAAGAAACAAAAGTGCATCAAATTGAAGAAATCAATCAACAAAGCATAGAGAATTGATGCAATAGCAATGTTTAAGGGTTTAAATTATAAAACCCGCCTGAAATCTGATCTTCAAGCTCCAAGCTCAATGGATATAATGGTGTATGGAGCTCCAGCAACTATCCAAGGTTCGTTCTTGAGCTATTGGATGAAATAGATGGCTAGAAATGGAAATCGAGTGAAGAAAACTAAGAATCAAGCATTGATTTAGGGTTTTCACCATGAATCCAAGGTAGAAGATGATCTAACCTTACCAACAGGTGGTGTTCGTCCTTCTCCTACTCCTGGACTCTCCCTTGGTCGGCCAAAAAAAGAATGAAGAGGAAAAGACTAAGGGTACGTTTCTCATGTGTTATTGAAATAAGGTATACATAAAGGATATGTATATGGGTCTTTTAAGGAAAGAGAAAATGAAATCATTTTCTTTTAATTCCAAACTAATTTCCTCCAAATCCTCCTCCATTACTTGATCACGAAACCACCTTCAAACTCTTGCAAAATCTCTTCATTATGCTAGAATTAATGGAAAAGAAATTAAGCACCTTAATCTATTATAATATTAATATATCGTTTTGAGTGGAAATTCTTTTCCTTATAATAATGGTGAGTGGAATTTCACCTCCTTAGGATATGCTCTTTCCTTTGCAAGGCTTAATCTCGTCCACACACATCTGAATCCAACCAAATTAATTTTGTTTGAAGGCCCCTTCAATTATTTTATTTATTTTTGCATTAATTTGATTTAAAGTTCCATATATGCTTAAATCTTGATTATTTTAATATCAAGATTCTCTCTCCTCCAAGATAATTCAAATGAGGTTCCCTTCTAATTTTCTTTGCTCTACATGATGCCAAATATTATTAGGGACCTTATTGAAGTGGTAATTTGCATATGGAACCCTAGGTTTTGGGTAAATTACACTTTACACCAAAACTAGATTTTAATGCACAACATTGTCAATCAAGCTCTATCTTGGTGTCCAGGCTTGTAGAAACCTTACCACTACATCAAATTCATTCTTATGATGTCTCAACATCAGAGGAACATCTTATCATACAAAATTTGCAATTTAACCCCTCAACTTGGGTAATTTGCACTTTAGTCCAAAATAAGCAAACATTACTTCAACATTGTCCAAACAGGACCAAAATTGAAACATAGGTTCCTCATGAGCCCTAATTACTTTTCACAAGATAAGATTAAGGATTTAATTATCTTTCTTAATCAAAACTCCTAGGGTTAAGGCACAATCCAGGTTAGGGATGCTACAATATGAGTTTTACCAATTATGAAATAGGAAGGAGGGTTCCCAAAAAATTGCTTTCCAAACTCTATATGACTAGTATGAGTTCTTAGTAATACATTTTGGTTATATAATGCACCAATCATGTTTATGAACCTCATGAATAGTTTGTTTTAACCGTTCCTTGATACCTTCATCATAGTGTTCATTGATGACATCCTGATCTTCTATACACCAAAATTATCTAGCTAAGGTCCTTGGCACCTCAACGAGCATAAACTCTTTGGGGAATTCTCAAAAATGTGACTTTTGGATTGACCAAGTCACGTTCCTCAAGCACATCATATTTGAAGGGATTACTATGGTGGACCCAACCATAGTAGTGGTTGTTCATGATTGGCAAGTGCCAAATTCATTGTCTAAGATTCATAGTTTCTTGGGATTGGTCAGATGGCCGACTACTGTCAGTGTTTCATCTTAGATTTGCTCAAAAACACTCTTCCCCTCTTCAAGCTCACTCAAAAGCATAAGAACTTTGTCTAGTACAATGTTTGTGAATTTATATTCTAGGATCTTAAGAAAAATTTCATCTCAACCCCTACATTACCCTACTCATGATAAAAAATGCAGATATCATCTTCATCGATGCATCAAAGATAGGCTTGGGTGCATCTTGGAGAAGGAACATCATGTTGTCACCTTTCCCTTTAGACAAATCCACCCAAATAAGTTGAACTACCCAACTCACATCTTGGAGCTCACAACAATCATCAATGATTTTAAGATGTGCCAACACTACCTGCTAGGAGACACTTTCAACATCTTCATTGATCATAAGAGTTTGAGGTACTTGTTGACCTAGAAGGACCTTAACCTACAACATAAGATGATGAATGGAGTACCTAAAGGACTATGACTTTACCATATCCAAACACCCCAATAAGTCTAATGTGGTGGTTGATGTCCTCAATCATAAATGGCTCAGCTGTGATATAGTTTTGCCACCCAATCAAGAGACTTGAAGATTTTGTTAGATGGGCCCTGCAACTCCTGACTCATTGTCTATGTATGGCCAACATTTGAATCATCTCTAATGTTCTTTTGAAGTTAGTAACATCCATGTAATGCACACTGATTGTGAGAAGATGAAGGCCCTACTCACAAATCCTCAAGCCCAACTCTTTGTGAGAATCGATGGAGGAATTTTATACAAATAACTATTTAGGTACCTGAAGAATCACCATTGAAGTTTTTCATCTTACAAGAAGCTCATGGGTCTAATTATATTGTACATCGTAGCAACTCCAAGATGTTCAAAGACATTCAATAGTTTTTCTTGTGGAAAGGAGTGAAGCGAGATATAGCCTTGCTTGGTGCCAGTTGTCTCACTTGTTGTATGGTGAAGGGTGAACACCAATGACCATGTAGTTTTCTACAATCCATTTAGATTCTTGAGAAGAAATGGGACCATATTACTTTGTATTTTGTGATGGGTCCCCATGACCAAGGAAGGGTACAACGAGATATTGGTTGCAGTGGACCTCTTGATGAAGTAAACACATTTCCTAGATTGCAAGACGATAGCCAAAGTTTTAGACATGGTCGATCTCAACATCTAGGATATTGACTTTTTGCATGGAATTTTGAGTTCCATCATCTTTGACTTAGATCCCAAGTTCACCTCTAAGTAGTTGTAATAATTTTTAGAATAACTAGACAAAGGTTGAATCTAGAACCACCTACCACCCTCAAACAAATGGATAGTCATAACTCACAATCCAAACATTAGAAGATATGTTAAGGGTATGTGTTTTAGATTAGGGTGGATCATGGGAGCATCGTCTACCTTATGCACAATAATATATACAAGTCTAGTGTCAAGATGCCTCATACAAAGCTATTTATGGGAGGTTATGTCAATCTCCATTTCATTGGGATGATGTCAGTGAGAGGACCTTACTTAAATTAGAAGAACTAAAGTTGTATGCAAACAACATCTCTTTGACCAAGAAGAGACTAAAGAGGGATGAGGATCAGAAAAAGTCCTATGCATATGTAGAGTATTCATATTTACAATTCATAGTAGGGTATCATGTATTTTTGAATATCCGACCCCTTTGTGCCGCATCTAAGAATTAGGGGAATCTAATTCCCGGGTATGTGGGTTTGTTTGAGATTTTAGAATGGATTGACAAGGCCACTTAAGGTTTTGCCTTATAACCTCAATATAGTATGATACATGGCATGTTCCATCTATCAAATATGAAGTGTTATGTGAAGGATCTTTCCCACATGTTGAACATTGAACCTATATAGCTCTAGGGTAGGTTGTCCTATCCTAACAAACCTATAAGGATCTTGGATTCAAAGGTGAAAGAGCTCATAAATAAAAGAATTGATATGGTTAAAGTTCTTTGGAGGCACCATGGCAAGGATGAAGGTACATGGAAGCTGAAGGTGGATATGGAAAAAGCACGCCCATACATCTTTTTAAGTTGGGACAAATTTTGAGACAGAAAATCCAAATAAGGAGGGAAGGATGTAGTAGCCTAAATTTTTTAGAATTTGATTTACTATAATATAATTGAGCTTTTAATATGGTGTCTTATGAATACCTAATTTATAAGTATTAATTTTACAATATAGCCCATGATAAAAAAAAATTCAGATCAAAGGAATTTTGTGATCCTTCAATATCAATGATGATTTAGGAGTTTTTTGAGTTAATAATAGGAAAACTTAATCTAGAACACTCCTAATTAGTTAATTAATTGATTAATTAGTATAATAATCACCCCTTGGATTACTTGAATACCAAGTTGAGGGTAACCGGTGACTTATTTGGACCTCATCTTTGGTTCAAAGTAGGACAATGACTAAAGGAAGATAAATCCAAAATTTGAAAGGATAATATGAGTATATGTGACTTAGGTGATTAAACTAACTATGTGAATTGTAAGAAATAGATATTAATAATTTCCATATTTACACTAAAGTTAGGCTAATATGATATTATCTATTGGCAAGATAGGAAGATAACACCCAAATTTGGTGTCACAAGGATGGTTCTTGAGACATATATGAATTTTAGAATATATGTGACATATTTAGTATAGTTGGGAATTGATTTCGATTAATATTGAGGATAATCCTTATTACACCTAAATACCAATTTTTACAGGACTTAGACTGACACATGATGATGTCACACATGTTAGCCATCAATTTGAAATCATATGGTTTAGGAGTTGTCTTGCTCCTAACTTTAGGATCCATGCCCCATCATCTCTCCACCAAAATTTAAGAGAATAGTTACATTGGCTTCTAAGAGAGCCATATGAACTCAATAAGATAAACATAACCAATTATCATGGAGTATAGATATAATTTCTAGTTTTTGTGAAATTGGGATTGGTTAGGGCTTACCTTGGGTTGATGTGTATTGCACCCCATTCCTATATAAGGGTACATGTAGTCTCTCAGCAATGTTACAAGTTGGACCCAACTCTCAATTTGAGATGAGAGTCCTTGACGGACCCCATTGTACATTACCATCTTCATCAGTAACAACGAGAGTCCTTGACGGACCCCCATTGTACATTACCATCTTCATCAGTAACAACGACCTCACCTTGGAGTTCCACTATGACTCTGACCAATTCCTATGGTCACAAAAATTGTAAGAAGGACTGGTGAAGATCCCAAGACCCCAGAATAATCAAAGAAAATCATGTTATTTTCCTTGTGAGATCAGCTCTATAAAGTTGGAGAAGTTCTTAATCATCTCTAGGACATCATTGTGCATCATGACGGGTGGAAAGTCCTCAGGAAACATCTAGTATGCTTCCACAACCCTTAGATCATCATAAATTGAGGTAGAACTCCTTTTTCTTCTCCAATTCTTCTATTGTCTCATTAGACCCCATAACCCAATTCATGTCACCCCCAACAACGGTGCAAGTACAACTTGAATTCTGAGGAACCCAATGAAGGTAATGGAATTAGCTTAGGTTTCCATAGCCTCTGACTAGAAGTCAACCCCTATTTGACTCCATGGATTTTGTGCATTGCAGGAGAGCCACTAGAGGAAAAATCATGGTCAGGATTCGACATCTTTTCCCTTAATTCACGTGACATAAATGTCATGAAGCATGGGTAGATAGGAAACATCTCCCTTATCTAAATCACCATGTCACATATTAACTATGACTGGGTAGTAGTTAACTTAATTTGAAGAAAAAAATTCCTTGTAGTTAAACTATGTATCCAATGATATTAGATGATTTGGTGGTTTGAATTTAGGAAGTGTACATGGACATTTATGATGATGAATACTATGCTATATATATATATATATATATATATATATATCTGCATATACATATATATACTAAAAATATAAAGAATCCAAAAAAGGGAGTTTCAAGACCTAGTTTGATGTCAGATTCAAAAAGTGTATGTTAGTTCATAATTTCATTCACAAAATTATGGAAGTTATGTTCATATCTTGTTAAAAGTAAGATTTTTTTTATATGATCCGATATAAATTGATGGTGATGTAATATGAACTTCGATTTAAGAATGTAGGATACACTTAATACATAATTAGGCTTTCCTAACCTTAATACACTTAATGTAAGATATTTAGATTTGTAATATCTAACCCTAGTACAACCCTAATCTAACCCTAAACCCTAACCTAGGAACCAAATCAGACATGAGAAGTACTATGTGAACATAAAGGTGACATTTGAGTGTTATGTCTCAATTTTTGGTTGATTGGTTGAATTTTATCTATGTTACTCATATCTTAAGATCTTTGAGAAAGGTATGTGGTTATTTATGAGTACTTGCCTAATATCCACTTCTAAAGTATTCTTTCTTGGTGCTTCAAACCTAAATTTCTTGGATGGTTATTTACTTCATGTTCAAGATATGCCCTATGTGTATCATCTATATAGAGATTAATTTCATGAACCCAGTATGCAATATCAAAAGGGTAGTTTGAAGGAAATAATACTCCCAGTAAAATAAGGATAGCCATTGAGGAAAAGACTAAAATTAATGATGTAATGTGACCAAGTCCATTGATGGATAGTCACCATGAATCCAATGTTTATCCAAACTGTGGAATCCTTTGATGGAGCAAGATATTAGCGTACCCACAGAGATAAAGCAAACATAGGTTAGGAAGTTGTACAAAAAATGATTGTTACTTTATTAATAACATGTCTTGAATATTCTTGATATGTTGTTGCACATATATGCACATATTTTGTATGAACCCACGTACACAATATAGTAATTAAATGACCACGTTCTTTATTTTTTGGTGTTTTATTTTAAGTTGTGTTAATTATCTGAAAACATGGGCATCCATAAGATGGTGCTAAAAGATCATATGGATAAATAATTCTAGAGGACTAGTAGATAGTTTTGATTTCCTTTCAGCTTATTATTTTATCTTAAAATATTATGTAACTCCTTCGAGGAGATCTATCTTCAACTTGTTATCAAAGAACTTTTATTTGATAAAATTATGGGTTATTATTGGTTATTTTCTAAGCTTATATTTTGCAAAGTTGGTAATGTCATTTCCTTATCGATCCATCTAAATTGGGGATAACAAGGAGAGGGATCATTACAGTTAGTATCAGAGTCAGGTTTACCATTTAACCTTTATTAATTAGTATTTTAAGTATTCCTTAGAGACAAGGAATTTATTAGAGCATTATTCAAGGGTGACAGTGTCTGTAAAGGATCAAGACGTAGAGGTTGGAAAAAACATTCCTCCACATTGCTCGTAAGGACTCCAAACCACCAAATCCCACATTGACAAAGCCTAAGGTTTGTACCTGATGTAATATGCCTCTAGGTTTCTCTCATCTCATACTTGTCTCTTTCTTTACCCCATTCTTATCTCATAAACCATTAAGCCCACTAGTAATTTTCTCTCCTAAGTTAGGGTTGCTAATAAATATGAAAGCCTCCACCGAACAATAGTAATGATACATGTAATGATGAAAACATCAATACAGGTTTATTCATAATTATTTCACAGCTATAAACCTAAGTTAAAAATATTTATGTTATATAGCATGGATTGCATAAAGATTTTTGTTATCCCATATGATGTTCCCTAGGACAAGCATGAGAGGAAGACTAGTGCCAAGAAGAAGGTTTTCCCAAAGAATAAGAAGAGGTGCATGGATGGTGAATCCTCTAGGAAGAGGAATAGGCCATAGGACGCCTTGGCTGATGGAGGTTCTAACCCTGATAAGGTCCCAAACCCCTTTGTTGGCCTATACATTGAAGATGGTCCTGGCCTTGAGGATGGTGCATAACCTGAGGATGGCCATGTCCCTACTGATGGCCATGATCATGTAGTAAAAAACAAGTTGGTCCAAACACCTGAGATGGTATGGTTGGAGCAGCACAAGTTGTTGAATGATTCCATTAGTACCCTAGCCCTTGGGGACATTATCAAAGATGAGAATGGTGAACCCCATCCAACCCTCCCTTGTCTTAGGGACACTATCCTCAACTTCATCAAGCTGAACATAGAGAAAGTCTGGGAATAAGACAAGTTTAAGGTTGTAAAGAAAGTGGATTCCTAGATGTTGGTTTTGGAAAACAACTTTTACATCCTACAAGTGCATATTAACAAGAAGGTAAGCTTTACTATGCATCTCCTCAAGGGAGATGCAAATCTCTGGTGGCAAACCTGGAAGGAATTTAGAGCCATCTTCACTCCCAAATTTTCTCCATCTCTGCCTAGATAGAGAAGGAAAAGTACTTCATGAACCTCTATGAGGGTGACATGTCTATGGAAGAATATGTTGGGAAGTTTAGAGTTTCAGAGTGTTTCACATACATGTTGGATGAGGAGTGAAAATGGAGCATTCCTTCAACCTCTTGCACCCCCATCTACAACCACATGGGATCAAAAGCAAGCCCGTCAACTTCACCAAAGACCTTGACTTCATTTTAAAGAATGATAGGACCGTTATGCCATCCATTAACCCACCTTCAAGATACCTTGGGTTTACTGAAGGAATATCTATTCTAAATAATTAAATAAGGGAGATACAAGGTTGTAGCCACAAAAGTGGAAAAGGCAGAGGAGGAGGAACACATTGCAATGAAGTTCACAACTATGAAGGACTCCAAGGTGTAGAAACTATTGGAGGAGGTATGCTAACAAGTGTTTCTTTGAGAAGCCAGTGTGGTATCAATGCAAGAAAGAGGTACACTTCCAATCCAACTTCCCTCTCCTACCTCCCAAAAGGTTTGTCCCTATGGTGGCCCAACTAGTGGTTGTAGCTCAATCGATGGTTGCAGCCCAACATGCTACTGATTGTTGACATGCTGGAGTGTTTTCCATTAAAATGAAGAAGCTCAAGCAAATACAATATAACTCATAGAAGGTATAATCCTTTAGATATATGTTTTCCATGCCTTAGAATAAGATAAGTATCAGTACTATAATGCCATGTATAATGATGTAGGAATGCTTGATATTATGGGCCACTCGATCAAAGTTTTGTTCAACTCTGGTTCTACATACTTTCATTTCTAGAAATCTCACAACTAGGACTAACCTGAATTTCAATGACTTAGGTTATTTTCTAGACGTCACTACCCCCAGTGGTCTCATATTCTCATCCCTTCTAAAATCATTGATCATAAGATATTAAATACTATAACTATGAACTCCATTTTTATTTCATCCTTGATATTGATGACTTTGACGTTATTATAGGGATGGAGTAGATTTATAATTATAATTCAAAGATAGACTATAGCTAAAAGAATATAAGGGTAGAAAGACTTGGATACCCATCTTTCTCCATCCAAGGTAGGAAAAATGTCGCCACTAATCGAGATCTGTCTGCATGGAAGTAGAAAGGGAGATATATAAGGGTTTTCTAGCATTCTTGTCCATAGTAATTGATCCAAATTCTAAGACACGCCCTATGGATGAAATAAAGGTAGTAAGGGATTATGTTGATGTGTTCTCAAAATATTTTCCAAACATACTTCTGGAACGAGAAGTGGAATTATTTAAAGAGATAGCTCCCAAGATGAACTCAATTTCTAGGGCCCCATATAGAATGACACCTGCTGATTTTCTCAAGTGAAAGAAGAAATCGTGAGAACTCTTAGACAAGGGATTCAGCTGACCCAATACCTCCCCTTGGGGATCCCTAAACCTCTAAGTGAAAATGAAAGACATATCACTTTGCATGTGCATTAACTACATAGATGTTGAACCACGCCACAATTAAAATAAGTACCCTATACTAGAATTGATGACCTTTTTTATCATACCAAAAGTGCATGGGTGTTCTAGATGATTGTCCTAGATCTAGGTTCCACCAGTTATGAGTTGATAAGGAGGATATCTTGAAAATACTTTTGTACCCTATATGGACACTTTGGGTTCTTAGTAATGCCTTTTGGGTAATCTAATGCACTAAGAATGTTTATGAACCTCATGAATTGTGTGTTTGAACCATTCATTGATACCATAATCATAGTGTTCACGAATGACATCCTAATCTTCTCAGATAACCTAGAACATCATTGAGAACATCTATTTAAGGTTCTTGATATCCTGAGAGAGTGGATATTATAAGGGAAATTCTCAAAATGCAAGTTTTGGATTGATTGAGTCATGTTCCTTAGACGCATCATATTAAGAGGGACTATTGCAATGGAGCCAACTAGAGTGGTGGATGTTTGTGATTGGAAAGAACCAAAGTCGTCATATAATATTTGTAGTTTCCGAGGATTGGTTAGATACTATTGGCACTCCATCCCAAATTTCTCAAAGATCACTCTTCCCCTCACCGTGATCACTTAGAAGCATGAGAATTTTGTCTGATTTGATGTTTTTGAATTCAGATTTGATGAGATCAAAGAAAAACTCACCTCATCCTTCATGTTAACCCTTCCCTTGGGAAACAAATGATTCATCATCTTCACTGAAGCATCAAAGATGAGATTAGGGCACTTCTTGGAGAAGGACCAACATGTTGTTGCCTTTGTCTCGAGATAGCTCAAGACAAATGATTTAGATTACCTAACTCATGACATGGATCTCGTAGCAATCATTTATGCTCTAGGATATGGTGACACTACCTATTTGGAGCCTCTTTCAACATATTTACTGGCCATGGTAGTTTGAAATACATATCGACCTAGAAGAACCTTAACTTGCAGCAATAAAGATGGATGAAGTACATAAAGTACTACAACTTCACCGTAGCCTATCACATTGGTAAGGCTAATGTGGTGGTCGATATCCTTAGTCGTGAGGGATTAATTATATATCTAGTTATCAACCCAATGGAGGAGATTTAAAGAGTTTGACATATGGGTCATGAAATCCTGACTGGTCGGTTCCATATGGCCAACATCCATATCATTCCTACCTACTTTAGGAGTTGGTAATAGCCCCATTATCCAGTGTTATCTAGAGAACATTAAGGCCCTACTCGTGAAGAGTCAAACCTACCTATTCATGGGAGTAGATGGGGACTTTGATACAAATAGTGTATATGGATTCCCTAAGATTAACCACTCATGTCCTGCATCTTACAAGAAGCTCATGGGTACAGGTACAACACATATCCAGACACCATAAAGATGTTCAAGGGTCTGCAACAATTTTTATTGGGGTAGGGAATCAAGTAATATGCATCCTCATTCGTGGTTGGTTGTCCTATGTACTGGATGGTGAAGGGTGAACACCAACGACCACATGGTTTACAAAAATCCATCAAAGTTTCAAGTGAAAATGGGACTAGGTCACCATAGACTTCATGGTGGGTTTCCCCAAGATCAGGAAAGGGCACAAGTTCATATGAGTCATAGTGGACCATCTAACAAAGTTAGCACATTTCCTAGTCTACAAGACTACCATCAAACTTTCATACCTCATTGATATTTGTATCCAAGAGAGGGTCAAGTTGTATTGAATTCTAAGTTCCATCATCTTTGATCGGGATCTTAAGTTCACCTCAAAGTTGTGGAAACAAGTTTAAGAAGAATTCAATACGAGGTGATCACCTACTACCCTCAAACTGATGCATTATCAAAATGCATAATCCAAACCCTAGAAGTTTTGCTAATGGCATGTGTCCTAGATCAGGGTGGATCATGGGAGCAGCACCTATCTTTAGCTAATTCTTCCTATAATACTAGGTACCATGCCAATATCAGTATGCCTATGTATGAAGCTCTTTACAGGAGGTCATGTCGATTGCCACTTATTGGGATGATGCCGTTGAGAGGACCTTGCTTAAGTCAGAATCACTACAGTTGTACACACATGACATTTTTTTGATCAAGTAGAGACTAAAGAAGGCCCATGATCTTCCAAAAATTTGTGTAGATTAAAAGTGTGCAAATTTACACTTATTGGGAGGCGATCATGTGTTCCTAAAGAAACAACACTTTTGTGCCATAGATAAGTTCAAGGAAAGTTGAGTCCTCGATATGTAGATTTGTTTGACATTCTAGAATATATTGTGAGATTGCTTATCATCTTGCCCTACCACCTCAATATAGTATGATGCATGACATGTTCCATGTGTCCAATATAAAGTGTTATGTGATTTATCTTTCCCACATGTTGAATAGTGAATCTATAGAGATCCAATATAGATAATTTGATCTTGAGGCACCTGTAAGGTGAAAGACCTCAAAAATATAATATTTGATGGTTAAAGTTGTTTGGAAACACCATGGCAATGACAAATCCACATGGGAGTTTAATATGAACATGAAAAAGCATGTATGTTCCTCTTTTCTAGCAAGGTTGGGTTTGGAGGGGAAAATTCCTAATGAGGAAGGAGAGATGTAATATTGTGAATCTTATAATTGATTTATTATGATATAATTTATATATTAATAAGGTGTCTTTGAAACCCTATATTATATGTATTGTTTTTGCAATTTAGTCCATGAATGAAAATTTGTCGAAGTAGAGAGATGACCCTTTCCTTCTCCTAGAGTCGTAAGCTTGTTCTAGTCGGTCATAAAGGGGCATTCATAAAGGGACATCACTTAGGCCCTCCCTATCTAAGGAATTTCGTACTCTTTTTAATATAAATAATGGTTTTAGAGATTGTTGAGTTAATAATTATAGGAAAACCTAAAAACTAGAAGATTTCACGTTAGTTGATTAATTCAATAAGCAGTGCGTGAATTATCCCTTGGATAAGTTGAGCGCCAAGTTGAGGGAGCCAACGAGATGAGTTGAACCCCATATGTGGTCCAACATGGGAAAATAACTAAAGGAAGATGAATCTAAAATTTTAAAATGATAATGTGAGTATATGTGACCTAGGTGGTTAAACTAAGTAATTACTTCAAGTGCAAGAAATATATATCAATTTTTCCCCTTTTACACCAAACTTTTCCTAACCCAATATATCCCTATTAGGAAAAGAATCCCCATATTTGGTGTCAAAATGATTTTTATAGAGCCATATATATATATATATATATTAAATGACATATGACAATTTTAGTATAGTTGGGAATTTATTTCATTAAATTTTAGGATAACCCATGTCACACCTAATGTATCATTTATCTAGAACTTAGAGTGACACAGGATGATGGCACACATATTAGTTGTTAACTAAGGATTGGATGGCTTAGGAGTTATTTTCCCCCTCGAAATAGGAGTCCATAAGGGAAAAAATTCCCCTTTGATCAATACCTTATCATCTCTCCATGAATCTTCATGATAACTACTCCATTATCCTCTAGAAATCCATTTGAACTCAATAAGATAGACCTCAACCATCATCGTGGAGTATAGAGATTATACCCAATCTTGGTGAAACTAGGATTGGTTAGGTCTCAGAATTGACTGATGCTTCTTGTACCCTTTCCTATATAAGGGTACCAATAGTCTAGATTGAACCTCACAAGTCGAACACGACTATAAATTTTGGATGAGAGTTCTTAAGAGTTCCACCATACATTCCCATCTTCCTTATCAACAACAACCTCACCTCACAGTTCCACCATGACTTTGACCAACTCCATTGATCACGAATATTGCAAGAAGCTCTCACAAAGGTCTTCAGACTGGAGAATAAATGAAGAAGCTTTGATTGCTTTTCTTGTGAGATCAACTTTGTCAAGTTGGAGGAGCTTGTTGAAGGATCATATTCAGTCCACCATAGTGCATCGTGATGGGCGATAAAGCTTTGGACAACCTCAATGAAGCTTCCATGACCCTTGGATCACCACAAATTAAGGTATAACTCTCTTTATCTTTCTCAATTCTTCTATTGGTCTCCTTAGACCCTCAAATCCAACTTTATCTGCCTTAAAGTCACACAACCACTAGTTAAAACCAACGAAACCCAATGAAGGTAATGGAAGCCTTAGTTGAGCTTGTCACGACCTCTATCAAGGAGTTGATCCCCATTGACTCCATGGATTGCCTACATCATGGGAGAGTCTGGGGAGGGACAATCCTGGTAGGATTTTGACCTTTTTGCCCTTAATACGTGTAACATAAAATTTCATATCACATGGTCATAGGGGTAATATCACTCTATTTAAATTAGTTGTTCCATATTGGATAATATAATATACTAGTGAGGTGGCATCTAGTGATTGGGCAATTGTTAATTTATTTTAAAAATAATATTTAAACTATATATTGAATGATAGTATCTATATGTACATCAAGATGATTATAAAAATATACATAATCCAAAATTTTGTGTTTCATGTCCTAGTTTGATCTCCAATTCAAAACGTGTACATTAGTTCATACTTGATATAATTATCACATGAAACCCCTAAGTTTGTAGAATTAATGTTTATATCTTGTTCAAAATATCCTAGTTCATATGATTTGATCTCAATTGACGATGATGTAATATAAAGTTCAATTTAAGAATTAATGCTACACTTAATGTGTAATTTCTAAACCTTAGTTCTCTTAACATGAGATAGTTAGGGTTCATAATGTCTAACCCTAATGCAGCTAATATGACCCTAAACCCTAACCTAGGACCCAACTGAAACATGATTAGTATTATGTGAACTTAAAGGTGACACGTTGGATGTTATGCCTCAGTTACTTCATTGATCGATTTTCTCCTATGTTACTCAAATTTTAAGAAATTCTGAGAAGGGTACATGGTTATTTGTGACTACTTCCTCAATATTGAATTCCAAAGTTTTTTTTGATGATTTCTTGATGCTTGAAAACCTAAACTGCTTGAATGTTTATTTACTTCTATTCAAGAAAATTCCCTTTGTGTATCATATATATAGAGATTAATTTTCTAGACCCAATATGAGATATCTAAGGGGTACTTAGAAGCAGATAATACTACCATTAAACTAAGGATGGTCATTGAGCAAATGGGTGATATTAGTGATGTGATGTGACTAACTCCATTGATAGATAGTCACCCTAAGTCCAATGTTGGATCAAGCCCTAGAATCTGTTAATGGAGAAAGGCATTAGTTTACCAACAGATTTAGGGAAAATACTTCTTACAAAGTTATATTGAAAATAAATTGTTCCTTTGTTGCTAATAGTTGTTGAATATTCTTGATATGTTGCTAGACATAGATGAACATATTTTGTATGCTAGCATACTCATTATAGAAATATACTCATTGCATATTTTTTTGGAATTTTTAGTTAAGTTGCATTAATTATCTGAAGACATGGACATCTAGAAGATGGAACTAAAAGAGCATACGTCTAAATGACTCTGAAAGATTAGCATATAGTTTTAGTTTCCTTTCAGCATAGTATTTTATCTTGAAACATTATGTAACTCCTTTGAGAAGAGCTATTTTCATCTTGTTATCAACCACTTTATTTAATGAAATTATGTATTACTATTGGTTATTTGCTAAACTTTGATTCTAGAAAGTTGATAATAGCCCTTGCCTTCTTAGTCCACCTTAATTGGAGATAACAAAGGGAGGGGGTCATTACAACTAACCTTAGTTGATGGTGAGGCACTTTAAAAATTATTTATTAGAAATATGCTATTTTCGATGAGAAATATAGTCACTAGTTATAAAGGGTATCTAGCAATCCAAGACTTAAGGGTTCCTAGAATGGGTTGTTGGTGAACATTCATCGCACCCATTTATATTCTTAAACCATTTGAGATTCACATTAAAAAATTTTTAAGATTAAAAAAAAGGGGTGTTCTTAAATTCTTATAGATTAAAGGATCTAATCCTGTTGGAACATTCAGGTTGGAACATTATAACTAATTACAAGATGTCATATTCATGAACATCATAAGAATACAAACTATAACATAATATTTAATCGTTTAAGGAACCAAATAACAATTTAAGAGGTTTATCTCTCTCCATAAGTTATCCTTATGAAGATTAAAGGATTTAGTTCATCTTTAGTAATGTTTATATTTTGAAATAGATGTGACTACCATCATAACATTGATCTACATGATCTTAGGAAATAGTGACGAGTAAATATAATAAGAAACATTATTTTCATTTGTGAATGATATTTGCCTAAATTAGACTTGAATGATAATGGCTTTAATGTGAATGAAATGAACCCATGTAGTATAACATTCATGATACCCAATTTGGAGTCAACATCTGAGTATCCAATTGAATATCAGAACTATATCCTAAATGATGAGATTATAGCCCATATTAGGGCAGCACCATGTAAGCACAATAATGACTAGGCATGTTGACCACAAAAATGAAATGTATACATATGATATGAGATTATTGAGAAGTGTATGTTGCCAAAAATTGTTCACTCATGGGTCTTAATTGCCTAAAACCTTGTTTTGATGATGACTAAACCATTCCACATATTTGTGTTGGCATTTCTACTTTAATGATTTCAGAATCAAGTCATACATGCGAAAAGATCAAGACTAAAGAATACACATTTTCTCTCCTTAGATCTTATTTTTAATTACTTATAATGATTATATGACATGTAATTAAGATCAAAAATCTAATAAAGTTAATTAGGTCGAATTAACATTGCACTTATCATTACTTTGGTATTTCCATTCAGGCCTTCTCATCGATGAAGATTTTCTGAGATAAAATGCGGCTAATTGATGTCATTGGTCAATTATCATTTGAACCAAAATTCAGCCAAGGATGAAATACTTGATTCCATAAATGTTAATCGATCAAGATTTCAAGTGAGAAAATTCAACTAAAGGACATGATTGGTCTTGACTTTTAGCACCATCGATCAAGTTTTAGCAAAAGGCTAGGTAGGGGTCAATCCGTCAAGGTTCAAGGCTATCAAGCCTAAACCACCAAACTACTAAACACCTAGATTTTGGTTAGGGTCAAAATCTAAGGTACAAAAGCATCTAAAGGACATAGAAGAAAATATGTACTTAGGAATTTTTCATATAATTTGCAATCCATTCCTCATATTATTGTGAAATGGCAGGTAAGTCCACAACATGTAAGAAAATAAGAAACCAGAACAAGCAAGGCGTGATTTAACCCAATTTATGCTTTTTATTAATCATTTGTTTTTAGAACTCAATAGAGAATTCAACTGTGACAATCAAGCATGGTTATGTCTAGATTAGGGTTAATCTAGGTCAAGGATCTTACAAAAAATATACATCAATCTTATTATATGTGGAGAAGATGGTAACATAAGTTTATGGAAGAGGATATACATTTTAGGAACCAAAACATGTTAGTGTGTTAAAATAGAGTTAGATATAATTTAAAAAAGTTGTAGGACTTGGACCAATAGTTCTCCACCTATTGGACAACACAAGTCGATATGCAGAGACCCCATCAACAACAGTGACGCATTGTAGTGGCTCAAGTTGGCCAACTTGTTATAAGGTCAGATTGAAAATTGGTTGACTTCTTGACAAGTCAAACCACAAGTTGTCGCATTTTGGACTCATTTTCTACCTCAACTCCTAGGCTTGATCTATGTAGCCCCATCTACCCATGTAGTCTACTTGTCTACCTAACTAGTCAGTCGGCTTCCTAGGGTCGGTATTTTTGTTGTTATTGGTGGTGTTTTTCTTGTAGTTGTGATGTATAGCTTATGTTTTCTCCAAATCATTGTTATACCTCTATTTTATTATCTTTCACCTACTGGAGCAAGATTAATAAGTTTGGAGTAGATTCTTTGCATTATATTTTGCCTTGGCTTGAAGCAGCTTGTTCTTGGATAGATCTTGGAGGAAGGATGAGTTAGAGGTTAGATTCTCTCATTTCTTCTCCTTATTGTAAAGAGGCGAGATCACCTCCTTACTAAAATTTAAAGGAAATACAAACATACACAATTTTAACAAAATTTGAGAGACTTTGAGGATGATTGCATAATATTCCAAGTAAATAAGCATGATTCTAGATACATAATAAAATGTCAATAGCAGCGGAAATAAATAAATAACAAGCCTTCACATGGCTTTTATTGTTAACTACATGAATGATTTCTAAAAGAAAAGATAAGATAAGTAGGATCTAGATATAGCAACCTAGCCATCCTTTCCAAAGACTAAAGATCAACTCCTGAGGGAAGCTTCCTTCAAGCTTGTCCTTCTCCTTGCACAGCACCGACACCTGGGTGGTTGGGAAGACACCCAACAAGAGGAAAAGAGAGAAAAGTATGTGTTACAAGGTTATTCTAAAAGTGACAAGAAAATTGTAACAAGTAAAATAGGCTAGAGATTTATTAAAAAGTGAGACATCAAGAGTATGAGGCTTTATATGATGAAACTTGCCAATAAAAAAAGTAAATAAGGGTTTTGCATGTAAATTAATATGTGTACCTAACTAAGTAGGGTTGAGGCACCTACCGGACCTCTAACCTTAGTTGAGGGGAGAATAAGACATTCCCAATCACCTATAATTTTATGGGGAGAATTATAAACATTCCCCTAGGGAGATTTTATACATGCCCTCTGTGGGTGGTTGTACATAAGTACCACTACTTTATAATTAAATAGAACATTTAATTACATGCTAGAAAAGAGTTATGGCAAAGTTAATTAAGAGATTTAAATAACATGGTAGTGGGGTGTAAAAACCCAATCAAGATAAAACTACAACTGATTTTGAGGCATGAACAATTTAGGTTTCAAGAATCAAGAATAAGTTCAGATTAAGCCTCATTAAGAAATATGGGTATTAGTATAAAATTTTCCCAACTGAAGGGTAGATGCACGTACCATAGCCTCAGGTGTTCTAGAACCCTCTTTCCAACCCTTCACACGAAATCAGAACCCTCTTTTCCTAATTCATCATTAGATCTATGAATTAGAATTAAGTATACTCATTAAAGGTTGAAAACCCTAATATTACTAACTTTTTGCACAAACCTTCTAATTAGACCTTGAAAACATCACCATCATCTTAGTTAGGATTTTCTGATCAAAATAATATATAATATTGTATATTTTGAAGATATGGACTTTTAGGATTAATTTTGGTGATTTTAGTTAATTAAATTGACTCAAAAAAATACGTTTTTGCAAACATCAAAATCAAAACTCAAAAATATTTTTGATGAATAGATCTCGTCTTCCTGATTTCAAAACACTATTTATTTTTAATTTTTGACCATTGGAATAATTTATAAGAATTGTTTTATCTTGGCCAATCAGAGAGTGCCACGTAGGCACAACGTGAGAGAGAGAGCTAGCGAGCGATACAGAGAGGGCAGACAGGGCCCACACCCTATCACATGGACCCCTCGCTGCTGAAGCGTGGGCCACGGTAAAAGCTGGGTCAAAGGCGGGCAAAAGAACAAAAAGACCAGGGTGCCCCTTTGCGCGGAACAGAGAAAACAATCGAACCGGAGGATAAAATCATAAAATGCATGGGGCTTTCTTCCCCAAGTCACCCGACGACATCCAGCGGCAGCTTCTTGCTGCTTGCAAGCCAATTTTGGGGGAAAAAGGAATACTGGACCAATTCCGACGCATAGGTATGCAAAAGAAAGAGGAGAACAAGACGAAACCATTGGTACCTTTTATTGAGACGATGATCGTGAACCCTGGGAGCATGGGGCACCGTAAGGTCAGGGTCTATGGTAGCAAGAGGGAGGCCAAGACGTCCATGAAAACTAAAATTGAAGGCACGAATGAGTTGCAAATGGGATGGCGGTCCTTGGGGTAGGTATATATATAGGCAAGGTAACCTAGACTAGGGTTTGGTTAGATGGGGGTAGAGGAAGGTGGCTCAAGCTTTAGGTGTTCCTCAAATATTTGTCAAAACACAAAAATTTTGGAAAAGTATCTGTGCAGAATTTCATGAGGAATTCATAGAACCCAAAATTATCAAAATCCATCGAGTATAACTCCGGATATTTGGATTTGGAAACTAGAGAGGCAATGAACTTGTTGCCTTTTTCATTTAGAGGAAGAAAACGACCGCGGGTCATCAGATCAATGGACCCGGGTCCATGAAGGACCCTGAGCCGTCCGGTCTCGTGGATGGGTAAGGAAATGATTCCTAGTTGCAATAAAATTTGACCAAAGCTCTTTTAAATTCTAAAAGGTTTTTCTCTCTCTTAGTTTGGAGGCCCAAACATTATCTAAAAATTACCAAATTTGTTATTCTGACTGATTTTGATGCTTAGAATCCAAAATAGAGTTATTTTTTCCTTTTGAGGAAGTTTGATATGTAAAATAATTAATATGTCATTTTCTCTTTCCTCCTTCAAAAGAGGTGATAACATTATCTAAACTTTGTGTAACTTCACCCATAGGTCTCCCTAAAGGATTAGAACACGATTTTGTAATTATCTTTACAAGTTGAGATTGTTTATTTATTTATTAAATAAATAGAAGATTCTACACACTTTCTCTCTCCTATTTTATTCATTATTCACACATTATCCAAATTAGTTGCAAATTTTACCAAAGGTTTATTTTTATGTTTACAATACGATTTTGGAGTTATTTTTCTGATTTGAGAGCATTAAGTAATTTATTTCACTTTATTGGCCTATTTCCTATTTTCTTTTGACAATGACATTAATATATGTATTTATCTTTCCAATTAGATAATACTTGGCGCATAAGTTACTTTTTGGTCAAGAAAACGAATTTAAGTGTCAAATTATCCTGGTGGGTTTCAAATTAAATTTTTTTGCAAAATCTTTCTCATTATCCTCTTTTATCCATTAAATCCCATATTACTTCTAATTAATGCATTTATCTTCTCCTTTATATAAATTTCAGAATTTCTCTTATTTCTCTTATTATGGGAAGTTTTAGAAAGTTCTAGGACGAAATATCTTATTCTTTTTATTGCTTAGTGTAATATTTGCATTTTAGGCCCATTATCTAAAATCTAACTGAGGTAATTGTGCATACAACCTTATATTAAGAATATATGGGAAACATTTATCAAATAACCATCAGAATTCCATTAAATCAAATCCAAAGGCATATGGGATGAAAATGAAGGACAAAACTTATAGAAAAAGGTACAAATAGGTACATAGTGGATTTTCAGAATGTTACAACACTCCACCCCTAAAAAGGATTTCGTCCCCAAAATCTCATACAAAGAGGGAAGGGTGAGTACGTAACATCTCATCTTTCAACTCCCAAGTGGTTTCTTCTAAACCATGATATCTCCACAAAACCTTTACTATCTCTATCTCCTTATTCTTCAGCTGCTTTACTCGGGAGTCAAGGATCCTCACAGGTAGTTCTTCATAGGTCAGATTCTCGTGAAACTCCACAAGTTCAATAGTGAGTACATGAGAGGGATCCTTTACGTACTTCCTCAACACAGAGACATGGAACACATTGTGGATCTTATCATAAGTAGGAGGTAAGGCTAAGCGATATGCATAGTCTCCCACTTTATCCAAGATTTCAAATGGTCCAACATAGAGAGGACTCAACTTGCCTTTTACTTGAGATCTTACAATAGAACATATAGGCTTGATCTTTAGAAAAGCATAGTCTCCCACTAAGAAGCTTACATCAGACCTCTTTTTATCAGCATACATCTTCTTTCGGTCTTGAGAAGCTTTCATCCATTTCTTTATCAACTATACCTTCTCGAGCATCATCTTCATGTCATCGGTCTTCACCAGGGAACGTTCACCAATATCAAACCAATGTAAAGGCGAACGACAAGGTCTACCATAGAGAGCTTCAAAAGGTGGCATGCCAATACTAGCTTGGTTGTTGTTGTTATAAGCAAACTCTACTAATGGCAGATACCGATTCCAGGAACCGCCCCAATCCATCACACACGTACGTAGCAAGTCCTCCAGAATCTGAACTGTTCTCTTAGACTGACCATCAGTTTGCGGGTGGTAAGTACTGAAACGTAGATCAGTACCCATTTCTTCTTGAATCTGACCCCATAAGAGAGAAGTGAATTTTGGGTCTCGATCAGTTACTATCACAATAGGAACACCATGCAGACGAACTATCCACTCTACATATAACTGAGCCATCTCATCAACTTTATACGTGGTTTTGAAAGGCAAGAAATGAGTAGATTTTATAAGCCGATCAATCACCACCCAAACAGCATCATAACCTTTCTTGGACTTAGGAAAACCAGTAACAAAGTCCATTGTGATCATCTCCCACTTCCATTCTGGAATCTCAAGAGGATGAAGAAGACCACTAGGTCGTTGATGTTCAATCTTGACTTGCTGACATGTCAAGCACTTTGCCATGAACAGAGCTATATCATTCTTCATGTTCTTCCACCAGAAGCTTCGCTGTAAGTCCTTATACATCTTTGTTGTGCTAAGGTGAATAGTGTACTTGGTCCCATGAGCTTCACTCAGAACCTTCTGTCTCAGATCACCAACATTGGGAATCCACAACCTTTGTCTAAAGCAGACAACACCATCCACTCTGACAGAATAGTCAGATGCGGTTTCTCAGATAAAGCCTTCATATCTACAAGCTCAAAACTCTCTAACTGTGTAGCCACAACTTCTAAGATCCAGGTTGGTGTGATGGTCAAGCTAGCCATATGAACACACAACTTGTCTTCATCCACGAAATTGATAGGCTGAGGTCTCCAACTGGCCACATGTTCAAGGTTTTCCCACACTGAACATCTCAGAGCAGCACAAACAACATCCTTCTTGTGACTTAAAGCATCAGCTACAACATTCGGTTTACCAGGATGGTAGGTAATGGTGAAGTTGTAATCTTTAAGATATTCCATCCTCCTACGTTGTTGCAAGTTCAGATCCTTCTGAGTCAACAGATATCTCAAACTCTTATGATCAGAAAAGACTTCAAACTTTTCTCCATAGAGATAGTGTCACCAGATCTTCAATGCATGAACTATGGCAGCAAGCTCCAGATCATGCGTAGGCCAATTACTTCATTAGGTTTCAACTGTCGAGAAGCATAGGCGATCACCTTTCCATCTTGCATCAAAACACACCCTAAGCCTTGTCGGGATGTGTCGGTGTAGATGACATAGGGTATACCCTCAACAGGTAAAGCAATCACAGGAGAAGAAGTCAGGCTCATCTTCAACTTCTGAAAACTGTCCTCACATTCAGGGGTCCATGAGAACTTGACCTCCTTTTGAGTTAGCTTGGTCAAAGGTAAGGCCAACTCAGAGAAGCCTTTGATAAAATTTTGATAGTAACCGGCTAGACCAAGGAAATTGCAGATTTCAGAGTGGTTTCTCGGAGCATTCCACTTTGTCACAGCTTCCACTATTGTAGGATCAATAGCTATATGACCGACAGAAATCATGTGACCAAGAAACATAACTTCCATTATCCAAAACTCACACTTTGAGAATTTTACATATAGTTGATTTTCTCACAGCGTGTTGAGTACAATCCGTAGGTGCTCATGATGTTGTTCCAACATCTCGGAATAAACCAAAACGTCATCAATAAACACCACTATGAACTTTTCAATATATGGGCGGAATACTCGGTTCATCAGGTCCATGAACGCAACAGGGGCATTTGTCAAACCAAAAAGGCATGACCAGGAATTCATAATGCCCATAACGAGTTCTGAAAGCTGTCTTCGAGACATCATAATCCTTCACACGCATCTGGTAGTAACCACTTCACAGATCCATCTTGGAAAACACAGTGGCTAACTTTAGTTGATCGAATAGGTCGTCAATGCGCGACAACAGATAACGGTTCTTCACTGTCACTTGGTTAAGCATGCGGTAGTCCACACACATCCGCATTGAACCATCCTTCTTCTTCACGAATAGGACAGGGGTCTCCCCAAGGAGAAACACTGGGGTGGATGAAGCCCATGTCGAGAATCTCTTCAAGCTACTTCTTCAACTCAGTCAGCTCGGTAGGAGCCAAGCGGTAGGGTGGCTTCGATATCGGTGAAGTTTTGGGTATTAGCTCGATGGAGAATTCCACCTCACGAGTTGGCGGTAACCCAGGTAGCTCCTCAAGAAAAACATCCGGGAAGTCCTTCACCACATCAATGTGATCTAGGAAGGAGGTGTAGCATCGAGAACTATGGAGGCAAGGAAAGCTCTACACCCTTACGAGATAAGCTTTTCATCTTTAATGGAAGAGATGACAAATAGTCGCTCTTCTCACTTCTTACCCTTGACACACATCTTTCCTTCAACAGGATGAACCAACCTAACCTTGGATTACTCACAGTACAACACAACGTTATACCTCTTTAACCAATCCATCCCCAAGATGATGTCAAAGACGGTCATATCAAGTAAGACAAAAACTGTGGGAAACATTATCCCAGATATACAGAGGTCCATGGTAGGAGTTTGGAGGTATGAGGAGTAGATCTTACCACTAGGGGTTTTTACATCTAACACATGATCCATAAACTCAGATTCTATTTCAAGCATAGAGGCAAACTGACCAGATATGAAGGTATTAGAGGAACCAGAATCAAATAGTGCTTTCAAAGGATGCA
Organism: Alisma plantago-aquatica; assembly: GCA_963693085.1. Lineage (NCBI taxonomy): Eukaryota > Viridiplantae > Streptophyta > Magnoliopsida > Alismatales > Alismataceae > Alisma > Alisma plantago-aquatica. The sequence goes on along the minus strand of OY856409.1, from coordinate 673,934,527 downwards.
TATTAAGGTGCAGTATACCTTCAATCACTTCATTGCCTTTACCTTCTTCCTCAGCATTGCGAGCGAACACTCTCCCATTCCGCCTTTCCACTGGAGGATGCCTCTGGTTTTGGTTGTTGTTGTTGTTGTTGTTATTGTTGTTGTTGCATGGAGGTAGGTTCTGTCTTGGCGGCTGCTAGGCATTATTCTGCCCTTGTTGTAAATGAGGGAAGTTGTGTCGGATGTGCCCGACTTGGCTGCACTCATGGTAGGTTGGTGGAGGGCAGTTGTCATTATGAGTAGGTGCATTGTTGGTAGGGCATCTGCCAAGAGGATGGTGGTGCTTGCACCTGTTGCAACGATCACGTCTGCGATTCTCATGCTGGTTCTGAATCTTCCTTTTATTGTTGAAGCTATCAGAAGCTTGAAACCCTGGATATGACTCGATGGCGAGAGCCTTGTCCACCATGTATTGAAAAGTAAGTGGCAACTGCGGGATGAGGCTCCGGCCTACTTGATAGTTTAATCCTTCCAAGATCATGGTTGCTCTTCTGTCAACTCCAAGGTCGGTGGCGTAACGTTCTAGCAGTAGGTATTTATGAATGTAGTCGGCCACGCTCATGCTTCCTTGCTTGAGACTGTAAAACTCAGCCTCCTTCTTCCTCAGGAAAGTAGGGAAGATGTACTTCTCCGTGAACAGCTTCAGAAACTGGGCCTACTCCATAGAAGAGGTGTCCTGAGTACGGGCAACACCATTCCACCAAACGTGTGCTGGTTCATCCAGCACGTACATCGCGAACTGAACCTTCTGGTGAGGAGGGCACGCCATACCCTCGAAGGTCCGATCGAGGGCCAACACCCAGTCATCGGCTTTGTCCACCATGTTAGGCTCACTTTCACCCTTAAAGTAGGGTGGCTGCATCTTATTGAAGTCAGTGAGGGTGAACTCCCTCGGCTTGTTGGCAGTAGCAGCAATAGTGTTGAGTTGTCCCATCATGGTGGAGGACAACAACTAGACATATATTCTTGAAAACACTCGTGCTTTTCTAATTAGCATTGGTGTTTTAGAACACTTTTGGGCTAAAACCGTCCTCACATCCACTTATCTTGTTAATCTCACACCCACTCAAATTCTAGGGGATGTCTCACCACATGAAAAGATTTGCAATCAACCACCATCCTACACCCACGTGTGTGTTTTTTTATTGTACTTGCTTTGTCCTTCATCTCCGATATGAGCGAAACAAATTTAAGGCATAGTCTGCAAGTCACATCCTTTTAGGATATGATGATGAGCACAAAGAGTATTTTTATTTTGACCATGTTTCTCATCGTCTGCGCATAGCTAGTCATGTTTCAAGGATACACTTTACTACATTTCCACCAACACAGATCATTCTTTACTTCATGAATTCATCTCCATTCCTCGTAGGATTTTACTACCACAACAACTTTCATCACAAATCCCACTAGTACATAACCAACCTTTAGTGTCGGTAATTTAAGACATTTAGCGTCAGTTTCAAATCGACACCTATGTGGGCGTCGCTAAAAGGCAAACCCTTAGGTGTCGACTTTAAAAATTTTATACATGCCCTCTGTGGGTGGTTGTACATAAGTGTCACTACTTTATAATTAAATAGAACATTTAATTACATGCTAGCAAAGAGTTATGGCAAATTTAATTAAGAGATTTAAACAACATGGCAGTGGGGTGTAAAAGCCCAATCAAGATAAAACTACAACTGATTTTGAGGTATGAACAATTTAGGTTTCAAGAATCAAGAATAAGTTCATATTAAGCCTCATTAAGAAATATGGGTATTAGTATAAAATTTTCCCAACTGAAGGGTACATGCACATACCTTAGCCTCAGGTGTTCTAGAACCCTCTTTCCAACCCTTCACACGAAATCAGAACCCTCTTTTCCTAATTCATCATTAGATCTGTGAATTAGAATTAAGTATACTCATTAAAGGTTGAAAACCCTAATATTACTAACTTTTTCACAAACCTTCAAATTAGACCCTAAAAACATCACCATTGTCTTAGTTAGGATTTTCTAATCAAAATAACATATAATATTGTATATTTTGAAGATATGGACTTTTAGGGTTAATTTTGGTGATTTTAGTCAATTAAATCGACTCAAAAAAATACGTTTTCGCAAACATCAAAATCAAAACTCAAAAACATTTTCAATGAATAGATCTCGTCTTCCTGATTTCAAAGCACTATATATTTTTAATTTTTGACCATTGGAATAATTTATAAGAATTATTTTATCTTGGCCAATCAGAGAGTGCCACGTAGGCACAACGTGAGAGAGAGCTAGCGAGCGATACAGAGAGGGCACAGGGGGCCCACACCCTATGACTTGGACCCCTCGCTACTGAAGCGTGGGCCATGGTCAAAGCTGGGTCAAAGGTGGGCAAAAGAACAAAAAGACCAGGGCGCCCCTTCGCGCGAAACAGAGAAAATAATCGAACCGGAGGATAAAATCATAAAATGCATGGGGCTTTCTTCCCCAAGTCTCCCGACAACATCTAGCGATAGCTTCTTACTGCTTGCAAGCCAATTTTGTGTGAAAAAGGAATACTTGACCAATTCTGACGCATATGTATGCAAAAGAAAGAGGAGAATGAGAAGAAACAATTGGTACCTTTTATTGAGACGATGATCGTGAACCCTGGGAGCAAGGGGCGCCACAAGGTCAGAGTCTATGGCGGCGAGAGGGAGGCCAAGACGTCCACAAAAATTGAAATTAGAGGCACGAATGAGTTGCAAATGAGATGGCGGTCCTTGGGTTAGGTATATATAGGCAAGGTAACCTAGACTAGGGTTTGGTTAGATGGGGGTAGAGGAAGGCGGCGCAAGCTTTGGGCATTCCTCGAATATTCATCAAAATGCAAAAATTTTGGAATGTATATGTGCGGAATTTCACGAGGAATTTATAGAACCAAAAATTATCAAAATCCATCGAGTATAACTCCAGATAATTGGATTTGGAAACTAGAGAGGCAATGAACCTGTTGCCTTTTTCGTTTATAGGAAGAAGACGTCAATGGACCCGAGTCCACGAAGGACCCTGAGCCATTCGATCTCGCGGATGGGTAAGGAAATGATTCCTAGTTGTAATAAAATTCGACCAAAGTTCTTTTAAATTCTAAAAGGTTTTTCTCTCTCTTCGTTTGGAGGCCCAAACATTATCCAAAAATTACCAAATTTTTTATTCTGACTGATTTCGACATGTAGAATCCAAATATGGAGTTATTTTTGCCTTTTAAGGAGGTTTGATATGTAAAATAATTAATATGCCATTTTCTCTTTCCTCCTTCAAAAGAGGTGATAACATTATTTAAACTTTATGTAACTTCACCCATAGGTCTCCCTATAGGATTAGAACACAATTTTGTAATTATCTTTACAAGTTGAGATTGTTTATTTATTTATTAAATAAATAGAAGATTCTACACACTTTCTCTCTCCTATTTTATTCATTATTCACACATTATCCAAATTAGTTGCAAATTTTCCCAAAGGCTTATTTTAATGTTTAGAATACGATTTTGGAGTTATTTTTCTGATTTGAGAGCATTAAGTAATTTATTTCACTTTATTGGCCTATTTCCTATTTTTTTTGATAATGCCATTAATATATGTATTTATCTTTCCAATTAGATAATACTTGACCCATAAGTTACTTTTTGGTCAAGAAAATGAATTTAAGTGTCAAATTATCTTGGTGGGTTTCCAATTAAAATTTTGTGCAAAATCTTTCCCATTATCCTCTATTATCCATTAAATCCCATATTACTTCTAATTATTGCATTTATCTTCTCCTTTATATAAAATTCGGATTTTCTCTTATTTCTCTTATTCTAGGAAGTGCTAGAAAGTTCTAGGATGAAATATCTTATTCTTTTTATTGCTTAGTGTACAATTGACATTTTAGGCCCATTATCTAAAATCTAACTAAGGTATTTGTGCATACAACCCTATATTAAGAATATATGGGAACCATCTATCCAATAACCATCATAATTCCATTAAATCAAATCCAAAGGCATATGGGATGAAAATGAAGGACAAAACTTATAGAAAAGGGTACAAAGAGGTACATAGTGGATTTTTAGTATGTTACAGCACTCCACCCCTTAAAAAGGATTTCGTCCCCAAAATCTCATACAAAGAGGGAAGGGTGAGTATAGAGGAAGATAGGATGCTAGCTAGGAATCCACTAGTTGGACCTAGGAGAAAAACCTAAAATCACTATATTCAAATTGTTTTCTCCTGGAGTCTAAGTATTTTCAAGCATAACTCAACAAAGAGTCCATGATTCAATGTACAAATCACAAGTAGAAAAATGGGAAACAATATATAAGCAAGAGATAATCGTAATAGAATGAAATTATGTTTATTACAAATTATATTCCCCCATTGTGGTATCAAAGTAACAGTTTATTCCCCAAACAGCTTACCAAGGGGGATTAACTACACATTATCAAGAAAATGAGAAAAAAGGAAGGCAAATAGAAGAAGATAGCCCTAGGATCTCATGTAAGATCAGACTTCTTCACCTCCTTATTGTCAAGACCGAGCACCTCCCTCCAAGATGGAAAATGGCATGAGAAGAGATGGTTTGGTGCTAAAAACCCTAAAAAACTAGGGTTTTGGGGTGGAAATGAAGTGGTAGGGGAAGGGGTAGGTAGTAGCTCCTTCAATGCTCAAGGTGAGTGAATTGAATGCTATGGGGTTGTAACCCCATGCTATAGCTGCCACCTATGTATATATAGGTGGTGGGGAAGCACTAGGTCAAGTGGGGATATTGTTGGAAATGTAGTGGAAAAAATGATAGAGTTTAGGTAGCAGAACAGCTATGCTGGGCAGCATGGCCGTAGTGGATAGAGGGTAGTACAACCATAATGAGAGAGAATAGTCGTGATGGTATGGCTAAAATGTCAGATAGAAAATGGAGTATGTGAGGCTGGTAGCACAGTCGTGCTGGGAAAAATGGTCGTAGTGGGGGCTAGGTAACTTAGTCGTGTTGGGAAGCATAGATGTGGAAGAAATGAGGGCTCAGTCATTCTCCTTGGCATGCCTATTTTAACTTTGACCATCATGGTCATTCTGGATGGCATAGTCATACTGGGGTCTTCATAGCACGGCTAGTGGAGGTGTTGTAGCTTGATCATAACTGTATTTTAACTAAGATTTTGCTCTTGGCAGCACGGTCATTCCATGTCACAAGTAGTGGTTCTTTTGGCCATTTTAAGCTTCTAACTTCAAATTCCATGGGCATCTTCACTTTATTTCAACTCTTGGCTTCTAGGGGTAGGTCGGGGAAGCTTTGGGACGTACATTGCACTCTTCCAGTGGTGGAGGAACCCTAAAATTACTTCTTTCTCTCCCTTTCGTGCAAGACATGGCCCAAGTTCCTAAAAACATGTGAAAAGTTCCCATAAGTGTATTTGACATAAAATCACACATTAGGGGATAAATTACAATTCTAACCTACTTAGATGTGATATATGTGCAAAAATACACTGGATGAAGTCGTAAAAATGGGTTTCATAACCACCTCAAACTTAAAACATACTTGTCCTCAAGTATGCTCCAACCTCATCTCTCTTTCATTTCATTCAAGAAAAACATGGGAGATGGAACTATCATGATGTTACTAGGTTGTACTGAGTCACAAATGGAATTAAGCATATAATCCACTAACCTCCATTCATTTTATATTTTTAAGCATGAATCGAGCATAGGTTACAAAAGCTTCTAATATGAGACACCATTCACATATACAAGTAACATAATTTTCATAGAGCTCTGGGTAGAATGTATCATGTATGTTATACTTCAAATGAATATAGTTATTATTTCACGTGCTTGGACTACATCGTACACTTCAACTCACCTCTCATGATCCTCATGGCTTGTGTAATGGTATAGCGGCTAAAGTTGATTTACCCTAGCCCCAATAGTTGTAAAAATATAATAAAGGATCTTGGAAGATAGTGGAGTGATATTGCATAGGATCACTCATCTTTTCTTCTATTGAGTCTATTATATAGAGCCAACTCTTATTTCTTTTTCTTTTTCTTTTCCCCATAGATGATGAGGGCATATGATGGCAAGAGTGAAGTGGGGATATATAGATATCACAACCCCTAACTTGTGGAGGGTGTCCAAGGCTATTGTGTGCTCTATCAACATCTTTTATGGGGAGGAGAGGTAATAAGATGATACAAGAAAGGTTGGGTCAAAGAGGGGTCAACGGTGGTGAAGATCCATGTAGGTCTTTATCCAAGCAAGTTAATCCATACAAACATCATCAAGTAAATAAACCAAACATGGAATGAACAATATGGTATATTGCATTCTTTTCAAATGGAATAAGTAATCTTTAACACTTAAGACTTGCAAGAATCTTGCTTTATAAAATAGTGTACTACTTGAAAGAGGTTTGGAGCATATGCAAAATTCCATATATGAATCATTATATCTAAAAGTGTTATTGATGAGTTGCATCATCTTAATATACTCATTCACATCATAACATGTGGTGATTTAGTTGAAACACAATTTGTGGGCAAGGACATCCAAATTCGAGAAAAATTGGCCAAAATGGTGCCACTTTGAACTTATTCACATCCAAACCTACATTTAGGGAATTTAGAACATAAAGCAGAAAATCCTAACTAAAACACATAAAACTACCAAAAACTACATGATAATGCAATGCATGAGATGGAATGGCAAAAAGAGCAAAAAATTGAAACACTACTCAAAATGCATGAAATTAAACTACATGGTATGCATGTATGCAATCACAAGGAAATCTACACCAGAAATGGTAATTTCATCAAAGGTAGGACAAGGTAAGACATGCCTAATCAAAATAAGATGATAAAATAGAGTGTAACACCCTACCACCCCAGACTTTTAAATCATGTTGTCCTCAACATGACATTGGAGTCTAGGGATGATAGGGTACACAGTCATGGTCTTGGTGGATCCTGCAGTACACCCCCTTAAGGTGGAGGGTTCTAGTAGTATTTGCCGCAGTAATCTGCCTATGGGGGTGGGTATATCTCCTAGTACCCGGACAGTGATCCCCAGAAGTCTTCCCCCAAATGGTGGGTTTCTCTAAACTTGTGTGTGCTGGTAGTAGTACATGTGGATTATTTGATGGTGCATCTGTTTGTGGTCCAACCACATAGCTTGTTGTGTTTATTGTATCCCCTCCAATTGTGCATGGATGACATGTCAGATGCATTTGTTGGAGGTGGTTGTGCATCAAAAATGCGGCAAGGCTGCTCTAAAACATGTTACTACTCTAGAATGTTCATCTCTCTCATATCCTCTAGCAAGCCTACATGCAATAAGCTATAATCTTCTCTAGGATGCTCGCTTCCCATTTTGCTGGTTCCTCTTGAAAAAAAGTTATTGGTTCTAAACTATGACGTAGAATAGCACTATGATAGGGAATCTCTAGGGTTATGCAGGGTATCCCACAGTCACATTATAGATAAACCTTTTGTCTTAGATAGAAATCATTTGGGACCTTGCAAGATAGTTCAAATTGACTAGTTTGGTCCCTTCCACCTTTTTAAGGCCTTCAAAATTTCAGTCAAGATATATGGATAGGGTATTTACAGTCTAACCAGCCTAAATCACACATCCAAAATGGAGCAAATCGAGAGTAGTCAGACTCTTAGATTTATAACCCGACACCCAAGCCCCTACAACTATTATATGGGGTCTGGTGTAGTACATCGGGGTCGAACCACAGGGACAAGGAGAGGTGTGTGTTAAGATATTATAATCTTAGCTTAGTTATGCTGAACAAATAGCAAGATAAGATATGATGTCCCTTAGGGTACGATGGTACTCCAAAACAAACAAGCAAACAAAAAACAAGGAAAGTAAATAAGAAGAAAACAAGGAGAGAAAATGAGACAACTAGATAAAAATATGGAGATGGATGAGAACTTGGATTGGATTTCACCTACCAAGGTCTCTCACCAACATGCAATACTTACACCCCATGTATAGAAACATTATAAGAAATTATCATGTGTGCCTATTCCCTACTCTCTCGAGCTTAGGATAGATCTAGATTATAAGGTTGTCTCTCCCTCAAGATGGCATACAAACAAACTCAAACATAATATATGATCAATAACTTAAGCATTCCAACATTCTCTTGCATTCATGCATCTCCACAACACTTAGATACGATTTGTACTACTCTTTTGAGGCACTAAAAATCAAACATCACAACATGGTAGCTAAGCATGTAAGTGAAGCATTAAGAAAAAAAATATGGAGATAATAATTGCTAAGAGTACAAATTAAATGGATATAAGTATTTACATGTTCAGAGAGCCTTAGTAGCTACTCCCAACCCAAGATATATGTTTATCCACTCATGTTCATGAGTAACATAATGGATTTACAAGTACAAAAAACATGGAATGTTGTTGAAGTAAAGAAGATGAAGACAAGAATGAAAGGATGGAATTGAGAAGGGGAAACAAGGGGATACACCAACTATAGCCAAGAGATGGACACAACTAATGGTTTGGACCTCCTCACTGAGATTTTCTTGTTGGAAGTGAATACTTGCTTGATTTACTCCTTCCTTTATCGGAGAACATTGAGCATGTCGAGGTAAAAATGGAGGCATTGTAGACTAGTCAACTCTAATCTTCTTCATCCACTGACTGATGGCTGAGGTGGAGGTCGATGGTTGTCTTCTTCTCTGACAGCACTTCATGATCCTATGTGAATGTGATCCTTAATAATGTTCACTAGGTTCTTCTATTTATAGGGATCTCCATAGTGTACTAGGGGGGTGCACTTTCCTTGTGCTCCAAGTATTGGAAGTACCTGCATCAGGGCACATGAGTAATGGTTTCGAATGACCATTCACTCATAGTGGCCATTGGTTGTAGGTCCATCAGGTGCTTCTAACTTGTAGTGGAGACTTTGGTTTACTAGGCTAGATATCCATCGATTGATGTCCGGAGTGACCATCGACTGATGAGGTGAGGAGCCCTCAGCCTTTAAGTCTATGTGACCATGGAGCAGTTAGTCTGTACAACCATTGACTGACTCTCAGTAGAGCCATTGACTGATAAGGCTGAGGATCCATTGGTTGATCGGACCTTTAGGCATCAGTTTAAGGCCATCAGTTGTGTGACCATCAGTCTTCAAACCTGTATGACCATTGGGTGGTGGGTCCATGTAGCCTTTAGGCATAAGTAGATGGCTAGGGGAGCCATCAGCCTTTGGGTGCATGGATGATCGAGGTTGATGGTCGCTCTAGTTGACCATCGGACATCTTGGATCTACTAGCTAATGGTGTAACATCCCTGACCTGGGTTATGAATTAACCCTAGATGTTTTGTCTAATAAGGTTGAGTATATTCTTAATATTATCTTGGGAAAAGTAATAGGGCACATGAGGAACTTATGTTTCAATTTTGGCCCTGTTTGAACAATGTTGAAGCAATGTTTGCTTATTTTGGACCAAAGTGCAAATTACCCAAGTTGAGAGTTTAATTGCAAAGGATGCATGATAAATGTTCCTCTGATGTTGTGACATCATAAGAATGAATATGATGTAGTGGTATGGTTTTCCCAAGCCTGGACACCAAGATAGAGCTTGTTGGACAATGTTGTGCATTAAAACCTAGTTTTGGAGTAAAGTGTAATTTACCCAAAATATAGGGTTCATTATGAAAATTACCACTTCAATAAGGTCCTTAATGTTTATTGGAATCATGTAGAGCAAATAAAATGAGAGGGGCATCTCATTTGAATTAAGTTGAAGGAGAGAGAATCTTGACATCAAAATAATCAAGATTTAATCCCAATTGAAACCCTAATTCAATTTAGGGAAAAAATGAATGTATTAATTAAAGGACCATCAACCAAAGTGTTATTGGTTGATTTTTAATAAGGATGGACGTTATTTTTCCAAGATAAGGAACGAAAATATCCTAAGTAGGTGAAATTCCACTCACCTTATTATAAAGAAAAGTAATATCCACTCAAATTATGGATATTAATATAATATGATTAAGGTGCTTAATTTGCTTTTCTTTAAATTGAGGATAATGAAGGGGAATAAAAGGAAAAGGAATGTTCCTCGTATCCATGGAATTTAGGGGGAAGAGGTGGCCATAATTTTTGGATTAATTGGATTTTTATAAGGCATTTTCTCTCTCATCAATTTCCTTATAAAAGTGCCTTTTCCAAATCAATTGAAAGGCTTTTTCGGCCCTTTCTTCTTCCTTTGCTTTGGGTGAGCTCAAGGGGACTTAGGAGAAACAGGAGGATGAGCCCCAACCTGTTGGTAAGCCTCTTGACCCTTGTTCTTCATGATTTCATGGTGGAAATTGAAAATAAATTATGGATTCCTTCTTATTTCGATCTCCTCTTCAACCCTAGCCAACTTTTACAATCAAAAGCTTGAGGACGAGCCTAGGGGGAGTTGCAAGAGCTTCATCCACCATTAATGGCATGATCTTGGAGCTTTGGAGATCAATTGGAGGTGGGTTTTATAACTTAAACCCTTCAACATTGTTATTGCATCAATTCTCTATGCTTTGTTGATTGATTTCTTCAATTTGATGCACTCTTGTTTCTTTGCTGCAATTTCCATCAAGAACGGTTGCTGTTCTTGGTTGTTCGAAGAAAGGGGATGATGACATCATCCTAGATTCTTATCCAAATAAAAGTACCAAGCCAAATGGTTTTGATAGCTACTCCAAATCATTTTAATTTGATTGGCTATGCGGTTTCAGCAAACCGTTTAAGGGCAAACGGTTTGAAACCGTTTGGGAGAAAATGGTTTCAAGACCGTTTGAGGTGGTTGACAAAGCATTGAACGTTTGGAAATCTTGTTCCTAATTACGTAGGCTGATGACCCTCCAAATTTGAGGGGTTAACTCCAAAGGAATCGTGAGTTGAAGGCCAATCAATTAGGCAAATCGAATTGAATTAAATGCTGATTTTCAACCTGATTAACTTGACCTGTTTGGGAAAACGGTTTCAAGACCGTTTGAGATGGTTGACCAAGCCTTAACCGTTTGATATTACTGTTACTAATTATGTTGTTTAATGAACCTCCAAATTTGAGGGATTAACTCCAAAGTAATCGTAGGTTGAAGACTAATCAATCAGGGAAACCTAATTGGATTAAGTGCTGATTTTCAACCTGATTTATTTTACCTAGTTGAGAAAACGGTTTCAAGACCGTTTGGTGGAGTTGAACAACCATTACACGTTTGATATTCCTGTTCCTAATGATGTTGGTTAATGACCCTCCAAATTTGAGGGGTTAACTCTAAAGGAATCGTAGTTTGAAGGCTAATCAATTAGGGAAACCTAATTGGATTAAGTGCTGATTTTCAACCTGATTAACTTGACCTTTTTGGGAAAACGGTCTCAAGACCGTTTGAGTGCGTTGAACAAGCATTGACCGTTTGATATTACTGTTACTAATGATGTGGTCTAATGAATCACCAAATTTGTGGGGTTAATTCCCAAGGAATCGTGAGTTGAAGGCTAATCAATTAAGCAAACCCTAATTGAAAACAGTGCTGAAATTCCAATGAGTTAAGTTCAGATTTTGGGTTGATTAGCCCAAACGGTTTCACGACCGTTTGGGGATCACCCAAACGGTCTCAAGACCGTTTGGGGATCACTCCAAGACCATTTGGAGGTCTGGGGTCAAGTATATTTGACCAATTGAAGGTCCAAAGGTACCAAATCATATTGCAGTTAAGTGCTGATGTGTTGATCAACTCAATAGCTCAAACCCTTATGATTTTTCACTAAAGTCCAAGGGTTGGATGAGCCAAACGGTCTCAAGACCGTTTGGAGCTCATCCAAATGGTCTCAAGACCGTTTGGTTGTCACCCAAGACCGTTTGGAGGTCTAGGGTTGAGTATGGTTAGGTGTTTGAAGGTCTAAAGGTACCAAGCTGATATACAATGCAATGCTGATTTGGTGATCAATCCAATGATCCAAATTTTAATTGGATGGCTTATATTTGAGTGATATGATGGGAAAACGGTCTCAAGACCATTTGGAGGTCATCCAAACGACCTCAAGACAGTTTGGGGTCAGGTCATACCTAATTTGGATGATGGTTCAATGGTTTTAAAGTAACTAGTCTTACATTGATTAGTGTTGTTGAATCATCGATTCCAAACCCAAATTCAATTGAATCAAACCCTAATTGATGATCAATTGAGGGTCAATTGAGGGTTAAATCAGTTGAAGGTTGACCTATTAAACTCAATTGAAGTATGATGTTAGGTCCAATTGATGATTGGTTCCATGAATTCAATGATTGAAGGAATCAACATTGGAAACCCTAATTCAATTGGATGCTTTATGTAATGAAGGTCCAGTGTGATTGAATCTCTTAAGAATTAAGATGATGAATGATCCATTGATCCAATGATGATTAGTAATGATAATCAAGGAAGGTACAAAGGTTGAAACCCTAATAGTACCTAAGTGATTAAGTGCCAATTAAGGGATGAATCCCTAATTGCTTATAGGATCAATGACTTGATACACTATGTTAATCATAGTTGTATGCTTTTGATTGAAGGGTTGATGTGACCTAATCAAATTGAAAGGATCAAAAAATAGAATTCATATATATATATATGATTCATGTGGTGATCCTCTGTAGCACGACCGTGCAAAGCAGCACGGCCGTGGTGACTCTACTCAGCACGACCGTGCAAGGTAGCACGACCGTGGTGGTTTCACTTTGCAGGACTGTGCAAGGAAGCACGGTCATGATGGCATCCTTTTGCACGGTCGTTCTTGGCGGCATGGCCTTGGTGTTCTATGATTGACCAGGAATTATTTTGTAAGTGGCCTAACATGGTCTTTTTATTAATCCTTAACTTAAGGATGAGTCCTTATCATTAAAGATAGTTGGACCATTCTTATGTGTAACCTATGCACTTCAGGGTAAGAGTGATAGGTTAGTGGAGGAAAGGATTAAGATGGGAAATACCTTAATCCAAGATAAGTGGATAAATTAAGAAAGTTGGGAGTAATGAAGAAAGTAATACATCAAGATATGAAAGACTTCACAATTAGCATGTCAAAATTGATATACTTTGATAATTATGAGATCCTAATATGAGATGGAAAAACCCTAACCCTAAATTGGGTAATGAGACATGGGAAACCCTAATGTGATGTGAACATTAAGACCTAACCCTATTGAGGGAAAAGTGGTGACAAGATGATAAATGTGCCTTGTGAGCTATGAGGTTAGTTGTTACCTATTGAGAGGTGACAAGATGTTTTTAATGGCTTAGAGAGCCATGAGGTTAATTGTTACCTAGTGAGAAGTGACAATATGTTATTAATGGCCTAGTGAGCCAAATGGTTTAGATGTTTCCTAATGAGAGGTGACAAGGTGTTTTATGAGCCTTATGAACTATGAGGATGGTTGTTGCCTAGTGAGAGGTAACAAATTGTTAAAAAGGTTACACAGGATTGATACAGATCAATACCTGGAATAGATGCACAAGATTAGCATAAGTCTAATACCTGGAATATCAGCTGCACAGGATTGAATAACTCCCAATACCTGGAATGCACAGGATTGGTCATAACCCAATACCTGGAATAATATCACAGGATTGACATAGTTCAATACCTGGAATAATAACACAGGATTGGCTAACTCCCAATACCTGGAATGCACAGGATTGGTCATAACCCAATACCTGGAATAATATCACAGGATTGACATAGTTCAATACCTGGAATAATAACACAGGATTGGCTAACTCCCAATACCTGGAATGCACACGATTGGTCATAACCCAATACTTTGAATAACATCACATGAATGACATAGTTCAATACCTAGAATAATAACATAGGATTGGCTAACTCCCAATACCTGGAATGCACAGGATTGGTCATAACCCAATACCTAAAATAATATCACAGGATTGACATAGTTCAATACCTGGAATAATAACACATGATTGGCTAACTCCCAATACCTGGAATGCATAGGATTGGTCATAATCCAATACCTGGAATAATATCACAGGATTGACATAGTTCAATACCTAGAATAATAACATAGGATTAGCTAACTCCCAATACCTGGAGTGCACAGGATTGGTCATAACCCAATACCTAGAATAATATCACAGGATTGACATAGTTCAGTACCTGGAATAATAACACAGGATTGGCTAACTCCCAATACCTAGAATGCACAGGATTGGTCATAACCCAATACCTAGAATAATATCACAAGATTGACATAGTTCAATACCTAGAATAATAATATAGGATTGGCTAACTCCCAATACCTGGAAATAGTTGCACAGGATTGACATAGTTCAATGCCTGGAATGGTTACACAGGATTGACATAGATCAATACCTGGAATAGTTACATAAGATTGATAATGACTTAGTCTGAGATGTTTATGTAGGATTGGCTAAATCCAATACCTACTAAAGGTATGGAGCCTATAACCAAGGATTGGCATAGTCCAATACCTAAGTAAGACATGATGATGTATAATCACATGTTTGGCAGTATCTATTTAGCAGATTTGCTAAGGCCAACAAGTTGAGACAAGAATGTCTCATGGGTGACATATCATGTTTATGAGTGCTACAAGAAAAGTGGTAACAATGCTCAAGTGATGAGCTAAGGGTTTAAATACCCAGAATCACATGGTTAGGTATTGAAATTGTGAAAGAATGAGAATTCTTAGTGGTGAGTTGAGGGATTAAGATCCATACACTTTATGAAAAGAGTATGGCTACGGGCCATGACTCCACAATAATAATGTTAGGCTTTAGATATATGATCTAAGCCTGAAGAGAGTTAATGCAGTGGTAATGATTCTGTAGTTTGAATAGATGTTATACATGTTCTTCCTATTCATTAAAGGATAAGTGACATATTGCTCTATCATAAATAGCTGCAATGCTTTCAAAGTTGAGAATGCTTTAAGCTTCTTATCCCCTGCTCAGTTCCATATCTTTAACTGCAATAATAATGTTTTGGCGGAGAGTTATATCTCCCGTTGGGACAATTTACAATTGTCTCACCCCCGTGTGATCCAATGTTTTTAGGTGGACGCGGACAAAGAAGCAGAGACTCTTTTGTAGGAAAAAGGAAAGCAATAGCTTGGACAGTAGTGAGATCTCAGGTGGAGACCCTGACTGTCAAGTCATAAAGTTAGAAAGTCCTATGTGTCGTCTCTGTACTCTCAGGTCCTAGGAGTAGTGTTTTGATGGATCGGTTTGAGATTTTGGCTTTAAGCCTCGAGGGTTTTATATTACTTGTGTACAGTTAAGACAGAGTAGTTGATGTTTGTATTCCTCGAGAAGCAAAAGTACATGAGATGTATATATATGAACCAGGATGTAAAGTTTTACTTTGGTTCTGAATGAAAGAGTTTTCCTATGAATGGATCTCTTTGCAAAAGTTTTAAATTTTTAGTGATTTTCAGTAATTCCGCTGCAAATGATTTGCTTCCTCTTGTTTTATTATTATTAATGACACTTGTTATCTTAATGATGGCAGGTGTCATTACAATTTAGTGGTATCAGAGCTCTAGGTTCGCTGAGTCTACAGAGACATAGGACTAAGTTGTTGAGTCTGTGTTAGTGTCCTCCAGTATACCCTATAATGATTTCTGCTTGTGCAGAGAAAGGGTAAAGTTTGAAAATGACTGGAGAACACAAGGAACACATTGCTAAGGGAAATGTTGTTGCACCAATAAGAGGTGCAAGGGATCATGCAAGAATAGAATGAGTGCCTGAAAATCCCCATTAAGACCTGATCTGGATAGAGAATCCTATGATCATGCTCTTGTTGGGTAGATTAGGGCAACAGTAATGCATATGAGTGGACTGGATGCTAGGCTTATAACCTAGTTTATCTGTCCTTAATACAGAAAGCTTGAGCTTTAAAAGAGTTCCTAAATGACTTAGTCATGTTGGAACAAGGGCAAATGTGGAAAAGATTAACTAATGGCAATAAAGTAGACTCTGCCATGAGTTTAGACAGATAATAAATTTGTGATGGTAGTGCCCAAGAAGGGGCAATAAGCTGAGAAGTAGGGAATAGTCTCTATAATTCTAGAGACATTTTCCTAATGGTTTTAAAAAGCCAAGCTTTTGGTACTAATAGTGCAATAAATGCCTAGTGTACCAAGGCAGTAGCCACTAAGTAAGTGTAAAGGTATTAACCTTTCACCAGTAAGATTCCATGGCTTAGTTTCTATTTCAGTAATAAGACTAATAAGACCATGATGTGAGGACAAGGTATGTTATAAATGTGGACATGTTGAGTACACTAAACCCCTTTTGTTATAATAAGGAGGAATGTTGATTTTGTTTTCCCTATTGGTTGCTATATAGGGAAGAAATGATGAGAACTAGAATTTGAATTCTGTTCAGTATTCTTTTAAATGCTCCATATTGTTCTTACCTCTATGAAAGAGGAAGAGGTATAGAAGAGATGTCTGGATAAAATCTAGGGATAATAAATCTTATGTTTATGATAATATGAAAAGCAAGGAATATGATAACATGTAAGTGCATACTACTTGATCTCACTACTTGTAAACCCTGATCAGGTATACAACTATTGATGATAAAGTGAGTATGGAAACTCTTAGATTGATATCTTTTTGATTGCCCTGATCAAGTAATCATTCTGATACAATCTAATGAGTATCATGAAATAACAATTATGAAATGAATAAATGTATCATACCTTAAGTACAAGAAAGAAGGATCTGATAGGAATTTAGATCAATATGTGTATATGAGGGAGTAAAAGTATGACCCTCATATGATGAGAAAGAGAACAAGGGAGGTGATCCATGTTCAATAAAGTTGTAAATATGATTAAAGGAATATGAGAATATGATGTGTTTTCAACACAAGTGTATGATACCAAGGTAAGATATTCTGATATCTGAGAAATAACAGATGGTTTAGGTTGACTACCTGGAGTGGTCAACTATGAAATCAGTCTGATTATATAAAATGATATGAGCATCATATGTTAGAGGTTTATGCTTTGCATAAACATGATATTAATAAAGAATGTATGATGTCTCCATAGTAATGAGGTGTTATGAAGAGACATGATGATATGATGAATGAATAATATCTGTTCCCTTTATCTGGGATTTCGGGGACGAAATCCTTGTTTGGGGTTTATAATTTGTAACATCCCTGACCTGGGTTATGAATTATCCCAAGATGTTTTGTCTAATAAGGTTGATTAGATTCTTAATCTTATCTTGGGAAAAGTAATAGGGCTCATGAGGAACTTATGTTTCAATTTTGGCCCTGTTTGAACAATGTTGAAGCAATGTTTGCTTATTTTGGACCAAAGTGCAAATTACCCAAGTTGAGGGGTTAAATTGCAAAGGATGCATGATAAATGTTCATCTGATGTTGTGACATCATAAGAATGAATATGATGTAGTGGTATGGTTTTCCCAAGCCTGGACACCAAGATAGAGCTTGTTGGACAATGTTGTGCATTAAAACCTAGTTTTGGAGTAAAGTGCAATTTACCCAAAATATAGGATTCAATATGCAAATTACCACTTCAATAAGGTCCTTAATGTTTCTTGAAATCATAGAGCAAATAAAATGAGAGGGGCATCTCATTTGAATTAAGTTGGAGGAGAGAGAATCTTGACATCAAAATAATCAAGATTTAATCCTAATTGAAACCCTAATTCAATTTAGGGCAAAAATGAAGTATTAGTTAAAGGGCCTTCAACCAAAGTGTTATTGGTTGATTTTGAATAAGGATGGACGTTATTTTTCCAAGATAAGGAACGAAAATATCCTACATAGGTGAAATTCCACTCACCTTATTATAAAGAAAAGTAATATCCACTCAAATTATAGATATTAATATAATATGATTAAGGTGCTTAATTTTCTTTTCTTTAAGTTGAGGATAATGAAGGGTAATAAAAGGAAAAGGAAGGTGCCTCATATCCATGGAATTGAGGGGGAAGAGGCGGTCATAATTTTTGGATTAATTGGATTTTTATAAGGCATTTTCTCTCTCATCAATTTCCTTATAAAAGTGCCTTTTCCAAATCAATTGAAAGGCTTTTTCGGCCCTTTCTTCTTCCTTTGCTTTGGGTGAGCTCAAGGGGACTTAGGAGCAACAGGAGCACGAGCCCCAACCTGTTGGTAAGCCTCTTGACCCTTGTTCTTCATGATTTCATGGTGGAAATCGAAAATAAATTATGGATTCCTTCTTATTTCGATCTCCTCTTCAACCCTAGCCAACTTTTACAATCAAAAGCTTGAGGACGAGCCTAGGGGGAGTTTCAAGAGATTCATCCACCATTAATGGCGTGATCTTGGAGATTTGGAGCTCAATTGGAGGTGGGTTTTATAACTTAAACCCTTAAACATTGCTATTGCATCAATTCTCTATGCTTTGTTGATTGATTTCTTCAATTTGATGCACTCTTGTTTCTTTGCTGCAATTTCCATCAAGAACGGTTGCTTTTCTTGGTTGTTCGAAGAAAGGGGATGATGACATCATCCTATATGCTTATCCAAAGAAAAGTACCAAGCCAAATGGTTTTGATAGCTACTCCAAATCGTTTTAATTTGATTGGCTATGCGGTTTCAGCATACCGTTTAAGGGCAAACGGTTTGAAACCGTCTGGGAGCAAACGGTTTCAAGACCGTTTGAGATGGTTGACAAAGCGTTGACCGTTTGGGAATATTGTTCCTAATTATGTAGGCTGATGACCCTACAAATGTTAGGGGTTAAATCCAA
Organism: Alisma plantago-aquatica; assembly: GCA_963693085.1. Taxonomy (NCBI): domain Eukaryota; kingdom Viridiplantae; phylum Streptophyta; class Magnoliopsida; order Alismatales; family Alismataceae; genus Alisma; species Alisma plantago-aquatica. Next base: position 673,915,684 of record OY856409.1, on the reverse strand, counting down.
AGTAATCGTGAGTTGAAGGCCAATCAATTAGGAAAATCGAATTGAATTAAATGCTGATTTTCAACCTCATAAACTTGACCTGTTTGGGAAAACGGTTTCAAGACCGTTTGAGATGGTTGACCAAGAATTGACCGTTTGAGATTCCTGTTCCTAATTATGTTGGTTAATGACTCTACAAATTTTAGGGATTAAATCCAAAGGAATCGTAGGTTGAAGGCTAATCAATTAGGGAAACCTAATTGGATTAAGTGCTGATTTTCAACCTGATTTATTTGACCTAGTTGAGCAAACGGTTTCAAGACCGTTTGGTGGAGTTGACCTAGCGTTGACCGTTTGATATTCATGTTTCTAATGATGTTGGTTAATGACCCTCCAAATTTGAGGGGTTAACTCCAAAGGAATCGTAGGTTGAAGGCTAATCAATTAGGGAAACCTAGTTGGATTAAGTGCTGATTTTCAACCTGATTAACTTGACCTTTTTGGGAAAACGGTCTCCAGACCGTTTGAGTGCGTTGACCAAGTGTTGAAAGTTTGATATTACTGTTACTAATGATGTGTTCTAATGACTCACAATATTTTAGGGGTTTATTCCCAAGGAATCGTGAGTTGAAGGCTAATCCATTAGGCAAACCCTAATTGAAAACAGTGCTGAAATTCCAATGAGTTAAGTTGAGATTTTAGGTTGATTAGCCCAAAAGGTTTCAAGACCGTTTGGGAATCACCACCCAAACGGTCTCAAGACCGTTTGGGGATCATCCCAAGACCGTTTGGAGGTCTGGGGTCAAGTATAGTTGACCAATTGAAGGTCCAAAGGTACCAAATCATATTGCAGTTAAATGTTGATGTGTTGATCAACTCAATAGCTCAAACCCTTATGATTTTTCACTAAAGTCCAAGGGTTGGATGAGCCAAACGGTCTCAAGACCGTTTGGAGCTCATCCAAATGGTCTCAAGACCGTTTGGTGGTCACCCAAGACCGTTTGGAGGTCTAGGGTTGAGTATGGTTAGGTGTTTGAAGGTCTAAAGGTACCAAGCTGATATACAATGCAATGCTGATTTGGTGATCAATCCAATGATCCAAACTTTAATTGGATGGCTTAGATTTGAGTGATATGATGGGAAAATGGTCTTAAGACCGTTTGGAGGTCATCCAAACGACCTCAAGACCGTTTGGGGTCAGGTCATACCTAATTTGGATGATGGTTCAATGGTTTCAAAGTAACTAGTCTTACATTGATTAGTGTTGTTGAATCATCGATTCCAAACCCAAATTCAATTGATACACTATGTTAATCATAGTTGCATGCTTTTGATTGAAGGGTTGATGTGACCTAATCAAATTGAAAGGATCAAAAAATAGAATTCATATATATAAATATGATTCATGTGGTGATCCTCTGTAGCACGATCGTGCAAAGCAGCACGGCCGTGGTGGTTTCACTTTGCACGACCATGCAAGGAAGCACGGTCATGATGGCATCCTTTTTCACAGCCATTCTTGGCGGCACAGCCGTGGTGTTCTATGATTGACCAGGAACTATTTTGTAAGTGACCAAACATGGTATTTTTATTAATCCTTAACTTAAGGATGAGTCCTTATCATTAAAGATAGTTGGACCATTCTTATGTGTAACCTATGTATTCAGGGTAAGAGTGATAGGTTAGTGGAGGAAAGGATTAAGATGGGAAATACCTTAATCCAAGATAAGTGGATAAATTAAGAAAGTTGGGAGTAAGGAAGAAAGTAATACATCAAGATATGAAAGACTTCACAATTAGCATGTCAAAATTGATATACTTTGATCATTATAAGATCCTAATATGAGATGGAAAAACCCTAACCCTAAATTGGGTAATGAGACATGGGAAACCCTAATGTGATGTGAACAGTAAGACCTAACCCTATTGAGGGAAAAGTGGTGACAAGATGATAAATGTGCCTTGTGAGCTATGAGGTTAATTGTTACCTATTGAGAGGTGACAAGATGTTTTTAATGGCTTAGAGAGCCATGAGGTTAATTGTTACCTAGTGAGAAGTGACAATATGTTATTAATGGCCTAGTGAGCCAAATGGTTTAGATGTTGCCTAATGAGAGGTGACAAGGTGTTTTATGAGCCTTAAGAACAATGAGGATGGTTGTTGCCTAGTCAGAGGTAACAAATTGTTAAAAATGTTACACATGATTGATACAGATCAATACCTGGAATTGATGCACATGATTAGCATAATTCTAATACCTGGAATATCAGCTACATAGGATTGGATAACTCCCAATACTTGGAATGCACATGATTAGTCATAACCCAATACCTGGAATAATATCACAGGATTGACATAGTTCAATACCTGGAATAATAACACAGGATTGGCTAACTCCCAATACCTAGAATGCACAGGATTGGTCATAACCCAATACCTGGAATAATATCACAGGATTGACATAGTTCAATACCTGGAATAATAACACAGGATTGGCTAACTCCCAATACCTGGAATGTACAGGATTGGTCATAACCCAATACCTAGAATAATATCACAGGATTGACATAGTTCAATACCTGGAATAATAACATAGGATTGGCTAACTCCCAATACCTGGAATGCACAGGATTGGTCATAACCCAATACCTGGAATAATATCACAGGATTGACATAGTTCAATACCTGGAATAATAACACAGAATTGGTTAACTCCCAATACCTGGAATGCACAGGATTGGTCATAACCCAATACCTGGAATAATATCACAGGATTGACATAGTTCAATACATGGAATAATAACACAGGATTGGCTAACTCCCAATACCTAGAATGCACAGGATTGGTCATAACCCAATACCTGGAATAATATCACAGGATTGATATAGTTCAATACCTGGAATAATAACACAGGATTGACTAACTCCCAATACCTGGAATGCATAGGAATAACCCAATACCTGGAATAATATCACAAGATTGACATAGTTCAATACCTGGAATAATAACACAGGATTGGCTAACTCCCAATACCTGGAAATAGTTGCACATGATTGACATAGTTCAATGCCTGGAATGGTTACACAAGATTGACATAGTTCAATACCTGGAATGGTTACATAAGATTGATAATGACTTAGTCTGAGATGTTTATGTAGGATTGGCTAAATCCAATACCTACTAAAGGCATGGAGCCTATAACCAAGGATTGGCATAGTCCAATACCTAAGTAAGACATGATGATGTATAATCACATGTTTGGCAGTATCTATTTAGCAGATTGGCTAAGGCCAACAAGTTGAGACAAGAATGTCTCATGGGTGACATATCAAGTTTATGAGTGCTACAAGAAAAGTGGTAACAATGCTCAGGTGATGAGCTAAGGGTTTAAATACCCAGAATCACATGGTTAGGTATTGAAATTGTGAAAGAACGGGAATTCCCAGTGGTGAATTGAGGGATTAAGATCCCAACACTTTATGAAAAGAGTATTGCTACGGGCCATGACTCCATAATAATAATGCCAGGCTTTAGATATATGATCTAAGCCTGAAGAGAGTTAATGCAGTGGTAATGATTCTGTAGTTTGAATTGATGTTATACATGTTCTTCCTATTCATTAAAGGATAAGTGACATATTGCTCTATCATAAATAGCTTCAATGCTTTCAAAGTTGAGAATGCTTTAAACTGCTTATCCTCTGCTCAGTTCCATATCTTAAACTGCAATAATAATGTTTTGGTGGAAAGTTATATCTCCCGCTGGGACAATTTACAATTGTCTCACCCCCGTGGGATCCAATGTTTTTAGGTGGACGCGGACAAAGAAGCAGAGACTCTTTTGCAAAAAGGAAAGCAACAGCTTGGACAGCAGTGAGATCTCAGGTGGAGACCCTGACTATCAAGTCATAAAGTTAGAAAGTCCTATGTGTTTTGTACTCTCATGTCCTAGGAGTAGTGTTTTGATGGATTGGTTTGAGATTTTGGCTTTAAGCCTCGAGGGTTTTATACTACCTATGTACAGTTAAGACAGAGTAGTTGATGTTTGTATTCCTCGAGAAGCAAAAGTACATGAGATGTATATATATGAACCAAGATGTAAAGTTTTACTTTGGTTCTGAATGAAAGAGTTTTCCTATGAATGGATCTCTTTGCAAAAGTTTTAAATTTTTAGTGATTTTCAGTAATTCCGCTGCAAATGATTTACTTCTGCATGTTTTATTATTGTTAATGACACTTGTTATCTTAATGATGGCGGGTGTCGTTACAAATGTGATGTTGGTTCTCTTGGTGGAAGATTGAAGGTTCCTTCAACTCTAGGGACGGATGGTCGTCATGTCTTCTTTGTGGTGGGTGCTTTATTCCATGTTATCTACATCAAATGGACAATAGTTACCCTAGAGAAAAGGTAAATCATGATTCGAGCCTAAGTATTAAACATGGGGGCGTCTTCGCATAAAAAGAGGAAAATAGTAAGTAATTTAAGGCATGAATTATCCACAAAATTGGATGTTCTCACAATCCCTCCCCATTACGAAAGGATTTTGCTTTTTGAGGGAATTGTTTGGAAGTGATCTATCAACATTTCACCTAGATTCACTTGACCACCACTTGCCATCATATTCATCACAAATAAATCTTTTTGAGAGCAATATCCTTTATTATCATACTATGTAGGATTGAAGATTTTTCTTGTATTTGACTTTCTTGTTGCAAAGGTGCTTTGTCTAGTAAACATCTTCCACATAGTTGAGTAGTTACATTTCCCATTCCTATCAAACCTTCCCTCACCATACTTTTTCTCTATCCCTGGAGTGGGTGAAAAAGTTTGGTTGAGATTCTTATCTATAAGGACATGTTTGGAATCTTAAAGTCTGAACCAGATAGCCTCATCACCCTTGTAAATGACCTTCTCCAAAGATCTAGAGAACTCATAAGTTTGTTCAAGGTAGGTTTCTTAAATTTCAAATAGTAGCTTGTATCGCTTCCATTTAGCCCCACCTTGATGCGGTCACAAATCCCTAGAACCTACATGGTATGTTCACATGAATATCGTGTGGGAATCACTCTGCTTGTGGTACATTTGGGGTGGAGGGGTCTTTTGAAAACCTATTTTTCTACTCCTCTGCCATATGTAGTTCCCTCTGGCTATTTTCCCATCATCTTCAATATGTCCTCTTCTAGCTTTGATAAGAAATCAACTGGTTCCTCCTTCGTCTCCTCATTTTCAGTGTCCTCTCTTTTTTCAGCTTGGTAACTAGGGTCCCCTAAACTTCTGTCCATGTTTAGAGGCATCATCTCTGTCGTCTCATCATTCTCTACCTTCTCTTCAATCAATAATCATCTTCTCATTGGTTGTTGTGCATCATTTTGTTGAGATGAAGATGTGGAGTGCCTCGCTGGAATAGGCTTTGGAGGTATGTGTGAAGAGGAGGCAGTGGCCTTCTTGGCCTGTTGTTGTCCCACTAGAGCATCCAACTCAATGAAGTCCACAATATTTTCCATATATTCTTCCTCCTCCCCCTCTTAATGGTTGGAGTAGCTTGGATCTAATGTATGGTATCTCAAAGAGGATCAAAGATGAGAACCACTCGTAGACATCAACCATTGAAATGATCTAAAAATTGAGTTCGAAGTGATGGTGTAGGGTTGTTTGACAGTGAGGTGCCCTTCTTCGATTGAATTTTGCTCCCATGATGGTTTTGATGCCACTTTTGAACCCTTTCTTTATTGCTTTCCAACCTTTCTTCATCTTTGCAGTATATTCAATTGAAATCCAAAGAGGAACAATGATTTACACACTTTCATAGCATTGGGACATGATTTTCCCATCGGTGGGGATATAGAGGTTGATGGAGGATGGAAAAGGGAGCTAGAGGTAGGGGAAAGTGATTGGGGGTCAAAGAGAGCCCAAATCTCGAGTTGGTAAGGGATAGGAGGTGATTTGGGGAAGTTAGTCTCGGTCCTAGTTCGTCCCTTACGTGTAACAGACATGTTGGGTCAAAGGGTGAATGAGGGGAGTGTGCTAGAGAAAGAAAAGTCAGATGTATTAAGTGGTGGGTCCAGGCCAACACAACCATTCCGGCCAACACGGTCTTGTTGATCGGACCCATCACTCTTTGATTTTTTCTAAAAAAATATGTCTTCCATCACGATCGTGATGGCTCCTTCACGATAAAAAACTTCCAAGATCTTTCTCATTCTCAACCAGTCTTAATTCAATCAAAAACTATGATCCACTTACCATTGTATCACTCATTTTTATTGAAAATCACCCTTTTTATCAAACTTAAATCTATTTCACCTGTCAAAATTTCAAAATTCAAACAAATATTATTAGACACAAGTGTGCGTGTATATTTTTTGGAATGTGTAAAACTCAAAGCATAAGTATCAGAAATTGAAGGTTGGGTACAAAAGTTTCCAAACCTAGGTGTCTTAGCACTAAGTTTTATGCCTTCGTTTAGGCTTCTTGATCCTTGATTTATTCATCCTCTATAAAATATTGTTGCATCACCATAGTAAATTCCTTTCTCATGTGCATTTAAGCATATCTCATCATCAACTGGAACTTCCTCAACTAGCATGATGATGTCAAAACATTGATTTGCTATATCGAGACTGACTTCAACCACATCTTTCAATCTTTGTCCATTGACCATGAACTCTTTTGTGCCTTGTTTTTATCTTATCATAATGGCACCATAGGGGTAAACATGACTCTTGATAAGGTCCTTCCCATCTAGACTTGAGTTTTCTTAGAAAGAACTTCATCCTTGAGTTGTATAACCATACCCATTATTCAGGCTCAAACTTCTTCTTCTTGATCAACTTTTAATGCAATTGTGTCCCCTCCTTATAGCTCTTGGACATTTCATAGGCTTCATGCCTCATTTCTTCCAATTCATGGAGTTGTAGCTTTCTCATTATCCTGACAGCGTCTACATACGTGTCCATGGACTTCAAGGCCCACAGTGCCTTATATTGCAGCACAACTGACAAATAATAGCTCCATACACTAGCTTGTACACTGTGGTGGTAATTAGGGCCTTGAATGTGGTTCTATATGCCCATAAAGCTTCATTTAGACATAGGGACCAATCCTTGTGGTCCGGTCTTACCATCTTCTCAAAGATGAGCCTTATCTCCTAATTGTCCAACTCCACTTGACCACTCAATTGAGGGTGGTAAGGAGTATCCACATGGTGATGATGGATGAAGTGGCTTCCAACATTGCCAATCAGGGCTCTTTGAACACCAAATCATCTGAAAATGTTTTATTTTACATAATCACATACCACCTTTTGGTCATTTGTTATTGTTGCAATTGCTTTAATTCATTTGGACACATAGTCCACAACCACCAAGATGTAAACAAATCCAAAAGAGAGAGGAAAAGGACCCGTGAAATCAATTCCCCATACATCAAATACCTCTACAACAAGATTTGCAATATTCGTTACAATACTTAAACAATGTTAGCCAACAAAAACCACTTTGGAGAACCTTTTTCACTATCCTTTTTCTGCCAAAATGTCCTCCACATACACCGAAGTGGCACATGGATAGGACATCTTGATGTTCACTTTCAGGAACACATCTCCTAACGAGCTGATTGGAGCAATATTTGAAAAGATGTTGGTCATTCCATGTGTATTTCTTCACCATATAAAATAGCATTTTGCTTTCCTCCTTTGTCCTAGTTCTTGGTATCCTCCCACTAGTTGGCTAAGTACTTGTACCATGGTCTTTGAGTAGAAGTAAGCAAGAGGAGCTTCTCATGTGGCATTGTCTCCTTGATTCTATTCTCATCATAGGATGCTTCAATATGAGAGAGGTGATCAGATGTAGAGTTCGTAATCCCTTTCTTGTCACAATTTCTATATCAAACTCTTGGAGCAGTAGGATCCAGCAAATCAATCTCAGTTTTAAATATATCTTTCTCATATAATACTTCAATGTTGCATGATCCGTGTAAACTATGTCTTTGTTTTGGAGCACATAGGAATGGAATTTTTCAAGGATGAATATCATAACAAGCAATTCTTTCTATATCATTGTGTAGTTTCTTTGAGCTTCATCAAGAGTTTTGCTTGCATAGTAAGCAACATGAGGTATCCGACCAATCCTTTGGCCAAGCACAACCCCGATTGGCATATCTGATGCATCGATCATGATCTCAAATGGTAGAGAGAAATTAAGGGTCGCATGATAGGAGCATAAATCAACTTTTGTTTAAGATGGTTGAAAGTTTCAATGCACTTTCCATTAAAATCAAACTCGACGTCTTTCTCAAGGAGATGGCACAAAGGTCTAGATATCTTAGTAAATCCTTTATGAAATGGCGATAAGAACTGGCATGCCCCAATAAATAACAGACATACCTTATGGTGGAAGGAATGGTCAAAGTAGAAATGAGACCCACTTTGGCCTTGTCAACTTCTATTTTGACCTTTGAGATTCTATGTCCCAACACTATGCCTTTGGGGACCATGAAATAACTTTTCTTCCAAGATAGTACCAAATAGACATTGACACATCTTTCAAGAGCAACTGTTAGATGGACTAAACAACCATCAAAAGTTTTTCCAAAGATAGAGAAATCATACATAAAGACCTTAAGAAAATAATTCAAGATGTCCCTAAAGATTGATGTCACACATTTTTGAAAATTACAAGGTCCATTGCACAACCCAAATGGAATCCTTCTATAATAAAATGTGCCACTAGGATGTGTAAATGTAGTCTTTTCTTAATCCAGTGGGTGCACTGCCACTTGGAAATATCTTGAGTAATCATCCAGAATGTAATAGAAACTTTTCCCTACAAGTCTCTCCAAAATCTGACCAATGAATGGGAGAGGAAAGTGATCATTCTTTGTATTTTCATTCAAATTTTTGTAGTCCACACATATACGCCATTTGGATTTCTCTCTCACTGGAATTATTTCTCCATCTTCATTTTGGGCCATTTTGATCCCACCCTTTTTAGGCACTACTTGGATAGGACTCACTCAAGGACTGTCAAAAATGGGATAGATGAACTCTGCATTAAGGATCTTTGCTACCTCTTGAGTCATAATCTCTTTTAGCTTTGGATTCAACCACCTTTTTGCATTTTGTGTGTTGGTATTACATCATCTTCAAGGTAGATTCTATGCACAAAAATGGAGGGGTCAACGCCCCTAAAATCAACAATAGAACACCCAATGGCTTGGATGTTCTTTTCCAAAACTATCATGAGGGCATCTTCTTGGTTCGGAGAAATAAGGGAATAAATGATCACCGAGAGGGTGTCATTGGGAACAAGGAATGCATATTTCAATCCTTCAGGGAGTGATTTCAACTCAATAGTGGGGAGATCTTCAATATAACTTCACAATGGTTTCTTAGAATTTGAAGGCAAGTCTTCACTTGCGGTAAGTTCAGAAAGCTCCTTCCCTTGAACAGTATCATCATTCAACAACTCAAAAATAGGTCCCAAATCTTTTCCTTTTATAGTTGTTTCAATCCATGATGGTAGATAGTCAACTAGGTAGAAGTCTTATTCAGTAGCACCTATCAATTCATCATTGGAAGAGGCTTTGAAGATGTTCAATCAGATTTTCATGTGCATGAATGTCATGTACATGGTGTCGTTTCTTGCATGTATCACATCTTCGCCCTTAGCCAAGAAGGGTCTCCCTAAGATAATAGGCACTTTTCTAGTATCCTTTTCTATATCCAAGACAATGAAATTGGCCAGAAAGAATGTGGATGTGTCATCTTATAGACTAACCAACACATCATTAATGCGCCCTCTAGGCACCTTCATAGAATGGTCGACCAATTGCAAGGTGTAGTTCCCCAATTCCAAGTATCCCAAATTTAGCTCTGCATACACAGAATAAGGCATCAAGTTCACACTTGACCCCAAATCAAGAAGGGCTTGATCAATGCGGTGTGTACCAATGTATCAAGGAATGATAGGAGCATCGGGATCTTTTCTCTTCTTCAATGTGGTGTGTTGTATAATAGATCTCATCTACTCAGAGAGCTACTTGCTTGGAATTCTTTCAGTGGACTTCCTCTTGAAAGTACACATGTCCTTCAAGAACTTTGTGTATGATGGAAATAGTTTCATGGCATCAAGCAAAGGGATGCTGATCCTCACTTACTTAAATGTATCCATGATGTCTACCATGTGCTTCTTCTTTATTTTTATAGCAGATGGAACCTCAAGTGCATCGATAAAGTGGGTAGTTATGCACCCAGAGTACCCATGTGAACTAAATCATAAAGTAGTATCACTGGAATCACAATGTCATCCTCAAATGTAACGATATCACCTTGGTTTCATTCATAGTATCATGACTTTATATCACAATATCAATGCTCTCTTCACGGGAAAACCCTTCAATTATTCTATCTCTTGTCTGCTCTAACCTTCCACTTCTTAACATTGTCATAGCCTTCACTTACTCATTACTGGTAGAAGAAGAAGAAGCTTGTGATGGCTGTTGTGAACCTTGAGGTGGTGGCCTTTGATGTGGAGGATTTGGTTTTTGGAGGATGAATTGTGGATGTTGTGGTGGGTGTTGTGGGGGTTGTTGATATTGGTGTGAAGGTTGCTGGTATGATTGTGGTGGTGGATGAGTGTATTAGCAGTTGTAGGAAACTTATGGTGGTGGAGGAGAGTAGGGATTATGAGGCCCTTAGTACTACTACAACACGGTCATTTATCCTTGTAATGGACCATAAGTGCCTTGGGGGGCACCCATGGTTCCACCAATATTATTAGGATTCACCAATTTGAGAGGGTATCCTCCCCTCTTCATGTCTATCAAGAGATAAGGAAATTTGATCAGTTCATTTCTTTAGTCATCTTATGTTTTATCCTTGAGCGGACACATGTTTCTTTACATCATCAAGATTTTTATCCTCCCAAGAACTTCCTCGTCAAATTTGGAGTTGTAATTTTGGCCTTGGTGTTGCCTTTATTGCCCTTGCCCAACTTCTCTCGGTTGCTTCCAAGAAAAGTTAGGGTGATTTCTCCACTTGTGAGTGTTTGAGTGGGACATCGCACCAAGATTGTTTCAGTTTCCATAGGAACTCAAGGATTTGCCTTCTTTCTCTAGAGAATAAACATCAAGAGTGGCTTGAGTAGATGACCCATCAAGTTGATTCTTCATCAAGTTTATTATTTTAGAAAGGATCTTCATCATTTATGGATTTATGTCATCTCTAGCTGGAGCATGAGAAGGAGGGAGGAGGTGTCCAATTTCTATCATAGTGTGCACTCATGCTAGAAGCCTGATGATGTGAATTTTTAGCTAGATGCTTGAAGAGAATCCATTAATCTTCTGGGGATTTTTCCATAAATTTTTCTCCACAAGACAAGTCAATAATTGTTTGACCCATTTTGGATAGCCCGGTGTAGAAGGATTGCACAAGCTGCCAAATGGGAACTTCATGGTAAGGGCAGTCTCTAAGCAGCTTTTTGAACCTTTCTCATGTCTAATGAAATGCCTCATTCTTCTTATGGCTAAAAGAAGTGATGTATCTTCTCATATGTGTCAACTTGGGGATCCACTCCCTCCTAAAATTTGAGGAATAAAATATTCATTCCAAACACACACAAAAGGTATGCTAGAATAGGTGTAAAATTTTCATATTTCAAATAATGGTATATATAAAGGCCAAAGAGTAGCAGCATAATATAAAACATGACTATAGTAAATTTTTATAAAAGCACATCACCATCACATATATACGGTTTACATGAAAGTTACAACATAAGGATCTAAGTAGTGGGAAATCTAAACTATAGCAAGTTTGTCTCCAAGCATCAACTCCTTAAGCTAGGTCCATGTTTGCATGCCATGCCCACCATGTTCTACATCTGGGGTTGGAAGAATACCCCTGTAAGAGGAGAAAAGTAGATGCATCAGCAAAACGTTGGTATATGCATATTAAATATGGATTGAGCAACATTATGAAATAATGGTCATCAAATAAATAAGTCTTCCCATAGAAAAGGAAATAACTACCTAGGTGGGCATCAAGAGAACTAAATTATAGTCATATGATAAAAGAGATAATTGTCATAAATAAAATAATAAAGTTGTGCCACATAAGCACTTATCATTAAATTAGGGCACATAACCCATCATTAATAACATCAACTTGCATGAATGTAAGATAAGCATAGCACTAGAACAATATAAAGAAAATGGTGGCCAAGGCTCATAACCTTAAAACCTGGTAGAGAATGGAACATAAACAAACTCTGAAATATATAAAGTGTGGGAAAAAAACTCAGGTATGGGGCACACAACCTCCATCTTAAAACATATAACATGGGTACATAACCCAAAAACTAGAGAAATTACACTACTCTAGGGATACTGCATCACATAACATGCAAAACATAGAGGAAACTAAAAGTATGGTCAGAATAAACAAGATTGACATCACATAAATGACAACATAAATATCCACAACAAAAGTGGGCATAAGATATCCCATATCATAAAATAGAGTTCCAACATGAAACAATGCATATGACAGAGTAAAAAGAAATCCAATCAGAGTACACTGATCACAAAATTAGAATCAAATAGAGTATTTTACATTAAATGTATTTTCAAAAGAAGGAGATATTGTGTATGTAACGACACCCACCATCGTTAAGATAACAAGCGTCATTAACAATAATAAAACATGCGGAAGCGATCATCAGTTGCAGCGGATTACCAAAAATCAATAAAAAGTTAAAACTTTTTGCAAAGAGATCCATTCACAGGAAAACTCTTTCATTCAGAACCAAAGTAAAACTTTACATCCTGGTTCATATATATACATCTCATGTACTTCTGATTCTCGAGGAATACAAACATCAATTACTCTGTCTTAACTGTACACAAGTAGTATAAAACCCTCGAGGCTTAAAGCCAAAATCTCAGACTGATCCATCAAAACACAACTCCTAGGACCCGAGAGTACAGAGACGACACATAGGACTTTCTAACTATATGACTTGACAGTCAGGGTCTCCACCTGAGATCTCACTACTGTCCAAGCTGTTGCTTTCCTTTTCCTGCAAAAGAGTCTCTGCTTCTTTGTCCGCGTTCACCTAAAAATGTTGGATCCCACGGGGGTGAGACAATTGTAAATTGTCCCAGCGGGAGATATAACTCTCCGCCAAAACATTATTATTGTAGTTAAATGCATAAAACTGAGAAGAGGATAAGCAATTTAAAGCATTCTCAACTTTGAAAGCATTGCAACTATTTATGATAGAGCAATATGTTACTTATCCTTTAATGAATATGAAGAACATGTTTATCATCTATTCAAACTACAAAATCATTACCACTGCATTACTCTCTTCAGGATTAGATCATATATCTAAAGTCGAGCATTATCATTGTGGAGTCATGGCCCGTAGCCATACTCTTCTCATAAAGTGTTGGGATCTTAATCCCTCAATTCACCACTGTGAATTCTCATTCTTTCACAATTTCAATACCCTAACCATGTGATTATGGGTATTCAAACCCTTAGCTCATCACCTGAGCATTGTTACCACTTTTCTTGTGACACTCATAAACTTGATATGTCACCCATGAGACATTCTTGTCTCAACTTGTTGGCTGTAGCCAATCTTCTAAACAAATCAGGAAATACATCTACCATGTACTCATATATCATTGATATATGCATTGGGTTATTACCAATACTATGTCATCATTACAGGCATTGGTCCGTAACCAACTCTGATTACACTGCTAGGCATTGGACTCTAACCAACCCTAATTACAGGCATTTAGCCTCTGCCAGGTATTGGACTTTAACCAAACCTGATTACACCGCTAGGCATTGGTCCGTAACCAACCCTGATTACACTGCCAGGCATTGGACTTTAACCAATCCTGATTACACAGCCAGGCATTGGATTTTAACCAACCCTAATTACATAGCCAGGCATTGGACTTTAACCAACCTTGATTACATAGCCAGGTAGTGGACTCTAACCACTCCTGATTACACAGCCAGGCAGTGGACTCTAACCACTCCTGATTATACAGCTAGGCAGTGGACTCTAACCACTCCTGATTACACAACCAGGCAGTGGACTCTAACCACTCCTAATTACATAGCCAGACAGTGGACTCTAACCACTCCTGATTACAGGCATTGAGCCTCTGCCAGGTATTGGACTTTAACCAAGCCTGATTACACCAGTTGGCATTGGTCCGTAACCAACCCTGATTTCACAGATCATGGAATATAAATTCCTTTAACCCATCATTAATCATCTTGGTGCCTCTTACTATGCTACAATTGTTCTTATGGCTCATAATGTCCATAAAGCATCTTGTTACCTCTCATTAGGCAACATTTAATCATATGGCTCACAGTGCCATTCAACATATTGTCACCTATCACTAGGCAACAAAATCATTTCATCTCATGTAATATAATAGTAACACCACTTTTCCCTCAATAGGGTTTTGACATACTGTTCACATCACATTAGGGTTTCTCATGTCCCATTACCCCATTAGGGTTAGGGATTTCCCATCTCATATTAGGATTTCATAATTATCAAAGTATATCAACTCAGACATGCTAAATGTGAAGTCTTTCATATCTTGATGTATTACTTTCCTCATTACTCCCAACTTTCTTAAGTTATCAAATTATCTTGGATTAAGGTATTTCCATCTTAATCCTTTCATCCACTAACCTATCACTCTTACCATGAAGTGCATAGGTTACACATAAGAATGGTCCAACTATTTTTAATGATATTAACTCATCCTTAAGTTAGGAACTAACAAAATGACCATGTTAGGTCACTTGCAAATCAGTTCCAAGTAAATCATAGAACACCACAGTCGTGCCGCCAAGAACGGCCGTGCAAAGTAAAGATACCACGACTGTGCTACCTTGCACGGTCGTGCAGAGTAAAGTTGCCACGATCGTGCTGCCTTGCACGGTCGTGCTACATAGGATCACCACATGAATCATATTTATATATATGAATTCTATTCTTTGATCCTTTCAACTTGATTAGGTCACATCAACCCTTCAATCAAGTTCATACAACTATGATTAACATAGTGTATCAAGTTATTGATCCTATAAACAAGTAGGGATTTATCCCTTAAATAGCACTAATCACTTAGGTACTATTAGGGTTTCAACCTTTTTAACTTCATTGATTATCATTACTAATCATCATTGGATCAATAGAGCATTCATCATCTTAATTTTCAAGAGATTCAATCACATTGAACCTCCATTACATAAGGAATCCAATTGAATTAGGGTTTCCAATGTTGATTTCTTCAATCATTGAATTCATGGAACCAATCATCAATTGGACCTATAACCATACTTTAATTGAGTTACATAGGTCAACCTTCAACTGATTTGACCCTCAATTGGTCATCAATTAGGGTTTGATTCAATTGAATTAGGGTTTGGAATCGATGATTCAACAACACTAATCAATGTAAGACTAGTTACTTTGAAACCATTGAACCATCATCCAAATTGGGTATGACCTGACCCCAAATGGTCTTGAGGTCATTTGGATGACCTCCAAATGGTCTTGAGACCGTTTTCCCGTCTTATCACTCAAATCCAAGCCATCCAATTAGGGTTTGGATCATTGGATTAATCACCAGATCAACATTGCATTGTGTATCAGCTTGGTATCTTTAGACCTTCAAACACCTAACCATACTCAACTCTAGACCTCCAAACGGTCTTGGGTGACCACCAAACGGTTTTGAAACTTTTTGGATGAGCTCCAAATGGTTGTGAAACCGTTTGGCTCATCCAACCTTTGGATTCTAGTGAAATGTCATCAAGGATTGGTCTATCGAGTTGATCAACAATTCAGCACTTAATTGCAATATGATTGGTACCTTTGGACCTTAAATTGATCAACTATACTTGACCCCAGACCTCCAAAAGGTCTTGGGATGACCCCCAAAAGGTCTTGAAATGGTTTGTATAATCCCCAAATAGTTTTAAAACCGTTTGGGCCAATAAACCAAACCATCATCTCAATCACTTGCAAAATCAGCACTTAGCCGATTAAGGTTCATACCACATCTTTGGATATTCAAACACATATCCATACTTGACCCTAGACCTTCAAACGGTCTTGGGTAACCCCCAAACGGTTTTGAGATGGTATAGGTAATCCCCAAATGGTTTTGAAATCGTTTGGGCTAATCAACCCAAAATCTCAATTTAACTCATTGGAATTTGAGCACTAATTTCAATTAGGGTTTGCCTAATTGATTAGCCTTCAACTCATGATTCCTTGGGAATTAACCCCTCAAATTTGGTGAGTCATTATCCAACATCATTAGGATCAATAATACCAAACGGTAAATGCTTGGTCAACTCACTCAAATCGTTTTGAAACCGTTTTCCCAAAAGAAGTCAAGTTAATCAGATTGAAAATCAGCACTTAATCCAATTAGGTTTACCTAATTGATTAGTCTTCAACTCACGATTCCTTTGGAGTTAACCCCTCAAATTTGGAGGGTCATTAACCAATATAATTATAAACAGGAATTCCAAACGGTCAACCCTTTTTAAACCATATCAAATGGTTTTCAAACCGTTTTCCCCCAAACGGTTTGCAAACCGTTTGGTCACCAAACGGTTTGGTGAAACCGTTTGGGCCAAACTCAAATGAAACTGTTTGGCTTTGATATTTGGTGAGGTGCTTGCTTATGATGATTTCATCAACATCAATCTCTAAAACCACGAAATATCCTATGATTTCCATGGAAATTTCATCAATCAACCAAACTTAATTTCAGAAATGTAGAAATGATCACCAATTGATAAGGAGTTGATTGCAATAATAAAATTAAGGGTTCAAGTTATAAAACCCACCTCCAATTAAGATCCAAAGCTCCAATATCACACCATAAATGGTGGATGAGGCTCTTGCATCTCCCTTGAGGAACGTACTCAAGCTTTTGGATGAAAAAGTTGGCTAGGGTTGAAGAGGAGATCGAAATAAGAAGGAATCCATAATTTATTTTCGATTTCCACCATGAAATCATGAAGAACAAGGGTCAAGAAGCTTACCAACAGGTTGGGGCTCGTCCTCCTGTTGCTCCTAAGTCCCCTTGAGCTCACCCAAAGAAAAGAAAGAATAAAGGGCCGAAAAAGCCTTTCAATTGATTTGGAAAAGGCACTTTTATAAGGAAATTGATGAGAGAGAAAATGCCTTATAAAAATCCAATTAATCCCAAAAATGTGGCCGCCTCTTCCCCCTCATCTTCCTTGGGTACGAGGCATCTTCCTTTGCCTTTAATTCTCTTTCATTATCCTCAATTTAAAGAAAAGAAAATTAAGCACCTTAATCATATTATATTAATATCCCATATGTGAGTGGCTTTTCTTTTCCTTATAATAAGGTGAGTGGAGTTTCACCTCCTTAGGATATTTTCGTTCCTTATCTTGGCAAAAGAACGTCCATCCTTATTCAAAATCAACCAATAACATTTTGGTTGAAGGCCCTTTAATTAATACATTCATTTTTGCCCTAAATTGAATTAGGGTTTCACTTAAGATTAAATCTTGATTATTTTAATATCAAGATTCTCTCTCCTCCAACTTAGTTCAAATGAGATGCCCCTCTCATTTTCTTTGCTCTACATGATGCCAAGAAATATTAAGGACCTTGTTTAATTGGTAATTTGCATTATGAACCCTAGGTTTTGGGTAAATTGCACTTTACACCAAAATTGGGTTTTAATGCACAACATTGCTTTACAAGCTTAATCTTGGTGCCCAAGCTTGTGAAAACCATACCACTACATCATATTCATTCTTATGATGTCTCAACATCATAGGAATATCTTATCATGCAACATTTGCAATTTAACCCCTCAAATTGGGTAATTTGCACTTTAGTCCAAAATAAGCAATCATTGCTTCAACATTGTTCAAATAGGGCAAAAATTGAAACATAAGTTTCTCATGAACCCTAATTACTTTTTTCCAAGATAAGATTAAGAATCTACTCAACCGTATTAGGCAAAACATCTAGGGTTAGCACATAACCCAGGTCAAGGATGTTACAGTGTAGGCTACTTTGTCCATAGGACCAAGAGAAAGATAAAGTAGGTGATTCCTCAATGTGAAATAATATGGATTGCAAACATACAATAAGAAATAGAAAAATCAATAATTGCTCAATATAGAATTATGGGGATGTAGTCATATAATAAGAGAGAAATTAGGTGTTTGCTTAATATAACTCATAAAGAGATGCAACATATCTCAATCAGAGTATTCAAATTAGAGATCAAGTTCTACCCTTACAAGTCTAAAGTCACCTCAAACATACATATAGGATTTTGTTCATTTATTAGGATTCAATATATGATTTATTAGGTGAAATCTTAACAATATGAACCTTTGGCAAATCCCTAGATTGACTC
The DNA here is from genome assembly GCA_963693085.1 of Alisma plantago-aquatica. Classification (NCBI taxonomy): domain Eukaryota; kingdom Viridiplantae; phylum Streptophyta; class Magnoliopsida; order Alismatales; family Alismataceae; genus Alisma; species Alisma plantago-aquatica. The sequence continues at coordinate 673,897,238 of OY856409.1, read as the reverse complement.
TTAAAAATTAATTTGATATTAGGTTTAGGGATTCATATTAATATCTTGACTCAAATGTCAACTTTATAAATCATTATGTTGCTTATAATTATTATTAAGATCATAAATGAAATCGAGACACTAAAAAACCAAAGTTTAAAACTTCTAAATCAGACAACAAAACCTATGCCAAAAATATGAACTACTTTTTTGAATCTGACAAGTATTTTTGCATAATTGTTTGACAACTATAGAATTAGTTATGTATTATTCAAGGTAAGATCATTTACCAAATTTCTCAAAAAATAAAGTAAAAGACAATGGTACCCTTGCATCAAGTCCTGGAACTTAGGAGCATGACATGGCATAAATGTCCAAGGGTTATGTAAGAAAAATGGCAGCTGGAATCAAAACAATTAATGAATTACCCATAATAATAAAAAGAAAGAAAGAAAAAGTCTAGAGATAAAAATTGGAAAACACGACGGACCATCTCCTTCCCTACTACACATGCAATGGCCAGTTGGGCCAGGAGAAGCTTGTCTGATAATTTGGAGGACATTACGTTTGTCAGTTGTTTGTGAAACTAACTAGTTGATCATGAAGAACAAGTGTCGAGGTTTTTTACCTGAGGTCCAATTGCTTTCTAAAGAAGTAACACATCGGGGAGAGGTGCCTCAAACTCAAACCAAGAACCACATTCAACAAGGGGTGAAACGATGATGCCAGAAAAAATTGAAACTATAGGAGAGTCGTTGGGTGTTCATCTCATATGAGGGTAGGGTCCGATTTATATGGGTTTGAGTATTAAGGGGAGGTGTGAGAAGTTTCTTTGAAAGACTTAAGCAATAAGTTTAGGCATTTCTAGAAATTCTCCACATTAGGCTCTGAATAGGATATGGATGGATGCAGAATTGAATTTGCAATCAAATACAACTCATTTTGTGAGGTTTTATTGAGAAACACATGAGTTATGCCCAAAATACTGGACCTTGGTCTGCGGTTACTATTTATGCAGGTGTTCACATAGATCTGTGATGAATGTCATTTAATACAACTTTCCAACTTTGTTCTTTTTAGTCATTAAATGAATAAAACTTTCTATAATTATTTGAGAGTGCAAATAAAGTCCAAATAAACCCAAATTTGGTAGGTTAACTAATTTTGTAGTGAGCAATCCGATTTTAGCATTAGCATTTTTTAGATACTTGTAATATTTTAGTTAATATTTTAAAATATTATCACTTATTTTATCCGCTAAATGAGTTAGAGGCATCTAGGAACTCTCCAAAATTATGACACTTAGCCTATAAGTAAAAATAAATATGGGAAATATGATTTTGCCTTTTTGTAATTTTTTAATATATTATTTAATATTTTTGGTCTTTAAATTATATTCTCTCTCCTAAATACACTAAAACATTTAAGATTGTCCAAATTAGATGAAAATTCACGCATAAGCTAATTTTGGTATGTTAGTTCAAATTTGAGGTTTATTTTCAGTTTTGAAGACTTCTAGTAATTTATTTAATATTTTAAATAAAACTCGTATATTTATTTTTTTCTAAATAAAACTAGAATAGCTATTATTATTTCAAAATTGTGAAACTTGGCACTTAAGCTAATTGGGACCGAAGGAACAAGATTTTCATATTAGGTTCCACTTTTGAGATTTCCTTTTATGAGATATAATAAAATTGACATCATTATATTTATTTTGATATTACATCATCCATTGTCCATTTAATTGTGTCTTATTATATTCACTTTGTTGCCAAAAGAGTTACATTTCATTAATATGCACGAAATCTTATATATTTTTCATTTATCTCATTAATTTTATTAATTACATATTTATTTAGATAATTTAACATTATTCACAATTATATAAATATAAATTAAATTGTTATTGCTTTAAGCAAATTATTTCTCTTAACATACCTTAATCAATATCATCACCATATTTTATCATATCATATTATTTGCACTGAATTCCATATTTTACTCATTTAATATATTGATTTTATTAATTACATTTTATCTTAGATGATTGTACTGTTGGGTTTTAGGGGAGGCAGAGAAGACAGCGGAAACAAAAAATTTCTCCTCCCTGAACCCATGACAAGGAAACGCGTCAACGTCTATACAATAGGAAAGGAAGGTTTGTGGAATCATACCTTGTCTCGAGGCTTGCCCGATGATAATACCTCGTGCCTTGCATGGTCTTCACCTCCGGTCTTGGACAGTGTCTATGCAGCTCCGGGTCGAACCGGGACTGATGACTCCTGGTCTCACCGGGACTGTCAGGATTGACAGTTGTCCTCTTAAGCGGCAGAAACCTCCCACCTCTGAAGTAGTCCACACGGACCACCTAGAACTCCAATCTCCTTGTCCCACAAGGAATTGGAAGGAGTCACACCCTCCTATTAGCGTACTAGTCACCAGCACACTCTCCTGCTACCAGTCGCTTTCTACAGTTGTCTTTCCCTTGCTGTGCCTCCCTTATCGGGTAGCACTTGCTCCGGCTCTCTCAGTTACCAAAACCAGAGAGAATGACAACTTTACAGAACAACTGGTTGCACTGGGTTGTTCTTTAAGAAGCCCCCATTACCCCTATATATATAGGAGGGTCATGGGACAGGGTTCTCTATCCCGGGCAATGCGGGACTAAAGCAGGAGTAGAAGGGTTCAAGATTTTTCACAAAACTAACATGTTGCAATAGCTGAACCAATCGTTTCACAACTGAACCGATCGTTTCGGCCACCTGAGCCGATCGGCTGGACCTGAGCCGATCGTTTGGGGATCCCAACCGATCAGTTGGTACCCTGAACCGATCAGTTCACGGTCCTGATCCAACTCAAATTGACTTTCCAAGTTTGTTTCCAACTAATCCAATATTAGTCCTTGTCCAAATCGAATTTGTACAAGTGAAACAAATATATTTGCAAAATAGTCTTCATACTTTCCAAACGATCTCGGTCTATCATCCGAACCGATCGACAATTGAGCCGACCGTTTGGTGACATATGAGCCGATCGTCTCATCCCATGAGCCGATCGGTTCAACAACCTGAGCTGATCGGTTCATCCCATGAGTCGATCGGTTGGAGCAGCAGACTTGTGCAAATCAGTCAATTGTAGTTTCAATCAATTCGATACTCTAATCAATCGATCCAACCCCTTGAATACTATGATTTTAAGCTATCAATCAGTTGAGTGTTTAATTGAACTACTAAACTCCTTTAGTAATCAATCTAAACATAGTTTGTGGACAAAATTCCTTTTCTAGGTTAAATCCTATGTGTGTGGCCCTGTAGGTCCTTTTCACATTGGCAGTGAAAGTCCATAACACTTATGACTTCACAAGCAAAGAGCGGTGCCTAGTCACACATCAGTGCTACCCAAGTGAAATAGAAAGTTGGAGAACAACTTTCAATCCTACAATCCGTGAATGGTGTTATAGTGAATGTATAATTCCTTTATCACTGATATCACGAATGAACTCTAGGTATGGACCCGTCATCCTGTCAACGGTCATTCACTTTCTTGATCTCAGAGTAGATTGGAAGAGATATGTATGACATCAATATCACATACTGATTCACACATGCGTGCACGCTTTTCTCAATCCTACTCATCAAGTGGCCATGGATATTAAGCTCCCTCAGGAGGGACAAATCCCATATCTATCACTCACCCCTCAAAAGCCCCATGTGTCAAAGCTACCCAATCATCACCTTTATGACAACCCATGTTTCAGGACTGCGTTTGATGATGTCAAAGTGTACCCAACGACATGTGTTGAGTGTAGTGATTTTAGGTCAAAGAATTACATTCACCACCATCACTGTGAGTACTGACTGTGACTACCATGTCATGGTTCCATGTGTCAAACTCACGGTGGGTCTGTCTGGTACACTTGTTCTCTAACAAGTACCTATGTGTTTGGTTTGATATCTCTATATCATGACTAATGAGATTCTTCCATCAACCAGCACCACAATCTAGTCTTGTGTGTCATTGCTGTCTATCTACCTTCCACAATGACATCTGACTAGGGACATAACAAGAATGTACAAACTCTTAGCATCCATATGATCTCATCGTTCAGGTCCTCAACATGAAAGCATACGTCATTGAGTATTGTCATTCTCTAGACATTCAATCTGTTCTATCACTATCTCATATGATTGAACCAGAAAGAATTGGAAGCTTGCCTTTGATGTTTATCAAATAAATCTTAATGTATCCCTTCAATCATCCCATGATTGGCTCTCAGGGCATACATACCAACATGTACATGAAAGATCTAATTGTTATTCCTATACATGTATTGAGCACATTTAAGCTATTAATGAACAAGGTGGCACATTTTACATATTTATCAGGTCACCTTACATGTTAGCACAAAATTAGGTGACTAGGCAAATATGAGTGTATCAGGTCGCATGATACTTAATATCACTTAATGAATTATTTTGGTTTCCAATCTTAAACATATTAAAGTGATTTATTCATTTGTTGACAATATTTATTAAGGTTACAAGTAACTAAATTTAGGTATATCTTCATCCTTGTTTGGTTACAACTAAGTATCCAAGAATACTAACCACCTAATCATGGAGTCAAGGTTTCTAGATTCAGAGTAGCTAGATTTTAGTCACATTAATCCACCCCTTAAAAGGATTTCATCCTCAAAATCTAATCATCCATACATCAACAACCAACTACTCTTCACCCCTTAAAAGGATTATCCAAATAAGTCAAACTAAGAAACACCAAGGTACTATGGCCACTAATGCATCTTAATTGTGAATATGTTAGGGGTTTATGTTATTCATAGATCATGCACCCAACTAATATGACATATCCAACTAGGGTTGAGATTTAGGTCCTTCTACCTCTAACCTAACAACCCTAAGCTTCACCTCAGCAACCAAATGTCATAGAATACAAAGGGTGGGTCAACTAAACCTTTTTCACAAAACATATCTTCCTATTCATCACTCCAACAACTTGGCTAGGGTTTAGGATATCTTTTCCAACTAATTCTAGAGTTTTACTATTCATACTTCACATATCTCCTCGTTTTGACTCATTTCAAGAAAACTTCGATAAAATCCTGAAAACAATTTTTTTTACATATACTATTATAAGGAAAAATAATTTGATGTGAAAAATTTTGTGATATAAAATTGAAGTTAGGGCCAAAAATCAATGCAAAAACTAAGTCATGATTTTTTTTTCATAGTGTTATCTCCTTATCATACCACTACTAATCCTTATAACCTAATTCCATCCTCAAGTTAAACCTCATTGCGTTAGGGTTTACTAAATCATATATGTACCTTCAACATCTTTCCTTCATCGTCTCATGAACAACCTAGGCAAATTCTAGGGAAGACATCTCAACTAAAGGGTGACTATGTAAGGCAAGGGTTCTAACTAGGAAGACAAATTCAAAATAGTCAAATTTCGACTACCATGGGCTCTAATACCATGTTGTAAGGAGTGGGACCCGAGAGGGGATCCACTCCCTACTAAAACTTGAAGAATAAAACATCCATTCCAAACACACATAAAAGTTATTCTAGAATAGGTGTAAAATTTTCAAATCTCAAATAATGGTGTATAAAAATATCAAAGAGTAGTAGAGGAATATAAAATATGACTATAATAAAATTTTACAAAAGTACATAACCATCACCCATATAGGGATTACATAAAAGTTACAACATAAGGATCTAAGAAGTGGGAAATCTAAACTATAACAAGTTTGTCTCCAAGCATCAACTCCTTAAGCTAGGTCCACGTTTGCATGCCATGTCCGTCATGTCCTACATCTAGGGTTGGAAACATACCCCAGCAAGAGGAGAAAAGTAGACGCATCAGTAAAATGTTGGTATGTGCATATTAAATATGAATTGACAAACATTATGAAATAAAGGTCATCAAATAAATAAGGCTTCCCATAGAAAAGGAAAGAACTACCCAGGTGGCCATCAAGAGAAATGAATTACAATCATATGGTAAAAGAGATACTTGCCATAAATAAAATAATAAGATTATGCCAAATGAGAACATATCATGAAATTAGGGCACATAACCCATCATCAACAACATCAACTTGCATGAATGTGAGATAAGAATAGCACTAGAACAATATAAATACAATGGTAGCCAAGGCTCATAACCTTGAACTTGGTAGAGAATGGAACATAACCAAACTCCCAAATGTATAAAGTGTGGGCACAAAACCTAAGTATGGGGCACACAACCAACATCCCAAAACATATAGCATGGGCACATAACCCAAAAACTAAAGCAATTACACTACTCTAGGGATATCGAATCCCCTAACATACATAATGTAGAGGCAAGTAAAAAGTATGGTCAGAATAAACAAGATTGCCATCACATACATAACAACATAAACATTCACCTCAAAAGTGGGTATAATATATCACATATCATCAAATAGAGTTCCATCGTGAAATAATGTATAATATAGAGTCAAAAGAATATCCAATCATAGTAGAATGATCACAAAACTAGAACCAAATAAAGTATTTCACATGAAGTGTATATTTAAAAGAAGGAGATATTGTGTAGGCTACTTTTTTCATAGGACCAAAAGAAATATAAAGTAGGTGATTAGTCAATGTGAAATAGTATGGATTGCAAACATACAATAAGAAAGAGAGAAATTTATAATTTCTCAATAAAGAATAACAGAGGGTGCAATCATACAACAAGAGATAGAAATTAGGTGTTTTCCCAATATAACTCATAAAGAGATGCAATGTACCTCAATTGGAGTATTTAAATAAGAGATCAAGTTCTACCCTTCCAAGTCTAAAGTAACCCCAAACCTACATATAGGATTTTGTTCATCAATTAGGATTCAATATTTAATTTATTAGGTGAAATCCTAAAAATTTGAACCTTTGGAAAAACCCTAGATTGACTCTTAAAATTAATCTTATATTAGGTTCACAGTTTCATATTAATATCTTGACTCAAAATCTCAACTTTATAAATTATTATGTTTCCTACAATTATCATTAAGATCATAAGTGAAATTGAGATACTAAAAATTCAGACTTTAAAACTTGAAAATAATGCGACAAAACCTATGCCAAAGGATAGGAAATACCTTTTTTAACCTAGCGAGTATTTTTGCATAATTTTTATACAACTATTGAATTAGTTATGAATTATTAGAGTTAACATTGTTTCTAAATTTCTCAATAAAATAAAGCAAAAGACAATGGTACCCTTGCATCAAGTCATGGAACTTAGGAGCATGACAGGGCATAAATATCCAAGGGTTATGCAATAAAAATCACAGATTGAATGAAAACAATTAATGAGATCATTGAATTACCCATAACGAGAAAAAGAAGAAGAAGAAGAAAAAGAGTTAAGAGGCAAAAATGAGAAATACGGGGACCATCCCCTTCCCCTCTACACGCGCCATGGTTGGATGGGCAAGGAGAAGCTTGTCTGAGAATTTGGGGGGGGATCTATTCATCACTCATTCGTGAAACTAACTAACCGATCATGAAGAACAAGTGTTGAAGTTGTTTACCTGAGGTCTAACTACTTTTGGAAGAAGCAAGACGTCGGGGAGAGGTGCCACAAATTCAAACCAAGAATCACATTTGACAATGGGTAAAACGTTGATGCAAGACGAAATTGAAACTAGAATAGAATCAGTGGGTGTGTCTCATATGAGGGTAGGGTCCTATTTATAAGGGTTTGAGTTTTAAGGAGAGTGTGAGAAGTTGCTTCAGAAAACTTAAGGAACAAGTTTAGGAATTTCTAGAATTATTGATGTTAGGCTTCTAATAGGGTATGGATAGATGCATAATTGAATTTACAATCCAATACAACTCGTTTGGTAAAGTTTTATTAAGAAATGAGAGAGTTATGCCCAAAATATCAGACCTTGGTCTGTGGTTACTGTTCATGTAGGTGTTCGTACGAATCTGCGATGAATGTCATTTGATACAACTTTCCAACTTTGTTCTTTTTATGCATTTAATATAAAAATTTCTATATTTATTTGAGAGTATAAATAAAGTTCAAATAAACCCAAATTTTATATGTTAGCTAATCGTGGGGTGAAAATCTGATTTTGGCATTAGTTTTCATTTTTGCAAACTTCTAATATTTTATTTAATATTTTTAAATATTATCACTTTTTTATTAATTTAATAAATTAAACTCTCTAAAAATATGAAACTTAGCCTACAATCAATACTAAATATGGGGAATTCAATTTTTTCCTTCTTGTAATTTTTTAATGTGTTATTTAATAGTTTTGGTCTGTAAATCATATTCTCTCTCCTAAATAAACTAAAATATTTAAGATTGTCCAAATTAGATGAAAATTCACACATAGGCTAATTTTGGTATGTTGAGTTTGAATTTGAGGTTTGTTTTCACTTTTGAAGAATTTTAGTAATTTATTTAATATTTTTTGAGAAAACTCATATATTTATTTTTTTCTAAATAAAACTAGGATAGTTATTATTATTTCAAAATTTGAAACTTGGCATCCAAGCTAATTGGGACCCAAAGAACATAATTTTCATATTAGACTTCACTTTTTGAGATTTTATTTTATGCAATATAATAAAATTAACATCATTATATTTATTTTGATATTACATCATCCTTACTATTATTCATTTAATTGTGTCTCATTATATTCGCTTTGTTGCCAAAAGAGTTACATTTCATTAATATGCGCAAAATCCTATATATTTCTTATTTATCTCATTGAGTTTATTAATTCCATATTTATTTAGATAATGTAACATTATTCACAATTATGGACATATAAATTTAAATTGTTATTCTAATATATGTTTTAAGCACATTAATTCACTTAATATCGTACCTTAATTAATATCATCACCATATTGTATTATATCATATTATTTTTCATGAAATTCCATATTTTACTCATTTAATATATTTGGTCTATTAGTTAAACTTTAACTTAGATGAGGGTACATGAAAATTCCAACTGTATTCATATTACATGTATTGAGCACATTTAAGTTATTAATGAACAAGGTGGCATGTTTTACATATTTATGAGCTCACCTTACATGTTAGCACATAATTAGGTTACTAGGTAAATATGAGTGTCTCAGGCCATGTGATACTTAATATCACTTAATGAATTATCTTGGTTTCCAAGCCTAAACATATTAGAGTGAGTTATTTATGTGTTGATAATATTTATTAAGGTTACAAGTAAGTACATTTAAGTATATATTCATCATGGTTTGATTACAAATAAGGATCCAAGAATACTAAACTCCTAATCATTGAGTTAGGGTTTCTAGATTCAGAGTAGTTAGATTTTGATATGTTATAGATTGAGTCATATAGTACGAGTTTCAAAATGCTATTGCCTATGAATTACTGAGATTTTCTTTATGCAATTGTAAAATTCCTTTTGCATGGTCAAACTACAACTTCTAAATCAGATTTTTTTTAATAATATGCTATTAGTTATATCTTTTCATTATAAACACGGTGTGGCTTTAGCTTCGTGCTTTAAATGTAGACATTATTTATAACTTTTTAGTTGATAATATTTCTAAGCCTTAAAAAGACTCAATTTGTGATCATGTAACTGGTTAGAAATATGTTGCCCCATTTCCCCTCACATCCTTCATGTATCCCATCTTGTAGTTTGCTACCACTAGTGCCAGGAATTTGATCACCTTATAGTTAGTTTATGATTAGTAGCATGTCATTCTAACTTGTGGTTTTTCTTATATCCTATTCAATAAGTTTTCTATCACTCATGTAGTCTTGTATGCTGTTTATTCTGTTCTTATAATTTTTGTATTTTCAAATTTAAATACACAAAATAAGTTATACTGAAACATCTTGGTGAGATGCTCATATGAACTTTATTAATAACTAACAACAACATCATTTTTGTCAAATACCTTGCTCTGTTGTGTATAATAAGTTCGTATGTATGTTAAGCTAGATTAGTGTATGTAGATACTATGCTTTTTGTTTTATGCATTAAATTGGCAAATCATTTTTTTAAGTAAGTGGTTCAAATCTATAAAAATTTTGCTATTGTCATTTTTGCCTTGGCTTATCATTTATTATCAATGGATTGGTTTAGATTCAATTTTCAGGTGTAACCTTTCTGAAGGCAGTCTTGTTGTTTATAAATGTTGTATTTTTCATGATTAATGGGCATTATGTGTATTCATTTAATAATCTCTCTCTAAATTTTGTTTTCTACAATATGGATATATGCATGGTCTTTATATTGTCAAAATTCTGATCTTCTGAAGTTTGAGTTTGACTACTAGATCTTCCCTTTATGTTCTAACTAGCTTTTAAAGTATGACATTCCAAGTAAAAAGAATTTAATATTGATGACCCAGAAGATTATTGGGATCGATAGAACATGGATACACAACAACAGTAAGAGGAGGAAACAACAAGATTTTAGAAGATGGGTCAGTTAAAGAAGCTTAGAGAGAAGAACATAGTGTTGAAGGATCAACTGGGAGATAAGGATGACTAGAAGAGGGAGGTTGTTTGGCAGCTCACATGATTAGGGGGCAACTGAGAACATAGTAATTCTAGTTCTTAGAGGCTTTTAGAAGTATTATGTAATTTTAAGTGGATATTAAGAATAATGCAAACTTCTTCAATGGTAGATATGCACATTTTTTTCCATGTATATTTTGTAGAAGGGACAAGATATACATCCTCCCCATGTACATTCTTTGTTTTAATGGTAATGAAAGTACAATTATTGACATCATAAACATAACTTGATATAAGCTATTATCAATTTCTCATCAAAGAAGCTTGTGTGTTTATAAATTATGAACTATATGCATTATCTAGATACATATGTATGTGTAGCAAATATCATTGTATGTCATTGTTTCCTACACATTAATTACACATATAATTATTGAAAATGTCACTTTTTCTATAACTTTACTACACATGCAATTGTGGTATTACATTCAACGTTAAAAAAAAATACATTCAACTACATATAAAACTATATGTGTGTATCCATATGTGTGTGTGTTTGTGGATACATTATTTAGTTACAACCAGAGATGTATATGTATTTGTAGTTGATTCATTTTTAACTGCATATATGAAAAATATAACAAAATGAATTAGCTATACAAGCATAGATTACATTTTTTATATGTCAGGATAAATATGGCTATACTCATTAGCTATAAATATATGTGGTCTTCACTGTAGCTTTGTTTATAGTTAAGGGCCATTCTATTTGTATTGATAATTGACTTTCTAAACCATTTAGGCTCCTACTGGTTTGGTGTAAGTCATGAGTTCTGTAGAACTCATTTTTGGGAACTCTAGTTCTATTTTTGGAACTTAAGTTCCATTCACTTCCATGTGATTAGTTTGTTGTAAGTGTAAATATGGAAATCATTAATTTTTTTTAATGTATTATATAAATAAGTAAGGGTGACAAAGACATAAAAAAGAATCATATCCCTAAAAAATATATTCTTAAATCATAATAACCCCAACAAATGGTTATGGTGCATATTTTGTTTCATTAAAAAATATTTTGTTTTGGTACAATTATTCTTAATATAAACATTATGATTAAAATCACATCACAATATTTTTATTTTAATTTGTGTATATAAAGTATTGTAATAATATACACATTTCATGTGCTTGTAAATATAAGTGTTGGTTCATCATTGTTTAACACAATGTAGGATATTAATTTTTACATTACTTTTGTAGGAAATTTTTACTATATTATTCATACATGGTCATAGTTAATTATCATTTTTCACATCATGTTTTTTGAATGTGAAAAATTAAATATGTTAGGTAAATCACCTTCTCTTTCTTTTCCATGATGTTTGTATTTTTTATTTTGTAATTGTACTGATAATGGTGGTTATAGTGTAAAATAGTTTACATAATACAATTATAGTGTATGATATTTTGTCATATTATGTTATGGTTTTAGCAATGTACTATATTCACACTTCTAATATTTCTAGTCATAAATATTTTACATGTGTCTTTATGTCAAATGAAGAATATAATTGTATAAAAAAATATTGTTAGTTGTCCCGAAACTCATGTTCTGCTCTTTTTATGAGGGAACTCGTGATCTGTGGTTTGTATATAACTTTGTAACTCATCGAAAGTCACGGAACTCAAGTTCCAATACTTGCTTTAAACCAATCATGAAAAATTGCTTAAGGAACTTCAATCCATAAGTTTTCCGGACTAGTTACGACAAACCAATCGGAGCCATTGTAACTTGATTGATAAAATCCACAAGGTCAAACATGAGAAATATATGAATAATTCATTTGCGTAGAGTATATCACCAAGGTTTGCATGTAGGGCATTCATAAGTTGTCTCCCAAGCACTATAAGTCAAACTTTGACTATTCAGTTGCGGTAGTTTCTTGTTATGAATTGAGTGTATTTTTTAAGGTTGTTATAAATTGAGTGTATTATTAGAGAGGAGATATTATTTGATCATTCATTGGATACATTAAATCTAAAGTACTTTGAAACTTATATTTTCAAACAAGAAGTGCCGTTTACTATATAATTTACTCTGTACCATTAATATAGTACGGATGAATGTTTTCAGATTTGGAAATTTTCCACCCGTCAGGGGTCTGTATGAGCCCCATGTAAGTTAGGTTAATATTTTTAGGTCTAGAAAAAGGAATCCAAGTTGTTTAAGAAGTAATGCGATATAATATATGTCATATTAGAATGTCCCTATACTCCATTTCGTAAAGGTATCGGGTACGTGGCCAATGTCACGTGATGTGTTGTGCTCTCTCTTCATCTTTTATGATTATAAAGCGTTTTACTGGATCCAAGAGTATGGAACTCTTATATATATGAGATTTATCTAACGAGACTAATGTAACTAAGAAATATGGGAAAATACCAATGCTTGAATTTACTAAGTTTGAAACTTATGTTAGAAATGAACCTACAATGTCTCCCAATTTATTAATGCATAAGTATTGAGTTTTATATGCCTTAGTGTATGTTTGAAACATGATCTAAGGATCTTCCTTAAAGACTATGGGATGTTCTTGGTCAGATTGAAAGACACCCAAGTATGCACAAGAAGTTAGATAATATGAATGTGTACTTGTGTTTACTGTATCTTTTGGCTAAGATTTTTTTGGATATGTATGTTTAAATATAAAAGGAATTTACTTTTGCTACCCGTTTTATTCGCCTTTGTGTCTTGGTGTGTGCTATATTAAGATGGGTCACTTGGAATTTTTTCCCAATATTTGTGCATTAGGTGTTAATTAGTAGGATGATGCTCATAACAATAGTCTTAAGTGGGGGAAGATTGATCCTTCCTTCAACATCTTTGATTGATATCAGTGTTTTGTGGTAAATTTTGGACATATTTCGCATGACTAAAAGGGGACATTTGGCTTGGGTCATTCAAAATCCAACTATTGTATATAAAATATTGACATTTGATAAACTTGTAATGCTATATAATTGAATATTTGATATAAGTTGTTTCATGATACTCACAGATCATGCAAATCTTAAGGGCCTCGGGACTCATACTGCATCATTTCCATAATGCTTTTTGGTTATGTTGTATACCCAATTTGAAATCTCAATCATTCCCCATACATACACCTACATGTTAAATTAAAGAATTTTTCCCTATGTGCCATATGTTTTGCCAAAATTCTTAATACCCCCTCTCCTTGTCCTAATTCCAACCACCCCCTATCGACATCCTTATATCCAAAGACCCATATTGGTGGTCTTCCATTTGTTCCACTTGACGCAAGGGATTATTAGGTGTGTTTTTTTAGTGACATGTTATTATTTGGTAATATAACTAACATTTAATTATTAATATTACTACTATATTCAATATGAGTACATTAATAGAAGGAAGGCATAGGTGGTTGAGGACGGGATCCTCTAACAAGGGAATCCAGTTTGATTTCTAGCTAAAACGCGGCATGTAAGGTCATGAAAATTTACAATTCTAGTTATAAACTAATATTAGGATGTGGAAATCAAAGTTGGGTAATACAAGAGATATTATGATCTGCATATTGATATTTGTTCCTAGACTTAGAATGACTCTTTAATTTAAATAAATAGGTTCATAGTTATGAATCTATCTATATGGGACTTCATTCAGACTTTTTAAGGCATATTAAACCTTAGTTTAGTAGTTAAGGTTATAAATAAATCTATGGACCCTTTGGAAGGCTAAGATATGGGCCATGGGCGCCATAACCTAAATCAAGCCCATCTGGGCCATTTAAGGCTTACATATGGGTCCTTGGAATTCAAAGATAGGAAGTGAATATTTACTACTTATGATAAATACTCAAGATAATTTTATGTGAATGATAATGGTAACATGGAATTGTGGTAGAAAATCCAGAAGATTATAAAACATCATATGATATAGGTAATATATTAATGAATTATCTAGTTAAAGCTTGTATTTCAAGTTTTGGGGATCAAATCAAGTTAAACTAACCTTATCCTTTGCATAGGCCTAGATAATGGTTGGCTAAATATTATCCCAAAGTGGGTTTAATTAGAGTTAGTGTGTATCCTAGAGAATTACTTAGAGATATATGGGGCTTTTATTAAATAAAGTTTTTTACTTTGAGGAGAGAGTCAAACCCAGGAAGGACTCCGAATTTAGGTATTTGTTATAGGAGGTGTTGTCTCATTTGTGTGGACTTGGTTGAGTCTTGCAAGTAGAAGAGACCTGCGACTCGCTTTCACTCATCTAACGATGTTGTTACTTCCAAGAGATCCCAATAGACCCAACAATATTAAGTTATTCCATTATTGGAAAGGAGGGTGATAATGCCCAATTTCATGAAAAGACCAGAAATCTAGGTCCATTGGGAACCCACCTCTAACACAATCACATGGCTATATAAGGCAGTCTAAAGGTTGCACAGATGGATACAAGACATGGTGACTCTCAATTGCCCTTGAAATACCTGAACCATGCCACTGAGCTTCTTCCTTCAAACTCGGGATTCCTCACTTCACCCCCTTATCCCTAAACAATTCCATCTGATTCAGTTATCCTGGATATCCACTGAAAGACCCCAAATACACAACAACCTTTGTTAAAGGGTGAGAAAACCCCATAGCACATCTTACATGTCCGACCATGGCGACGTAGAGCTCAGGCTCGAAAGACCTACTTTGGTGTCCAAGAATCATCATAGAGTGGTGGAGATTCACCCACGTACCCTAAGATACTTACCAGACTCTCAGATCACATCAAACCCCAATAAATCTATTATCATAAATTCTCGTCTATCATCTTAGAACCCAGTCCTTTAAAGCGAGATCTATGGTCATCTCCTGAAGATCCAAAACCGTCATCTGCTTTGGTAGGGTCAGGCAAAGCTAACATGATCACCACCCTAACGTCAGACATACAGGAACCCAAAGTCAGCATCCCTATTTATCGGGGAGCGTTGCTTCTCCTGCAACCATAGCGGGGAGGAGAATATCCCTTACATATGGACACTTGTGCCCTTAACCCGTGTGACAATACATGTCACTACACATGGTCACTAGGGTCATTTGACCCTAACCCAGAGCCTTACCCATGTGGAGCAGGTTATTGATGTGGCATAAGCCCATTAGCTGAACCGGATCACGTGGATCATAGAGATGTTGCTAAATTGGTTGATGTGGCTATCGACCATTGGTTAGATTTTATTTATCTTGCAATTAGTGTAGAAAATAGACACTAACTCATATGATATTAAAAGTATATATGAATTGATTAAGAACACAAGTAGAATCAAAATAAAATATTATTGAGTCATGAATCTGACCATAGTTCCAAAAGTATAAGAAATACATGAATCTAGTATGATTAATGCATATTAACCCGAGATTTGATGAATATAATGCTTATGTTAGTAAATCAATTTATTTTGTGATAATATTTAATGTTTATGCATATCATGAGAACCCAAGAATGATGATGATAATGATGATGAATGACTGGGTTTTCTAAGTCAATTATCATATACGTGGATAATTGGGGTTTTAAAACTAATGTGTATATCTTGCTATGATCCTAATGAAAAAAATGCCCTGGGTGTTCCTAATGAAGTAATATATTAGATATGATAACTAGGGATTTTAATCCTAAAGAATAATGATGTGATGGATTAGGGTTTGATATCCTTATTCCTAGTTTAAACCTAAGACAACACTAAAACTTAGCTCATGACCTAAGTTAGGCTTAATCGGAATTTTTTTTTTTGAGGAAGGCTTAATCAGAATAATATGAATACATGGTGACAAATATGTAGTATGCATACATGCATATAACATTGATTGAATGAATGATTGATTTATTTTCTTGACCAGATTGCTTGAACATACTTGAAGTATATATTGCATGATATCTGCATGGATAAGGTATTTTTTATGATTATAAATCCTTACATGTATTGACTCCCGAATGTTGCCGATGGTTTCTTGAAGTTTGATGAAAATAACTTGTTGGATGTTTATTTATTTCATGCAAACTATAAGGCCCATATAAATATCACATTAAGTATAGAATATTTTGGATCATGGGTTACATCCATGAAGGGTTGATGCACATAAGTTCAATAATAGACAATGATTACATCCGAGAGGATATACCACTCGTGAGTTAGAATAGGAAACTAAACTACAAGTTTCATATGTGCCAGTAAAAGATTGTTGAATATATATGTACATGTGATGTTCTGGATGAACCCCCATTCCAAACATAGAAATATGTTGACCGCATTTTATTTGTAGGTATTTTAGCTAGTTGATGCACATGATACATGTACATGAATATAAATATGATAGCTACTGAAGATATTAAGGCTATTCCAAGGAGAATTAGTAAGATAGTATCTCTCTTCTCTCATCTATGTACAAGTTGGATCTTATAATATTTATGTAAAACCATTGAGGTGTATAATTTAAATATTTTTATTCACTCAAGTTAAAATAGGTGGAAATTATTTACTATTATTTTGTTAAATCTGATCCTAGAAATTTAGGTATCTATCCTTATATTCTAGGTCTCTCTTAATTGGGGGATACTCATAATTGGGGGTCGTCGGATTTGGTATTGGAGCCCAGATTTTTATGAAATGATATTTAATAGTAATAATTTAAAATAATGTATAGATATATATATAAGGAAAACACTATTAGGGCATAACCTAATGGTATTGGTGTCCAGTAAGGATCACGTCTTTGTGATTGATAACATCCAATTTTGTGAATATTTTATTACTAGTTTTGTCCCTAAATTACTCCCATCTATAAAGTTGCCTTAACTTTCTGACATATTACTCATGTTATTTATTTATGCGTTGATTCAAAGTTAACTATTCAATTCCATACAGGTATCTCATTAGGTGACCTATCGGTTTCCACAACCAACTGTGAACACCCATAGCGTTAAATCATTGTCCATCAAGCTGACTAACCATCAGTTCCCAAGAATACAATGGCCGTCAGTAGTATCCATAGTCAGCCATCGAAAGGATCAGTTAGACCAAGCATTATTTCCCAAAATTAATGGTCACTCAACCACTCGTCAGAAAAACCATTGGTTCCCGAAACAAATGTCTTGACTTAGAAGTTTGCAACCCAATGGCCATCCTAGAGCTCCTATCAAAACAACCATCGAGTCTGCAAAATGATAGCCTGACTGAGGTCCACCTATTGATTGCATGATTGGGTCATTCGATGGAAGGACTAGTCAAATGCAACCCAATGGTGAACTGAGTAACTAACTCTCCTGATGGTCTACCTAACAAAATATTGATGGTCATGCAAATGATGGCTCACCTACACAAGCCTGCCTATCGATGGTGGTACAAATGAAATGGTCATCCTAACCATTAAACATGTGCCTCGAGGCACACACTCAGATGTGTAGTGCAAGCAAAGTACATCCTCGAGCTCCTTGAGTCATGTGTGAAAAGTTATAAATAGGAGACCCCATGCAATGAGAAGGGGGTTGCCACCCATGACAGACATGGAGTGCTTCCTCTGAGCCACCTCACCATCGAACTACACTCTGGCTATCAGTTCATGAGATCTGAAGGTGAGAGTCAAAGGATTAGGACCTCTATTCATCACTGAGTTTCTCCAGACCTCTTCTTCAACAAAAGAAGGAATATGAGAAGCAATCCACACCGCCACCGCCAGATTTTGAGTAGAGGAAGCCTCAACAAACTTCGATCAGTCTATAGTTAGTACTGGTGTATCTTTGTCCTTATCTGAATCTATTCATCTCCCTTCATCCATCTTCACCCCCATATCATTTTTCATCTCCATGTCTCAATATACCTATAATTTCACCAAGCTCTCCCACCATGAGTGGCTAGTATTTAACTTGGGTGTTTAGTAGCCACTAAGGCTCTCCCAACGTGTAATGCTCACTTTTATTGAATATATGCTCTTAGAAATTTTAATATCCATACTTTTGTTCTTATTTCTTCACTTGCATGATTAGCTACCATCTTGTGCTATTTGATTGCTAATGCCTTAAAACAGTAGTATTATCCTATATATAAATAGTAGTATTGCTAATAATACTCACTTCCATCTCCATGTCTCACCGTAGTTGTAATTTCACCAAGATATTGACCACCGTGAGTGGCTGATAACTTTACTTAGCATAAGAGTAGCCACTAAGACTCTCCCGACATGTAAAACTCACTTTTATTGAATATATGCTCTTAGAAATGTTTATCTCCATACTCTTGTTCTTATTGCTTCACTTCCATGATTAGCTACCATGTTGTGTTATTTGATTTCTAATGTCTCAAAAGAGTAGTATTAGCCTATACATAAATGTTATGGAGTTGCATGAATGCATGAGAATGTTAGAATGTGATCATATTGTTTTACCTTTATTATTTATTTTCCAACGAGAGAGAGAGACATCCTTATAATCTAGATCTATCTTAAGCTCCAAAGAGGTTGGATAGACACTTATGATGATTTCTTGTAAATTTACTAAGGGTATACAATGGGAGTGAGTGTTGCACATTGGTAAGAGATCTTAGATGGTGAAACCCAATCCAAGTTTCCTCATCCATCTTGTTTAGCTCCTTGAATTATCTTGTTTCGTTATGTTTGATCATTTATTTTTCCTTTTTGATATTTTGTCTTGTAATTCACCATTGTTCCAAAATGAACGTCTATCTTACTCTCTAGTTGGTGTAACTAAGCCAAGGCTCTTTAGTTCTTAGCACATACCACCCTTGTCCCTGAGTTTGACCCTAGTTACTACATTAGATCCCATTATTAGCATTGTGTGAGCCTAAGTATTGGGTTAAATATTAAGTTTGATTACTCTAGATCCACTCTTTTTAGACGTGTCATTTAAAGTGAACAAATTTTTGGCATCATTTTTAGGGACAACGCAACCGATACAGTTGAGAACTTGAGTCTAGTTAGCATACTCATGTGCCTTACGCCTAGTACTTAATACACATTTTAATCCAATAAACTCTTACTCCCTTGTATACTTTGTATCACGTATCCAGCTTGTAAACTCTATCGTGTGATTTATTTTAGGAAGTTAGGGTAATTCAAATCACTATCACTACAACCCACAAGCATCATGCCTCCCTGAACGAATATCGTTCACCAAGATGAGGATCACACTAAAGATCATCATGAGGAAGAGGAACACGATCACAAGGAGGAACACGAAGATGAAGAAGAAAAATCCAGAAGACGTCCCTCATGGTAGGATACCTCTGAGGAACGGGAACATGATTAACATCAACAACGATGAGGATGATGAAGAGAAATATGAAGGTCCATATATTCATGAAATAGTTGTCACAAGGGAAAATGAGTCCAAAACCCCAGTCATTATACCCCAATTCAATGCATATAACTTTAAACTGAATCCATCTATCATCAACCTGATTCACCAAAGGACTTTTGGGGGAAACTCCCTAGGTGAAAATTCTTACCACCACTTGGATGCTTCTAAGAATGTTTGTGACACCATGAAGATGAATAGGGTGCCATAATAAGTTATCTATTGCAAGGGGTTCAATTTCTCCTTGAGGGACAAGGCCCTATCCTGGTACCTATATTTAAAGGAAAAAATAACGAATGGAAGGGCACCTTTGGCTGACATTTTTGTCACCAAGTTTTACCCAATGGAGAAGACCCTTTGGAGCAGACACAAAATTATAAGATTTAGGTAGAAGCTGAGTGAGAATTTGTATGAAGCATGGGAGAGATACCATGAATATCAAAGGGACTACCCCCACTACAACTATGACAAATTTTTCCTTGGAATACATTCCATAATGGTCTTACATTAGAAAAAAGAGCCTCTTGGAATGCAGTAGTTGGAAGTGATTTTCTCGGCAAGAACGTTGATGACACCATGAAAATAATTAATAATATGGGTGCACTACATGTTGGTCAAGACTATGAAAGAGGAACTTCCAATAATGCATCTATTAAAGGAAAATAGTTTAATCAAAGGCCCTTGAGGCAGTAACTGCTCAATTTTAGAAAATTGCTACCAATGTCCATCAATTAAAAGACGGAGGAAACATATAGAAGAGTAAAGCTGGAAAATTGATGAGAATATGCCAACTGTGGGGAATGGGGAAATAAAATAGAAAATTGCATCAATATGCAACCCAAGGAAGTGGATGAGGAAGAAGAAGGTACAAAAATTGTTTCCTATGTGAACTTCAAAATGATAGATAATCATGGACTCTCTTATGGAAATAACGATGTTGTTGAAAATGCCCACTAGTTGAATAACCCACCTAGGAGACCACCAAGTTTGGCTAGGGGCAGTGGACAACATATGTTCACATGTAACATGACTTATCAGCATAATAGGAACAACTACCAAGGCCCAGGACAAGGCCAGAGCCAAAATAGAAATTCAAGTAAATTAGGTCAAACTCATATCCAGAGAAGAAACTCCAATCAATAAAATTTGGTTTTCAGAAATGTTTGATGTCGCAAAAAAGTAAGCGACTACAAATGAACAATTGAGATAGAGCGCCATCAACAAGACATGACTGCAGAACACAATGCAAGCCCAATTAAGGGGCGTCACTACTCATATGGTCAATATGAAATCTCATAGATGGATGATTGACCAAAAACTGGAACAATTATCTGAGTTGATAAAGGATCCACAAGGGAAAACCCCTTCTACCATTGAGAGTGCAAAGATGGCTACACTCTGATTAGGAAAAGTCTTGGAGGAATTGATAAGTAAGGCTAACAAATAAGATACTCATGTTGTTGAGTCCCTACCCAAAGTTGACTTAAAAGAAGAAGACCCAGAGGTTGAAGTTGTGACCAAGAAGTGTAAGTCAAAACCAAGGGTAAGGGAAAGAAGCAAGCGACTCATAAAAAAGCTTGATGCTACTTAAAAGGTCATACGGAAAAGACGCGTATAAACCAAGAATCCCATTTCCATACAATTTTATTAAGGCTCGACTCAAAAATAGATATGAAAATTCACAGAAGCTGTGAAGAAATTGTACATGGATATTCCATTTCTTGATGCATTTGAAGAAATGCCAACCTACGGTGAGTTTTTCAAGGACCTTCTCAAAAAGAAAAATCAAAGAGGTGAAACAAAATTTATCTAACTAGCTAATACGTCTAGTACCTTTGTCCAAGACATAATGCCAACCAAGCAAAAGGAGCCCAGAGCCTTCATTATCACATTTAATGGGGTAGATAATGAAGTGAGATAGGGCTTGTCTGATCTTGGAGCAAGCATGAATTTGATGCCTCTCATATTATCCAAAGTCTAGGTCTTACCAACATGGTTAAAACATGTATGTGAATCCAACTTGTAAACCACTCCTTCATAAAATTGATAGTAGTAGAGGATGTTTTCATCCATGTTGGTAGGTTCTTCATCCCAAGTAACATTGTCATAATGGACATTGTGGAAGATCCATCTTGTCTGATGATATTTGGAAGATGATTCCTCTCAATAGGAAGAGCTTTAATATACATGCAAGTAGGCCTCGTTACTATTAGAGTGAGTAATAATCATATGGACTTATGAGTACAATATTCCATGAGGGGACCTTCTCTCTATGAGTGGGTTTACTTCATTGATAGCTACAACCAATTCTGTGAGGAATTTCAGGAGCACAGTGCCATAGTGGGTGCTCTGAACAATCCTAGTCCAGACGACGAAAACCCCAAAGTGGTTGAAATACTTGATTATTTAAATCAATATGAATAAGATTACATTGATGAAGATGATTACTATGATAAGGAATGTATAGTTAAAGAAAATGTGAAATATGCCTCCCTAGAACAAACTCCAGAGGAGAAAGAAGACCCTAAGCCCAAGTCTGAGATGAAATAGATCCAACAACCATTAGTAGATGCCCATCATCTAAGAACCATAAATTCCTAGAGCCTCCTAAGCAGACAATTAGTTTGTAACGATCCTCTTAGCTACCCATGCAAACCATCACTTTCACCATATTCCGCTAACCACCCTCCACTAACCATTAGAAGACAACTTCTTCCTAGCTAACCATTGATTATCTAACTCTCTTCACAAGTCATTGGTTTATAATCTGTGGACCTACCATCCGTTTATTTATCCCATTCCTTGACCTGATACTTAAACATTACATGTTGGTCTGACCTTTGCACAAGATATATCTATATCTACATTGCAATCATGATTAAATGGTAGGTAATATAGGTAGGGGGCAAGTTTTCCATAAAGGATTGGTTAAAAGAGTGACTAAAGCCAGCAGAATTGGAGTACCACTCAGATAGGAGGAAGTAGATTGAATGAAGAGATTGAAGGACGAAGTTATTTCATATGTAAAACTCCATGGGGAACAAAGCCATGCCAATATACGATCCAAGTTGTGTGAATATAGGAAAAATTATCTGGAGGAACACATCCTATAAGAGTCTTTCAGCACTAATGAGTCTATAGGGACAAAAACATCTAAATATACACCCTATAGTGAAATCCAAAATCCCAAAAGAGAGGGGCACCCATCCCCCCTCCCAAGGACAAACCTAATAAGGTGGCCAGGGCATCAAAAGAGGATAGTACAATAGGACATACACTACCACAACTAGTAGCAATAGCTACTAATGAAACTCTTACCAAGATTGTCCCACAAGTAGTTGTTGTCATCCACAAGGAATAGTATGATAAGTATTTCTTGCCTAGGGATGATGAACATCTAGATGTCTAGGGAGAGATGTACAACAACATGAACTTTAAGGCTACAAGGTTCAGAGATGTGGATAACCTAAAAACTTAGGAATATATCAAAGGGTGGAGGAAAATATTAAGAAAGCAGGAATTTACATGATATGCTTCAACAACGAGATCTCCTACAACAAAATCACCTTGGAGTTCATGTCATCTTTGAAGAAGTTGTGAGCTTCAAAGGAAGAAGCCAAGGAGTGGGGGATATTAAAAATTGGCAGTCTGAATCATCAAGGAGGACTATGAACTCATTGAAATATGGTTAAATACAACATTCACTGATTCAGATCAACAAGCTAAGAAAACCAAAAAAGTAAAAGGAGATAGATAGGTTTGAGACTTTTTCACTGAAAAAACATGGGAATAACGGAAGAACATGTTGCACAGTTCACCACAGCCAATAGCTACCAAAATGCACTCAGGAATAATGTGTGGCATGCATAAAATATTTTCCAACACCCTTTTCTTTAGGACAGACACAAGGAATGTGACCATGATGGATATCAACATTCTTTGGAGTATGATGGAAAAGAATCGGTCAACATTTGGTGAATACTAATTGACAAGATAGCAGCAGTATTGTGACTAGAAGACAAGGAGTGGGGGTGACTTCATTACATATATTTCTCACTAACTAGGCTACCCTAGTGAGATAGATTTCTTCCTCGAACTCATTCAAGAAAGATTGGTAGATGCCAAGTACTTAACTATTACAAATGTCTAAAAAAGGGAGAATTAGAAGTACCATTATAGATTCTACAGATAAAGGACTTTCTCCCCCTGGCCGAAATGTGCAACTACGACTATGAAAAACTCCTATTTGGGGAGGAAGATATTCTAAAAAGGGGAAATGGAACCAAACCTCTTCCACCATTAAGCAAACAAGCATCAATCAAGCCGTAGCAAAAGAAGACAAAAGATACTGCTACAAATTCAGCACACATAAGGGTTATAATATGCTTCCCAAAGAAACTAGTGTCTAAGAAAAAATGGTAGTGATCCCCCACACTTAAGCAATTACTCTAGAAGAAGGACCAGAACCTCTGGTGGTTACACCTACCAAAAATATCCTAGAGGTACAAGAAGAAGCACAGGAAGAACCTTCAATGATTATACATGTCGTTAGTACTCAAGAGGTACCGGAAGAAGATTTGACTGGTGCATAACTCATGTCTAACTATGATGATACAAATAGTAACATTGCACCAAAGATACCAGTAGAACCTAAACATGAAGAGATGATAAAACCCCCCATCAACACAAGTGTGGCATCATGCCACCCAACTTCTAGGATAGACAACAAAAATATCCCAGATGAGACACCAACTAGTCAAGGTGTAGATAAGGAGCCTATGTCTAACCATGAATCTAAACCAGGGGAATTAGAAAAGGAAACATCATAATGAGGGGGGATATAAAACTATGAGGCTGAATGCAACCTAAACACCAGTGGGGGACTAGAAAAATCAGCTCAAGCAAAGGAACCAGGTCATGAGTCAAGCTCAAGAAAGTAGACAAACTAAATATAACAAGCCCCTGTCATGAAAAGATTCATGGAGATAGGGGAAAGAAAGATATGAACTCCATGAGATCGTCTCTACATCTGTAATATTTTAAATTTATCTTCAAATATGTCTATGCTTACTTTACATATTGAGAAGATAACAAATGACATGCAGCCACTACTGAGCCTGTCAAAATAGATGCAGCCTCTGGATACAAATCAAATGTAGGTCATGGAATCTCTAGAGGGCATGACCAAAGAAGTTACCCATCTACAACAAGAGTGGGATGAACCACACCATGAGAATGAGTGGCTACGTGTTGAAGAGAATAAGTGGAAGGAGGCATCAATGACATTGCCTTCCCATGATGAGGCATTGCCAAAAAACTAAAGATTGCCAATGAGGAAGTCTCATTATCCACAAGAGGCGAAATATATGTGCAACTAAAGGCAAATATGTTATTTTCCAATATAAACACTAGAAAAGTTGTACTTCCTCTAGAAAAATGTGCAACAATAGAGATATCAACTGAACAGGGAGGAGGATTTCATAGTGAGTAGGGAAATGTCCACTAGGAAGGATGACAATGCTAACTTTCCAGCCTCTTTAGGGAACTTCACCTAAAACCACCATGAGAGAGAACCCATAGAATCAACACACCAGGTTTTCTTGAAAATTCCTAAACAAGTCATTCCAACTAAAAATGTTGAGGCAACCAACAAGAATGGCATCATTCTGAGACAACCAAAGGTAAGGGAGGAGGCACCAGAAACAAGATGTTATAATGAATGGGCTAGATTCCTTCTTTGATTACAAGGCTCCATCGCCTCCTACCAATCATGAAATTTTTGTAAATGAATTTTTGTTGGATGAGGCAATAGAAGGAGGAGTTCATCCTAATCCTTTAAAGGTGGAGATGGAGAAGTAGATAGCTGAACAAGATGAAGGTAACATGAACTGGATGTTGGACAACTCTATAAGGAAACTAGGAAATCTAATGTTCCCTAAACCGCCACCAGTGGTTAATATAAACCCGACAGAACCAACACCGTTGTCATGTAAGATGAAGGACATGGACATGATGTCACTATCAAGGATGTTAGTCCATGACATTCATGTCATGGATGATATTTTTGAAGATGATAAATTGGGAGAAGACATCATCTATAACAAAAATAGATATTATCTAACATGAGAAGACCTACTATCAACATTCAAACATAAATCATCTATTAGTATAGCTTTCTTTAAGGTCCTTTATGGAACAATAACTGAAGATTGTATGTATACAAACAAAATTGGGCCCGTCTTCAATGCCACATCCACCATCGATGCCCCATTATATGTGTAAAATTTTAAGGCACCATCAGTTGAAGAGATACAAGAAACCCTACATAAAATAAGGAAATTACAACTCATAACTCTTCCTTTCCAAGACTTCAATCATTGGATGTTGACCATGATGGATCTCTTCACAAGATGGGTCATGCTTTGCAACTACAACACCAAGGACTTGTCATGGAGGGATGGTCGTTGCAAAACTAGAGTCAAGGACAATATAGATGATACCAACCTCCCTCAAATGCCTTATTTGAGAGACGGGTAGGTCGTACTGCTTGAACTAGGGAGAATTCTACATCAATTGTAGAGTACCCCAACAATCACCAGATTTAGAAGACAATTTCTTCATCATATTGATGATAATTGAAGCCATGAACAGGGGAATTCCCCTCTAATAAATATCTACTGAAGACTTTCATGCATTAAGAGGAAATATTGTCATTAAAATTATCCATGACATAAAAAATTTCTATGATGAACACATGGAAGACATACCAAGGAGAATGTACTCACTAATTCCCTTTTTGAAAGAATCCCATGGAGGGAACATTTGAATAATCTACAAAGGGAAAAAGAAGCCCCTCCTTCGAAAGATAGTATAACTAGCTTGATGGCCCATACCTCCTAGTCAAAAGCACCCACACCTTCACCCTGTGATTTAAACATCCCACCAACCCACCCATACATGAAGAAATAGCCATAACAATAGCTACAAAAGTGACTGTTGCAACCATCAAGGGTCCCTTGTCTGAAGACCCTACTATCAATAAAACTACATGTAATGAATTGAAACTTAGACATATTTTATTTATGACCCTTTTTCAAGATTTTCCTTTAGTATCTACCCTTTTTAGCTTTGATGTTAAATTTGGGGAAATAATAGGTGTTCGGTGAACATTTGATCACTATTTATGTCAACAAATAGGTTTATGCACAAATACCTCAGTGAATGCTTTAATCGGGAACTAATATGCAATTTGACCACTTATGTGGCATATTGATAAAATAATTTGTACTAGAACCTTCTATGGCCTTTAGGAATAAGAAAGATTAAAAGAAATAAAATGGAAAAGGCTAAAGTCATGAAAATAAGGCTTTAAATGCTTTAATGTGACAAATAGAGGAAATATGAGTAAAAATATTGCCTAAAATTCATAAAAGGGAAAGTTGAAATATAATTCTAAGCCCAAATTCATTTTTTCTAGTTAAAGTTTACTTCAGCAACAAGTTTCACTATTTTCGAAATTTATAATTATAAATACATTAATTGGATGGGAAAATAGGAGATATTACAAAAATACAAAATAAATCACCTAATGGCTCCAAAAGAGGCAACAATGCCAAATTCATGTTCTACATGTTAAAATAGCCTTTGGGTGAATTTTCACTCAATTTGTAGAATATGATTAAAAGGTGAAACTAGGAGAGAAAAAGTGTGTAGAACCTTCAATACATTAATTGATTAAACAAATAACTTCAACATGAGGAAACAATGGCAAAATCGTATCCAACACATTAAATGTGACTTATGGGTGGTTTCATAAAATTTAGAGAATCTTATAGTCATTAATGCATGAAGAAAGAGAACATAAGAATTGGCTTAATTAACAAATCAAAAGTTCTGAAAAGGCAAATCTATTTGCAAATTTAGATTCTACATATCAAAAAAAGTTTATATGTCAAATTTCAATTAATTTGGTGGTCGTTTGTGCCACCAATTGAGGAAAGAGAAATATTAAACAAATTAGATTTACACTTTAGTCAGAATGTGACATTAAATGTCACGCGGTTTGATCTACATACCACCAATATGCGTTAAACTGTGATCATTGGATCATGATCCAACAGCCCTTGGGTCGTCTTCCTCATGAGATTGGGCTGCTATAGTGTCGCCGTAATTTTCAATTTTTCAAATTTACTTTTCTCAATCATTACTCAACAAAATCGAGTGATTTCTTTGACAATAGATTCCAAATAGGAATCTTCACCCTTTGATACCCTACTTGCCTCTTCTGGTCAAGAAATTAGGAAACCCCTAATTCTTTCTCTCCAAGTAATCTCGACCACCTCCCTTCTTGCTACATCCCTCTTCCTCGCCTATAAATATACATATCCTAGCTTCCCTAGTTCCTTTGCAACTATTCTCTCCACCCAATTACTCATGATATTGCATCTTGGCTTGACAGTATTTGAGTTTTGCTTAAAGGCTTATAGCATTTCTTCCTCTCTCCACCTTGCTCATCTAATCAATTTCTCTTTCAGGTAAGTTTATTTTTCCTTACTCTACATTTTTTGTTCTTGTTTTTGTGTTTGATCAAGTGCCATGGATTCACTAGAAACTGAGCTTGATATTCTATGCTCATGGAGCGAGTAGATCTAGGGGAAAATCCCCCTTATTTATTGAAACTTTTGCCCTCGCTCCTTTCCTTCTTTCCTCTCTGATTTTGCATAAGGGCATTCTCATCTTTCGGGTTTTATTTTACCCATGTTGACATAAGGATTAGTTGGCATGGACTGCTAACTTGGTACCTTGTGGTTGGGCCAAGTCTCACAGCCCACCCCTCTCCCTCTCTCTCTCTCTCTCTCTCTCTTCACCTCTCTTGCTCTATTTTGTAGAGGTGCCATCCTCTTATCGGTTCATATTTGAAAAATCATAACTTTTAAACCGTTCATCCAAAATCAATAAAAAAATATGTTTTAGAATCAAGAAACTAAGGTCTATCTAATAAAAATACTTTTGAGGATTTGTTTTGAGATTTATCGAAAGGTGATTTCAGGAAAATGATTTTAATGCCTAAAATTCACCAAAAATGCATTTTAATCATAATAACTCCAAATTGGACAAAAAGATATGTTTTCTTAATTAGGGGAATCTAACTAATCGATTGGTGAAGTTTTTAGAGTCTAGTTCTAATTTAATAAAAAGGTGATATTCTAGGGTTTTAATATGATCATTAATTATTGATTTACATCCTATATGATATTTGGTGAAGGTAAACTCTGATTGGATCTAGAGTGTGGATCCTAACTTGATATACACATTAGTGAGGTATGTTGCATCCTTTTATTAGTCATATTAGATAATTGATTATTTTCTCTCTCTATTGGACTTGATGGTGACACATTAGCTTAGATGTCACATGTTTATGTATATTTGAACCAATTATTTCTAATTCCTAAAATTGGTCTTATTCAATGTGATATTAGCAAATTGAATCATATCCTTGCATCTTAATGTTATCTCATTCAATTTGCACCATGATGATGGCCTATATTCAATGGAAACCTAAATTTGCCATATTTTGGCCTTGATAGTACATTTGACTATGCCTATACTTCTTTTTGATAACTTTAGAATTTGGACACATTTATGGTGATGTGACTATATCTCTTCTTATCTCTCTATTTATAATGCATATTTGGTATGGGTAACTTATTTATTTGCACTTTGGGTGATGTATTCATATTGTGTGTAATACCAACAGAGGGTGCAGATGGTGATTCTTGTCCCTGGGAAATTGTGTTGTGATGCCATTACTCCCCCAAAGATTATGGTGGTGATGTAATAATATATGGTTATGATGGTGATAACATATACCCCAAATTGTTATTAATGTGATTATTTTTTAGTTTACCCACATGCATAATTATTGTTACTAATTGTTGCTCTTTACTTGATATCTAAAGGCAAGATTTGATTATTGTGAGCTTTATTATTTTCGTCATATACTATCTCTTATCTTACTATATGAATAATTCCTTTTTGATATCCAATTGGATGTTTCTCCCTTATTCTATGGGAAGCCTTGTGATTTGTTGTCCCTATTTCCTTTATATTATCGAATCACTATTATATGCACATACCGACTTTGTTTGCTGATAGTTTTCCATCTTTTTATTCTCCTGAGGGCATGCTTCCAACCCCTAGGTGGTGAGAAAGGAGAAGTTGCCTAAAGTTGACTAAGGCTATACAGGAGTTACCTTATCTATATTGGGAGGTAGTTTGATATAGTGGAATGACCCTCTACTTAATAGTTTGTTTTGTCTTCTTCTATTACACCCTCTGTGGTGAATAACTTTCATAGACACTCAATTGTAATAGTTATATATATTTCTCTTCCGCTACTATATTATTGGTTTTACGATACACACATGTGAATGCATTGGTTATCATCCCTTTTGTGAAAAAATTATGATGGTTTTAGTTACAAGGGATGTTTCCTTTTTATTTTTAAGTAGGGAGTGGATCCCCTCTGGGTCCCACATCCTTACAGCATGGTATCAAAGCCAAGGTAGTCAGTTGATCTAACTATTTCAATTTATCTCCCATAGATTGTTTGACTTTTTCCATATGTTGCTTATACCCTACCCCTTGCCTTGTGTAAGCACAAACATATGGCTGGTGAAAATTCATTTGTTGACAACCTAGAAGGTTTTGTGACACCCCAAAACCCTAAGTTTGGGATGCCCAGGATGAATCCTTTTTTCTGTCTTCCAATATCTCAAACTCCAGTGACGTTTGATGGTCAACCTATTGCCAACCAACCTATCCCACAATATGCAAGTTTGGGCCTCTCTTTCAAGCAAGAGTTCACTTTTTATGATAGTTGCTTTACATAACCCTAGCAGGAAAGGTTGACTCAATTTCTACACTTGAGAATCCCAAGGAGTATAACCTTACTAATTTCCTGAAGATGCATCCCTCATACTTTAATGGTGAGAATGAAGTCAACATGGTAGATAAGGTAGATGATTGTATTCTTACTTCTAAGATGACTTTTTTATGGCATGGCTTGTCCTAAGTAGAAAAAGGTTCACTTTTCTACCTATGTGCTCAACGGGCCAGCTCAACATTGGTGGAATATCTTGGCTAAGACTCGTGTTGTTGCTTCTGTAACATGGAGTCTATTTCTAACCTTGTTTAGAGAGAAGTATATCTCCTCTACATCCCTAAGGAAGAAGGACTCTGAACTCTACAGCCTATGTCAAAATTCCATGACTGTAGTAGAGTACGTGCTGAAGTTTATATATTTTGAGTGTTATGCCATAGGTCTGACTGATGAGCGATGTGCTAGTCTCTTTTTGGACGATCTATGCTTTAGCATTAATGTAGGTTGATCCCTCATCTACCCTTGACCACTCCTTAGTTAGTGGATAAGGCCCTTTCTATAGAAGCATACCCTAGTTATCTAGAAAAGATAAATCATAAGAGGAAGACGCCTAGTGAGGACTCAAAGAGTGATAGGTGTTTCAAGTGCCATAAGAAGCATTCCCATGGAAGTTGTCTTCCTAAACCTAAAGGTCGTATCATATGCCATCAGTGTGGAGAACATGGTCATATCAAACCTCATTTCCCTCAACTTCATAGAGGCCAGGCACCAGTACGGCGTAGGGGTAATGGTAACAACCATAGTGGGGAAGGATCTAATGATAAAGGTAACCTTTAAACTTACATTAACCTAATCATGCTTCCCTTTTTCTCTGGTTCTTGATAAAGTGTAAGTGTTGTTAGTAGGTAATGTTTTTCCTATGCTCTATATCTATCTTGGTATCTCTAGTTACTTTGACTTGATAGGTCAAACCCTTTCAGGGGTGGAGACATAGTAGTAGTGCCTTGATATATCATGGATGATTAGATTTCAAGGGAGAATTTCTCTTTAAGAGGTGGAGTGTTGTAATGAATTGACACTTTGACATATTCACTTTTGGCACTTTTCCAAGCTTTTCCTTTCTTATCTATCCTTTTTTGCTTTGATGTTCAATTTGTGGAAATAATAGTGGTTTGGTGAACATGTGATCACTATTTATGCCAATAAATGGGTTTATGCACAAATACCTCAATGAATGCTTTAATCAAGATCTAATATGCAATTTGACCACTTATGTGGCATATTGATAAAATAATTCATACTAGAGCCTTCTATGGTCTTTTGGAATAAGAAAGAGAAAAAGAAATAAAATGGAAAAGACTAGAGTCAAGAAAATAAGGCATTAAATGTTTTAATGTGACAAATAGTGGAAATATGAGTAAATTGCCTAAAATACATATAAGGGAAACTCAAAAGATAATTCTAATCCCAAATTCATTTTCTTGGAGTTAAAGTTTACTTATGTAACAAGTTTCACCTATATTGGAAATTTGTAACTATAAATACATTAATGGAATGGGAAAATAGGAGATATATCAAACATAGGAAGTAAATCACCTAATGAACCCAAAAGAGGCAACTAATGCCAAATTCGTGTTCTACATGTTAAAATATGCCTTTGGGTGAATTTTCATTCAATTTAGAGAATATTTGATTAAAAGGTGAAACTAGGAAAGAGAAAGTGTGTAGAACCTTCAATGCATTAATTTATTAAACAAATATCTTCAACATGAGGAAATAATGACAAAATCATATCCAACACATTAAATGTGACCTATGGGTGAAGTTTCCTAAAATTTGGAGAATCTTATAGTCATTAATGCATGAAGAAATTGAAAGTGAGAATTGGATTAATTGACAAATCAAAAGTTTTTAAAAGGCAAATATAATTGCAAATTTAGATTCTACATATCAAAAATAGGCTAGATGTCAAGTTTCAATTAATTTGTAGGTCATTTGCACCCCAAATGATGAAAGAGAAATATTAATTAAATTGGATATACACTTTAAAACAAATGTGACATTTAATGTCACCCGGTTTGATCTATGGACTACCAATATGTGTCAAATCGGTACCATTGGATCATGATCCAATGGCCCTTGGGTCATCATCCTCGATCGGGTTGCTATAGTGCCGTCGCAATTTTTTATTTTTTGAATTCGCTTTTCTCGGTCATAACTCAATGAAATCGAGTGATTTCTTTGCTAATAGATTCCAAATAGGAATCTGCAACCTTTGATAGCCTACTTGCCTCTTTTGGTGAAGAAATAAAGAAACCCCAAATTCTTACTCTCTAAGAAACCCCAACCACCTCCCTCCTCACTACGTCCCTCTTCCTCACCTATAAATATTCATATCCTTAGCTTCCCTAGTTCCTTTGTAACTATTCTCTCCACCCAATTACTCGTGAGATCGCGTCTTGGCTTGCCGGTGTTTGAGTTTTGCTCCAAGGCTTGCAGTGCTTTTTCCTCTCTTCACCTTGCTCCTCAAACCAATTCCTCTTTGAGTTAAGTCCATTTTTCCTTGCTCTGTGTTTTTATGTTCTTGTTTTTGCATTTGATCAAGTGTCGTGGATTCGCCCAAAAAATAGAGCTTGCTAATGGCGTTCATGGTGCAAGAAGATATAGGGGACAATCTCCCTTATTTATTGATGATTTTGCCCCCGCTCCTTTCCTCTCTAATGCCGCACAAGGACATTCTCATCTTTTAGGTTTTGTTTTACCCACATTGACGTGAGGATTAGTTGGTGTGGACAGCTGACTTGGAACCCCGTGGTTGGGACAAGTCATGTGGCCCACCCTTGTCCCTCTCTATTCACCTCTCTCACTCTTTTTGTTGAGGTGTCATCCTCTGATTGGTTCATATTAGAAAAACCATAACTTTTAAACATTCATCCAAAATCAATAAAAAAATATGTTTTGGAATCGGGAGATTAAGGCCTATCTAAAAAATACTTTGGAGGATTGCTTTTGAGTTCTATCAAAAGGTGATTTCTAGAAAATGATTTTAATTCTTAAAATTCACCAAAAATACATTTTATTCATAATAACTCCAAATTGGACAAAAATATATGTTTTCTTAATCAGGGGAATCTAACTAATCGATTGGTGAAGTTTTTAGAGTCTAATTCCAATTTAATAAAAAGGTGATATTTATATGGTGCTAATAAGCTCATTAATTAATGATTTACATCATATATCTTATTAGGAGAAGATAAACTTTGATTGGGTCTAGAGTGTGGATCCTAACCTAATATACACATCAATGAGGTATGTTGCATCCTCTTATGAGTCATATTGGACAATTGATTATTTCCTTTCTCTCTCTCTTAGACTTGATGGTGACACATTAGCTTAGATGTCACATGTTTATGTATAGTTGAACCAATTATTTCTAATTCTTGAAATTGGACTTATTCACTGTGATATTAGCAAAGGGAATCATATCCTTCTATCTTGATGTTATCTCATTCAATTTGCATCATGATGATGGTCTATATTCAATGGAAACCCTAATTTGCAATATGTTGGCCTTGATAGTACATTTGACTATGCCTATACTTCTTTTTGATGACTTTGAAATTTGGATACCTTTATGGTGACTTGACTATATCTCTTCTTGTCTCTCTATTTATAATGCATGCTTGCTTTGGGTAACTTGTTTATTTGCACATTGGGTGATGTAACCCTATTGTGTGTAATACCAGCAAAGGGTGCATATGGTGATTCATGTCCTTGGGTAATTTTACTGTGATGCCATTACTCCCCTAAAGATTACGGTGGTGATGCCATAATATATGGTTATGGTGATGATACCATATACTCCAAATTGTTATTAATGTGATTATTGTTTAGTTTACCCACATGCATAATTCTTGTTACTAATTGTTATTCTTTACTTGATATCTAAAGGCAAGATTTGATTATTGTGAGTTTTATTATCTTTTTCATACACTCTCTCTTATATTACTATATGAAGAATTCCTTTTTGATATCTAATTGGATGTTTTTCCCTTATTCTATGGGAAGCCTTGTGCTTTTTTGTCCCTATTTCCTTCGTATTGTCCAATCACTATTATATGCACATATCGGCTTTGTTTGCCAATAATTTTCCATCTTTTTCTTCTCTTCGGGGTATGCTTCCAACCCCTAGGTGGTGAGAAAGGACAAGCTGCCTAAATTTGACCAAGAATATTTAGGAGTTACCTTATCTAGCTTGGGAGGTAGTTTGATATAGTGGTATGACCCTCTGTTTAATAGTTTCTTGTGTCTTCTTCTATGTACACCCTGTGGTTAAGAACTTTTATAGACACTCAATTATAATAGTTAGATATATTTATCTTCCTCTGCTACATTATTGGTTTTATAATACATGCATGTGAATAAATTTGTTATCATCCTTTTTTTGAAAAATTTAGGATGGTTTGGTTATGAGGTATGTTGCCTTTTATTTTTAAGTAGGGAGTGTATCCCCTCTGGGTCCCACTCCTTACCTACATGAGCTACTTCCCAACCTCAAGATGATATAAAGAATTAGAGGCAAATGAGAAAGCAACCAACTATGAAGAGGTTATTGACCCAACCCCCTCCAACCAAGGATCAGATAAGGAGGAAGTAGTTAAATATGATGTAGCCAATCAGCCACTGGATAACATTATATATGAACTAGCACCAACTGGTCAGATATGACCATGTTCAAAAAATTTGACAAGAACTCTTGCTATGGGTTGTTGCTAGGAGATTTGACTTTTATGATTGAAAACCTTCAGCCACAAGAAGATGAGATTGTCATAATATTTGAACTGGATAGTGTCCAGGTCCTACGGCCCAACCTCCTTGAGATACTAATGGTAGGAGCATATACGACAATCAATGCCATGACAACATGTCAGTTGCTTTTAGATGACGAGCTCGATGATGTTTACATGGCCAATTAAGACATAGTTGGGGAAATTCTACCTTACAAAGATGGAGCTCCAATGAATAATTGATCACCTAAAGTACAATGTCCCATGTTTCATATTTGTCTTTATTCTACATGATGGACATTGGACACTTCTGTCAGTTTATACGAAAGCCCAAATGATGATCTTGTACAATAGCTTTGATGCTCAGTTTAGCTTGGACCAGACACCTCTCCATAAAAAAGCTAAAAGTGTTATTGAATAGAAAGCCACCCAGGTGGCTACATAAATGTTCGAGCTAATATGGATTTCCAAAAGAGTACTCCTAGATGAAGGCTTAAAATTTGAGAAACCACAGTTTTGCCACAGAAGCCCACAACAAGTACCATACTCCAACTATTGTGGCTTCTACGTACTTTGGATGTAGATGTTAGCCACATATGATCAGAACGTGGAACATTGTCTGGAAGATTATTACCACCACCTTCGTAGGACTTACAGATTGGAGATCTTATCCTCAAATTGGACATTGACAAGTTTAATGACTTAACTCACTTGTTGTCACTCAACCTCAGTCTTTGACACCCTCAGGACAGGGTGCATATTAATTGTGGGGGGTCTAAATAGGCGATCTAGGTACATTTACTTGCCCTACATCACAAATTTTCTACGTCACTCACTTTACTTTTTCCTTACTTCATTTATGCAAAAATATTGCTAAACTTCTGAAAAGTCAAATGAAAGTTTTTTCCAATGTATATAATTGAGTCTTTTTGACTTTAGAAGGAATATTTTTTATGCATAGGAAGTTTTGAGGGAAAATTTTGAATCCAATTTTCTTGGGTGATGTCACCACTCTTACCTTAGAACTTCTTGTCTTTGAGATAGTTTTTAGCATAATCATTTCAGGGATAACACATTGGATAATTAAATCACCTAATAAGAAATTTTGCATGTAATTATAACTGTATGTCATCCTTATCTCAAGACACAGTAACCAGTGTACGAACGCTACTATCACAAATGGTTTCCCTAAAATAAGGAGGACTTAAACTTCCATAGTCCCAATTGATTACATTAACCTCTCTTTACAAGTTGGAAAGCATGTCTCTCACATATTGGAAACAACTACCCCTTCTAGCACCTAAATCCATGCTCGAGACTAAAAGAGGCTTGGCAGCCTAAATCATCCTTGAAAATCATATTACCCCCAAGCATGTGAGAAACAATAAAAGCTGAGCAGGAATAAAATCATGAGAGGTTTTCCCAAAGATTCAAAAGATGATGACGGGAACAAGCCCGGAAGCTAAAAAGTTCTTGCATGTATTTCAAGCGAGACGTCACATAACCATCTGAGACTACATCAGGACTAAAAATTGGTAACATTGTCAATACAATAGTACATGTGGTTGAGTGACCTTGAGATAGGCAGGAAAACACTCTAGCCTTGGCCTACCCCAACACAATAGCTAGGACCTCAATAAAATAAAAATTGGATGTGAAAGTTACCCCTAGCAAGATCCATGCACAAGTACGGCTAGGAAGTAAGGTTTATGTGCATCATGAAGGAGAAATTCCCTTCCAAAAGAAGGCAATGGTGGGAATGAAATTCATGTAATTCTAGATCTCAGGAATAAATTTTCGGAAATAAGTATGCAGACTAAGTAGTCACACACACTTCTTGACCTAGAGATGGCATGATGATATATCCAATGCATGAAAAACACTAAATAAATAAATCACATAATCTTTACTGGATGTTTTGATTCTATCTATTAGCTTGAGGACAAGCTTGACTCTAATTTTTCCTCAAGATTGACTCTATGTTTGGGGGTTTGATACATCCATTTTTTTAGATATGTTATGCCTAATTTTATCCCTAAATTACTCCCTTATTTAGAGTTTCCTTAACATCCTCACATTTTACTCAATTTTACCATTTATGCCTTGATCTAAAATTAACTGCTCAACTCAATGTGAGTAACTCACTAAGCGATGGCCTTAGCCATCAGGTAAACTCCCATCAGCTTCCACAATTGACGGTGATAACCCACAATATCAAATCATAGTCTGTCAAGCTGACTAACCATCGATTGCCAAGAATCTAATGGCTTTCAGCAATGCCCAAAGCAAACCATCAAAAGGTCCAGTCAGACCAACCATCGATTCCCAAAACCAATGGCCAATTGACCACTCTTCAAAACAACCATCAATTTCCCAAACCAATGACTTGACTAGAAAGTTCACAACCCGATGGATAGCATGGAACACCCCACGGAATAGCCAGTGAGTCTTCAAACCAATGGCCTAAATGAGAGTATGTCAACTGATGGTCTGACTGGTAACCCGATGGAAGGACAAGACAAATGTAACATGACGGCCAGCCAAGTGACTGATTGTATAGATTGTTTTCCTGACAAACAATTGATGGTTAGGTAGACAATGGCTCACCTACACAAATCCACCTATCGGGGGCAGTAGTGATGCAACAATCATTCAGACTGTTAAGTGTGTGTCGCGAGGTACATACTCAGACTTACAATGTAAGCAAAGTAAACCCTTGAGTGCCTCGAGTCCCTCATGAAGAGCTATAAATAGGAGACCCCATGCAACAAGGAAGGGGGTGCCACTCAAGATAGATGCTGGAGATAGGGGTGGCAACTCGAGTTTTTAGGTCATTTTTGGGTCGATTGCAGGTTTAGTGTTCAAAAGTCAGAAAACTAAATATTATGATGGAATCTAAGAAAAAAGGTAATTTTGGGCCATTTCAGGTCAGATTGAAAATTATATTGTATCGGCTCTGTCAGGTCAAGATTTGCCAGTTCTAGCTGGAGCACTGGCTCTAGTGCATTTGCACACAGAGGTGCACACACTAAATAATTGGATCTAACTAGATTCACCCCACGAGTTAGGAACACACGGGGTATCTTTCAAAATTTATAAGGACCTTATGTGCAAACTCACATAAACTAAAATACTATACCTGCAAGCACACGGGGTCATGTGGTAGTATAGGTGGGAGACAAGTATAGGGTTGATCCATAAGGATGAAAGGTGGCACTAGAGCTAGGTAAGTTTTTGAGCTAGGTTTCTACTGCGGAGTCTAGGGTTGAAGGGTTTTATGGTTGATGTGTTTATTACACTAGGGTTGAACAAGAAAGCAATTAAAAGAGAACAAATAAGATCAAAACCTAAGTTAACCCTAGATAGTTAATTCTATTGAGCAATGAAAGATAAGGCAAGAAAGGAAAGAGCAAGCTATGGTACAACATGAGAGAAGAGTTCTTCACTACACTAAGCTAGACAATAAGGCAAAAGAGTAATTAAAGACCTAAGCTAGCAACAACAAAGCAAGAACAGGGAAAGAAGCTAACAAAGCAAGCAAAGAGCTAACTAAGCTAACACTAGCTAAGAAACAAGGCAACTAGGGTAGTAAAGCAATAAAGGGAAATGTGGACTATTTGGGGGATGCACTTATCAATTAGTTTGGGGGTGACATGTGAACATTATGCTTTCATTTAGATTACCAAACTACAACAACAAGCTAGAGACTAATGAATTGCCCTAGACTACTAATTGGCCATGGATATGATAGGTTGTGTATAGGGGAACTAGTCCCTAACACCTCCTACTACCCTTAAGAGGCTCAATTGGGTTAGGGTTCAGGTGCAATTCAAGTAGAGTTTAAACAAGCCTAGGTTTGTAGATTAGATGATCTTAGGGTGATTAGTGGTTGAGTGTAGTAATGAGAGTGGAAGTGAGGTTTTGGGCCTCACATCACCCACATTCTAGCCTTGAGAAAGCCCCATGATAAGCACACTAAATTCATCTAAACTAGATACCTAAATCTCTCAACTAGGGTTAGGATAATTCATTAGCATGTAGGAATATGTGTGGCTGGCTAGGGATCCATGAATTGTACCTAGGAGAAAATCCCAAAATTTACACATTTAAGCAGTTTCCCTAAATTCCTAGGTGATTTCAAGCACAAACCAACAAGAAATTCATGAAAAGTGAGATAGAAATAGAACATAATCATTATCAAACAAAACTACAATGTTTACATATGATTTCCCCCCAATATTTTTGGTGCCAAACAGCCCAACTAAGGGGCCTAGCTACTCATGGAAATGCAAAATATAAAAATAAAGGAGATAGAGGGAGAAGTAGCCATGGAGCTCAGTGTAGGTGGAGTAATCCTCCTCTTTATCTGCTGCAAGATGTCCTCCTCCTTCCTACAAGCTATAAGGGCATGGAATTATGGTGGAAAGTGGCCAAAACACTAAGAAACTAGGGTTTTGGTGGTGGAAATCGTGAAATGGAGGAATGAAAAAATGGGGTGATAGAAGGTAGCTGGGGGTGGCCCCCTTCAGCCTCCATCCACCACCCATATATATATATATATATATATATATATATATATATATATATATATATATATATATATATATATATATATCTATGTGTGTGTGTGTGTGGAGGAAGCAATACGTTAATTCGGGGTAAAGTGGGAAATGTATTAGAAAAGTAGCTATGTTTTTGTGAGTGGCATGGTCGTGCCACAGTCGTGGTGGGGTGCAATGGATGAGGTGAAAATGGCAAAAAAGATAGTAATAGTGGTGGGTTTGAACTGACAGTGGCACAACCGTGGTGGTCACCACGGTCGTGGTAGGGCAAGGGTAGCATAGTCGTGGTGGTCACCATAGTCTCAGTGGCTTGGAGTTGCTCTGTCCATTCTTGGTACCACGATCATTCTAGCTCAACTACAACACAGTCGTACAAGGTGGCACAATCGTTGTGGGTTAATCTACCACAGCCATTTTGAGTGGCATGGTTGTGGTGATTCCTACATTGCTTCAATATTGACTCTGTTGATTTTGGAGTGAGCTAGTATGGTTGTTCTATGGTACCACAGTTGTGTTTGTCTCTGCATCAGCACTTTGACTTGAAACTTGGTGTTTTCTTGGACATCTTTGCTTCAATGGATCTTTGGCCACTAGGGGTAGGTTTAGGGAGCCTTAGACTTCACTTTGGGCCTCTCTAAGGGTAGAGAAACCCTAGGATCACTCATTCTCTCTCTCCCATCCAAGCATGGTCCAAATGCCTAAAAAAATGCAATGATGTCCATTAAGTGAATTTAAACAAATATGCATGTTGGGGGATATAACATGTAATCTAACAAGCATAGATGTGATTGAAATGCAATATGACACAAGATGGAGCCCTAAAATAGGGTTGCATCAGCCTCCAAGCCACCCCACCATCGACTTGTACTCTGACCATCAGTTAGTGGGATCTGAAGGCGAGAGCCAGAAGATCATGACATTTGTTTGTTACCGAGTTGCTCCACACTTCTTCTTTGACAAAAGTAGGAATAAGAGCAGTCGTCCACACCGTCGCCATCAAATTTTGAGTGGAGGAAGTCTTAATCAACTTTGATCAGTATGTGGTTACTACAGGTGTATATTTCTCCTTCTTAGAATATATTCATCTCCCTTTGTCCACCTTCACCCACATCTTGTCTTCCATCTCCATATCTCACGGTACTTGTAATTTCACCACTATATTTACCACCATGATTGGCTGGTCATTTTACTTAGGTTGGGAGTAGCCACTAAGGCTCTCCCAACATGTAAAGCTCACTTTTATTGAATATATGATCTTTGCAATGTTTATATCCATACTCTTGTTCTTGTTGCTTCACTTGGATGATTAGCTACCATGTTGTTTATTTGATTGCTAATGCCTCAAAAGAGTAGTATTGGCATATATATAAATGTTATGGAGTTGCATGAATGCGTGAGAATGTTGGAATTCTTAAACTTATAATATTATTATTTTACCTTCATTGTTTGTTTCCCATCTTGAGAGAGAGACAACCTTATAATCAAGACCTATCGTAATCTCCAGAGAGGCGGGATAGAGACTTATGATGATTGTTTGTAAATTTTCTACGGGTGTACAATGGGAGTGAGTGTTGCATGTTGGTCAAGGATCTTAGATGGTGAAACCCAATCCAAGTTTCCCTGTCCATCTTGTTTAACTCCTTGAATTATCTTGTTACGTTCTATTTGATCTTTTATTTTACTTTCCTCCTTGATATTCGTGTCTTGTTTTGTGCCACAATTCCACAAGTAACATTATCTTACTATTTGGGTTGGTGTGGCTAAGCCAATGATCTTTGGCTCATAGCACATATGACCCTTGTCCCTAAGTTCAACCCTAGTTACAACATCGGCCCCCGTTATTGTTTCTATAGGAGACTAAGTATTGGGTTAAAATTATAAAGTCTAATTAATCTAGATCCACTTTTTTAGATGTGCCATTTAAGACGATCAGGGGGTTGGACAATATTTCTCTAGACCATTAAGTTGGTATACAAGGACTCCTTAGT
The DNA here is from genome assembly GCA_963693085.1 of Alisma plantago-aquatica. NCBI lineage: Eukaryota > Viridiplantae > Streptophyta > Magnoliopsida > Alismatales > Alismataceae > Alisma > Alisma plantago-aquatica. Next base: position 673,855,116 of record OY856409.1, on the reverse strand, counting down.
CAATGTGATACATGCCTAGCCAAAGCCTAGGGTTCATCTAAAGTAATATTTACTCTAATTTCCTCATTTCTAAATTCTTCCACTTATCATCTCCTTACTTGATGAACCCTAAAATGCACTTATATATGCATCTCAAGTTAGGGTTTTTTAGAAGAAGTAGGAGTAAGGCATCCTCCTCCAATTAATCTACATTTGATTTTGAAGTAACGATATAGTTAAGAATAATGTTTTATGGGTTTTACCTTGCAAGAATAAACCCTATATGGACCTAGGGTTGGGTTAATAAAACCCTAAGGGGGTCAAGGGATCATAAAACCCTAAGATGTGGGGTGTATCCCCTAACCCTAAACCCTAAGCCTGGATAATTAGGGTAGTGTGGGTAAAATAATAACCCTTCCCAAATAAACCCTATGAAATCAAAAAGGAAAGATAAAAATCCAAATGAGTTGGGTGACCCAATATCCCATGCATGCATGTAGGTGGAGGAATTCGTGCATGTTTCATGTGAAGGGTTTTGAATATACACATGAAACATAAATAATCAATGGTTTTATTAGAATGAATATTTTCACATTTAGATGGTGTACCAACCTGGGGTGGGTCAACCCATGAATGGGACAAGGACATGTGGGGGAGGCATAACCCTAGACCTGTGAGGTTTGGATGTGGCTAGAAAGCCTAACCTCCACCAAGGAGTCATGAAGCACCCTAGGTCAGGACACCTTCCCTAGAAGGGTGAGTTCACAAATGAATTTAAGAATTGAGGTATCCTTGATTTTCATCTAAAATTTGAATGATTAAGTTTACAAAACATGAAAGCACGTACATTGAGTATAATTCTTTGAACCCGAGTATGCTATCTCTGAGGGATATGGGGAAAATCTAGTATGGAAGTCCTGAAAGTATGTGACCATGCTCAAAAGGGAAGGTCACTAAGAGTCCAAGCCCAGGAGGGAAGGCCTCCAAGAAGACCAAACCTGAGGATGGAAGGTCACTATGAAGACTAAGCCCAGGAGGGAAGGTCACCATGAGCCCAATGCCAAGACATAAAGTGAATAATGTTCACCCAAAGAGATGGAGGAAATTTGTGTTAGAGAATTACACAAGAAAACAAAGTACTCAAATATTGCTAGAGCTTAAGTCAACCCTATGGTCAAGTAGGGATGATTACAGATACATAAGACCTATGAGGTTAGGAGATGAACATGCCCCTAGTGTATAAGATCATGGGGTCTAGAGATAGCCTTAGATGTGTACCCAAGGCCCAAGATGCCAGGAGATTGTCCACCTTCATGAGTTCATGAGCCCTAAGGGGTCAATGTGAGAGGGACTTCATAAGAACATAATACCCTTGGGGGTTAAGAGGAGATCACTCCAAAGGAACATGTACCCCTAGAGACCTCAAGGGAATGACTAAGAGTAATGAGACATGAGTTGTAGATATAAATAATACAATAATTTATGTAAGAATTGTTGAAATAGAATCTTAAAGAGAATGATGTACACACTCAATAATTGAGGAAAACACTATCCCTTTAATTCATGAAATTTAAGAAAATTTGTGGGGAAATGATAGGTGTTTATGGTATGAAGTCATTACTGAAAGGGACTCAAACAAAATTTGAAATAAAGGATAATGTGTTGGTACACTCTCTATGCACATGGAATAGGATGAGCTTTGTATTTTGACTGTAGGCAAATATACGTTGCATTTTGTCATGTATGAGAGAGATTGGCTAGCCACATGTTGTACATGAAAATTAATATGTGTAGATGGATACCCGGAGCTGAAATTTAATCATATAATTTAGGGTTTAGAGGTGTACGGAACCCTCTCATGAAACTATAGTGAATAATGATTAGTATATTTGAGAACTAGGTGGAAATGAAACCACCAATTAAAATGATTAACCAAGTAGAATGAAACCATGATTGAAAATGAATTCACAAAGAAAATGTAAGTACAAGTGATAGTATCATGAATGGGATGAGGATGTGATAATACCATTAGATTAGATTCGGGTTCCAACTTCATAATATGAGATTTTTTGTATCAATAAAATGATTGAATATAATCTAGCAAAGCCTATTCAAGAATGGCTGCTAGCACTAGTTTTTAAGGCTAATAGAAGCTATCATGCATCTTAACCTGATTAGGTTTGAAGTTTTGGGATAAAATTCCTTTTAAGAAGGGGTGAATATAAGTTCCTAAAAATTTACAATTTTAGATGTAATCTAATATTAGGATGTGGAAATCAAAGTTGATTAATACAAGAGATATTATGATCTGGCATATTTATTTTTGTTCCTAGATTTGGAATGATTCTTCAATGTAAGTAAATAGGCTCATATTTATGAATATGTCTATTATGGGACTTCATTGAGACATAAGGTGTATCAATCCTGAGTTTAGTAATTAAGGATATAATTAAACCTATGGAACATTTGGAAGGCTAATATATGGGCCATGGGTCCAAGAACCTATATCAAGCCCAATTGGGTCATCTAAGGTTTACATGTGGGTCCCTAGAATTGAAATATAGGAAATGCATATATAGTATTTATGATAAATAATAAATATAAAATTATGTGTCTGATCATCATAATATGGGGTTATGGTAAAAAATCTATATGATTATAAGACATCCTATGATCTAGGTGATTAATTAATGAATTATCTAATTAAAGATTGTATACCAAGTTTTTAGGATGAAGTCAAGTTAAATGAACCTTATCCTTTGCATAGACCTAGATAATGGTTGGATAGATATTATCCCAAAGTTTTGTTTTAATCATAGTTAGTATGTATCCTAGAGAATATAAATGAGATATGGGCATTTTATTAAATAAAAGTTATTTACTTTGAGGACAAGGCCGGACCCAGGAAGGACTATGGATCCAAGTACCCACGATAGGAGGTGCCCATCTCCTTTGCCTAGACTTTGTTGAGTCTTGTGGGTAGAATAGACCTAGCCTCCCCTAGACTTCCTTGGCATCTCTAGAATCTCTTTCTCTCATCTAATCATGTTGTAAACTCCGTAAGATCCCAACAGACTCGACGATGTTGAGTTTTTCCATTATTGACGAGGAGGGCGATAATGCCCAATTTCATGGAAAGACCATAAATCTAGGTCCACTGCAAAATTGCCTCTAACATGATCATGTGCCTATATAAGGTGTCCTAATGGGTCAAATGGATGAATACAAGACATGGTGACTCACAATTGCCTTTGAAACCCATGAACCATCCCATTGAGCTTCTTCCTTCCACATTGAGATCCATATGTAAGGCCCCTAACCTAGCATAAACCCTAATGATGCTTAATTTACCTATTGTATGCTTAAGATGCTTAAGATGTTTAATTAAGATATGATTCAAGTTTGGTCAAGTTTGGACATTATTTGAGCAAGTTATGCAATTTTGTGCACATTTTGGACTTTTATGCAATGTACCCACATCTGATGTTTATATTGCAATTTTTCACATGATTTTTGTGCCTCGCATGTTTTTATATCATGATGGAGTTATTTGTACCATGGATCACCTAGTTGCACCTTGGTTTTGTGCATGACATCTACTTAGGATTTTCCTCTCATTGATGGGCTACCTTGTATGATATATTTGGATTGGAATCTTTGTGAGTGGGGTTAATAGCTATTTTGGAAGCCAAGTTTTAGTGGACCTCTTGATTCCCACTAACTATGGTCTACTTAGATGCATGCAAGTGATGTTCATGACCATGGATACTAGGCAATATTGGCTAGACACCTTACCTCTTCCTTCTCTCTCCCTTTTAGCTTTTATACTTCCCTCCTTGCTTGCAAAATGATTTCTTAACTCCTAGCATGCCCTCTCTTCTTCCCCTGCTTCTGGAGCTCGTCTCTCTCTTTAGGAAGGAAAAGAATCTCAATATATGAGGATCTTGGGGCAATCTACTTGCATATGATCATGGGATTCAGATTTAGTCTTCTTTCAAGATTTCAAAGCTTCCTTAGTTGTTCTTGACTCAAGCAAGTAATCTATTCTCTCTTATATTCATTTCCTTGCTGATCCTACCCTGCTTTCTATTCATGTTGTTCGGATCCCTAGTCCCCATGGTTGATTTTGTGCTAGAAACATGAAAGACACTCTTCTTCTTGCTCCTTTGATCTAAGGTTTCTCATTCTTGGAGATGGAACTAGTTTGGATGAATGAAGAAGCTCAAAACTAGGATTTTCTTCCTTCTTCCTTGATTTTTTTCTATTTGGATCTGTAATTTCATTATATAGGCAAGTTCTATTACTTGATCCACATTTATTGCTTACCATTTAACTTGCCATGCTAAATCTTGCTCTAAAACCTAGTAATGAGTAGCAATTTGGAATCCTTAGCTAAGTTGGGTATATATGTAATGATTTTTGAGCATATAACTCTCTTGTTGCTCTCCTTAATCTTTTGCACGTTCTCTATGTTGTGATATGAGCTTCATACCTTTCTTGTCCACGAATTGATGGAGTTGTTATGGTGGGAATTGATGGTTATCCTTGACCTAGTTGAGCTAATTTATACCTTGCTTCATGATCCAATGACTAGTCTATTATGTAGAACTATGGTGGTGAGTTTCTACTATTTTAATGATGTTATTATATGCCTAAGAGCCCATGGTATTAATATTCTTCGCTCTGGTTGGTTGATGGCTTCCTTAATCATAATAATCTATGGTGTTTGAATGGTTGAAACTTGCTATGATTTATTTGGTGCCTTGAAAATGTTTTTCTACCTGTTGGGTATCTGATGGGTTGGCCTATAGGAAGGAACGATTTTAGTACTTTATTTACTGTTATTATGACTTTAGTGAACTCAAGAAATGATGGCTCTATGGTCTTCATCACTGAATAATCGATGGTTATCCTAAGCCCCATGAATATTGGTTTTCCTAGAGTTTTCAGCAGATTTTTCCTCCTTGTGTTTCAATTTGATAGTTGGCTTTGATGTTGTATGGTTTGACCATTTTGTGCCAATTAATTGTTTGGATTTATCTTCTATTTTGAACTCTCTTATGTTTGAAAAATGAATCTCATGATGCTATACCAAGTGGTTTAAGTCAATGGTCTTGTTTCTTTCTCAAACGATGGTTTTTCTCTAATTGTGTTGATTTGATTTCCTCTTATTTCTATAACTTGATGGTTGGGCTTCTTGTGCCTACTGATGAAGGTTACTTAGTTGTTGTTTTGGATCTTCTTTTGTTCTTAAAAATGATGGCTTTTTTCCTCTTACAACTGATGGTTTTGATGCTCTCACAATGGCTATTTTGATGGTCTCACTAGATTCACAACTGATGGCTTTTCTAAGATTTGCTAATTTCTTCAAGTGTTATATTTATGGTACTCTTAAGGTTCACAACTCGTTGTCATCCTAAGAGGTCATGGATTGTTTTCTCTTCAGTATTAGATTGATGATTTCACTTAGTTTCTCAATCCACAATTTGCTTGGCTAAGATAAATGATGGTTTCACTTATATCTAATTTGAGGGGTTTCCATGATCATGAAACCTATGGTGAGTTTAGGACTTACACCTAATGGTGATGCATGGTTTTTCTATTTCATAACTCGATGGTTTTCCTAGATGAATGTCTCAAGGTTTTGCATGTTTTGAATTTTATGGTTTTACCTATCTAACATGTGAAGGTCTTGGGTGAGGATTTATACTTGAAAGAATCGAGTTTGATGCTCTAAATCTGTTGGTTATGTTTTATGCAATCATGGTTCAATTGTGGTCATTCATATACATGATGCAATAGTTTTAATTGCCTTTAATCCAATGGTTTTATGTGTGGTCTATGATTCTATAGATTATGTTTATTGCACCTGATGTTGGGGGATTTGATGAGTTAGGATTAATGGCTTTGAGCCCCATGAGTTGTTAATCTTACCCTTGCCCTCAAATGAATATAAACCTGAGATTGTTGTAAAGTGTTGATTCACAATGTTAAAGCTAACTTGCATTGTTAACTCTAATCCTAGTATAATTAAATGATGGTGGATGATTATACCTAGTTCCCTTGCATATTATGGTAATAAAGGAATGCCCTTATTTCTAAGATTTATTGGAATAATAAGAACTAGGGATTTCATACAATTGTTGTTTTGGAAACCCTAAATTGTTAAAGTTGTTGAACCTTAATACTAATTCAAGAACACAAATATGTTTATTAGTTTCCTTATGAATTTAATGTAATGATGGAGAACTTTCTCTCTCAACACTGTTGTAACTCTAATTTGTTGTAAGTGCAATGTTAAGCCAAACATTATATATTATATGTATGTGATGGTAGTTGAGCCTTGATGAGGCATGGAAAGGTAATGATGTTCTTGTAGGATATAATGTGATGGTCTTAATGATCTTTGGGCATGATTGAACCCTAGTGAAGGTGAGATTCTCTTCATGATGTGATAAGGGTTGTTACCTTAGTATAATGTGATGAGGATTTTATATCCTATGTTTTTTTTTAATTAGCCATTATATTCATCTTGTGGCCTGGGATCGATTTTGGGACCTCTTGCCAACAAACAGAGTGTCTAACCATCTTGGTGTATTCTATTAGACAAAATGAAATAGTATCATGTGGTGTTATAATAAGGAATATGTCATGTACATTTTATATTTACTAGAGTTGTTTATCAAATACTTGATAGAAATGAATTAAGATTTGTATGTTCACTCATTTGATTCAGTCTTAATTCACTTAATCCACTTAACTAATCAAGTGAAACCTTAATTATGTAGTTTCCCTAGCCATAGATCCATTCCAATTTCAATTTTATTGTTGAATGGTGAAATGAGTAACTCCTATGAGAAACCCAGAGCACAGTTGAGTATGTGAGGACAGCTTGGTCCCTAATATCATGTAATCGAGGGTGAGTGTGGCCATGCATGTGCCCCAGATCATGCATCACGGTTTGTGATAAATGTGATGAGTGATGATAGTAAAGCAATTCAAGAACGTCCATGTGTGATCATGTTCATTTTCATTGCCTAGAGTTTGGTATGGCCACGTGTACCAAGGTGGGGTAGGTGTTTTCAGCTTGACTATATGTTGCTATTTGCATATGACTCATATGTTATGTCACTGTGGTTTTCTCGTGTACTGTCCATGAGGTGTTGGATAGGTCATGGATTTTGGCTCTTCTATTGACCTTGTATGGCACTGATTTTGACTTCGCAGTGGTCAGTTGGATATGGGTGGTGCGACTCAAATTCTCAGGTAATTAAGGAGATATGTAATCAGCCGTGTGACACATCTGATTAGGATTATATACAATGCTTCACATTGGATGATAACCTTGTTTTCTCTTATCACATATAGATTGTGTGTAGTGGATTAATTAAGAGAGATATGCTTATGTTGCAAACATTCTTATATTGTTGTCTATGCTTATGTTATTAGAATTTCTTATGATGTTAGTCATGCCTATGTAGTTAGCTATGCCCATGTTGCTTATCGTGGTCATGCCAATAGTTATGTATATGCTATTACATCTACTTTTTGAAGTAGTTATGATTGCATGCTATACTGAATAGAAATGATTATATCATTAGAAATTCTTATATTGTTACATATGATTATATTGTTACATATGCTTATACTATTAGAGATGCTTATGCTATCAACAATGCTATTCTATTAGACATGCCTTACACTATTAGACATGCTTTTGTTGTTAGCTTTGATTATCCTATTGGATATACATATGTTGTTAGATGTGGTATACTGTTAGATATGCTTATGACTGTAGTCAATCTATATTGTTAAAACTCTTCCTATTATTCAAATATGCTCATACTATTATCAGAATGCTCATAGTAATAGATACATCCCGGGATCGAGAATAATGCTAGCTTCTAAGACTCTGAATAGAAGTACTCTTAACAAGCCATTATGATTAATAGTTTTGTTATGTTGATTTATTTGTCTAAATGTTTAACCTATTTGGTCTATTTAACATGTTTAATAACATAACTTGTTGTAATAAATAATTATTGTTGTGAGTTATATTTCTTATTGGGACATGGGTCTCACCCATGGGTCACCACAATCATTTTAGGTGATCATTAGTAGTAGTATCAGACCTTTGGTGGCAAGAAGGGGCTAGTGTGTTGATCATAGATGGATAGTTGTTTAGATGTCTAGTACATCCTAGAGTCGTCCATGTACTTTCAGGTCTAGGCAGGAATATTTTGAATATAGTGTTTTATCGACTCGAGCTTTCTTAGTATTCTAATGTTGTGCATGTGGATTCTATCTCTTGTGTATATTTTGTGGCTGAAGGCATAGAACCTTAAAAATGATTTTTGGTATGATATATGAAATTATCTGAGATGTTTGTCTTTCATGCAAATGTTGTTGAGTAAGTTTGTGAAAATTTAGTCAATTTTAATTAACCCTCTTTTTACTGATGTGTTTCATTAGTGGTGGAACGTGTTTAGGCTTTGAGTGATCTCACACTGTGTGATGGGTTGTCACATCTGACCTCACCCCATAACCCAAAACAGTTCTAGCCAATTCAATTATCACAGAGATCCAGTGAAAGACCATGAAGATGTACTAAAGTTTGTTGAAAGGTGAGAAAACCTCAGGATACATCCCACATCTATAACCATGGAGGTGTCGAGCTTAGCCTTGGAAGACCCACTTCGATGTCAATGAATTATCTTGGAGGGGTGGATATTCACCCATGAACCCCCAAGATACTTCCTAGACTCTTAGATCACATCAATCCCTAGTAAGTCCACTGCCACTAGTATGCTTGTCTATATGTTTATAACCCAATCCCTAGAAATGGCATCTCTGGTCATCCCATGAAGATCCAAGACTTTCATGAACTTCAATAGGGACATTCGAAGCTAGCATGAACATTGCCTTGATTTTAGATATAGAGGAACCCAAACTCAGCCTCCATGTTGATTAGGGGGTCATACCTTTCCAACAACCATGGTAGGAGGAGAATGTTCCTTACAAATGGACATTAGTGCCCTTTACCTGTGTGAAAATACATGTCACTACACATGGTCACTAGGGTCATTTTACCCTAATACAGAGTCTTTGTCTGCATGGAGCATGCCACTGATGCGGCATAAGCCTATTAGCTGGACTGGGCCACATGGATAATAGAGTTGTTGCTATGTTTGTTGATGTAAGACCCCTGACTTGAGTTTTGGAGTAACCCTATTTGATTTGTCTGAATCATGTGTGTAGAATCTTTCTCTAAACTTTTGAGATGTAATTAGGGCTTGTGGAGATCTTAAGTTTCAAGTTTGAGCTTAGTTGGATGAAGTTTGTGCATGATGTGCTAGTTTTGGTGCAAATTGCAATTTACCTAATGTATTGGGATGATGTGAAATTTGCCACATCTAGAGTGTTCCCTCTCTTTCTTGACATCATATAGAGGAGAGAGAAATAGGTGGGCACCTTGTTTTAGCCTTGGTTGAGGATTATCACCCTCAGTGGTGATTACGATTGATGTGAGTGTTGTGTGCCTTGACCATGTGTGTTGGTTGTGTTGTGTCAACCTTGGGTCATGACCAAGGTTGGTTTTGGAGGATGTCTCAATCGAGACACCTCATCTAGGTGTTGGTGGTTGCAACCTAGATTGTCTAGGGATGGTAGTGGAATCTTTTCTCAACCTAGAGGTGATATAAGGTGGTGGTTTCGTGACCATGGGAGGTGCACCCTAGGAGGATCGCGACCATGACCATGTGAGTTGACATGGTGGTTGAGACACTACCTAGAGTGTATCACCATGTCTTGCATGTCAAGCTTAAGTGGTTGCATGTTGGCCTTTTGAGTGGACAAGTCTCCCTTGGGTCCCTTAGTATGTTCACACCTCAACCCTTGCTCTCTCTCTCTCATCTTCCATCTATATGACCCTTATCTCTTTTTATTTGCAACCCTTTCGACCATATATCTTCTTCCTCCTTCTTTTCTTATTCTTTTAGCTTAGTGGAGCAAGGAGGTTCATCCTTGGAGCTTGGGGGATCAATCTCCTCTTGCATGTAGTAGTGGTGGTGATCTAAGCTCGTCTTCCATTCTTGGTAACTGTTTGTCTTTGAAGTTGATGTTTCTTTTAATCTCCTACCTTCACCTTTCTCTCTATTCTCGGCCCTAGACCATGGTTCTTCCATGTTGTTCATTTTGGGTGACAAACTCCTCATAAAAAGGGTCATAGACCATGTTTTGACAAGGTAGACCAAGGTGTGAAGAGGACTTCTCCTCTCTTTCTCCCTTTCTCTTTTGATTTAGCCAAGGCTTCTTTGCTTCTTTCCTTAGGCTACCATTGACCTTGGTGTATTCTCCTTCTTGAGGTTCTCTTATGGCCGAGTGTGGAGCTTTTGGTTAAGCTTCTTCAACCCTTGGATTGTGTGTCTGGAGCTCTTAATCTTGGAGTTTGGAGCTCTGGGTGGTGATAATCTTAAGGTGGGTTATATAACACTAAAAGTTCTCTATTATTGCAATTATTTATGCTTTTTTTATTGTTTTCTATGTATATATTACTTCCTCATCATGGTTGTACTTAATGGTAATCTCTAGAGTTTATTTGGTTGAAACATCTTGCTTGGTTTGTTAGAAATCTGAAACCCTAATCTATGTGTACCTGATTTAGTAGATGATGAGTTATGGAGGTTCTTCTCTAAGTTTTGCCCTTGATCTTTCTCTCATGCATGGTTTTCATGTACCTAGAAGTTGGATATATGTTACATTCAGTCTTGGCTACCTTGAACATGGTTTTCCCTTTTTTGGAAGAGGTTCTTTCTTGGTGGTTTCTTAACCTATGTTTTTAGGGTTTGGTGATCGGTTGCTTGAGTTTTCCTTCATGGTAACCTTGGGTTCTTCCCTTGGTTTTAGTTTTGTTTTGAGATCTATATGATGCATCTTGGTGTGTTCATGACACTTCCCTCTTGGTGGTTGTGACTTTGATAGATCTTGGTTGAGATGCTTTTTTGTGGTTGAGTTTGACCTAGCGGTGTTAGGTTAAGACTTTTGGTGGAGGCCAATATACCCTTGAGATCGAGATATGTTGAGTTTGAGACACCTTTAGTCGAGATTCTTTGTGAAACCTAACCCTAGGTGTCATGGGTGTGACATGACCTAGAGGGTGGAGGTCACAACATGTTGGTGGATGGCCAAGACACATGAGTGTCGCATTTGTGACATGGACCATGATGGGTGGTTGTGACCGACGTGGTTATGTGGTCAACATAGGGTGATGGTAGGTGGATGAGGAGCAGATGTGAACACATAGGGATAGTTCCCTCATTGAGAATGTTAGTGGTGACCGTATAGGAACCCTAACAGCTATATATGAGTAGGGAAGAGGCATGCACATACATAGAAGAGAACAAAAACAAGGCAAGCAGTAGGTTTTAGACCTGAGCCTGAAAGGTTGGGCCTGATGGTCAATGAGATAGGCATGTAGAGCTTTAGAAGGTCTTATCTGAATATAAGTTTTGATAGTACAGATAGATGTATATCCTTAAGAGATCTACCCATCTTCAAAGAGAGAACCTCTAGTGGTAGGACATGTTGTAGGGTTATCTCTACAGAGAGGGAAAGACCCAATGAAGAAGGTTGGAGACCTTGACTCTCCAGACATGAGGAACCATGTGAAGTTGGATATGATATGACCTGGTTTAGATGACCCAGAGTAGATATTTGTGGTTGCCTCATGCGTGATCCTTGGAGGCTTGTTGTACCTTGGATGCCTTTAGAGGAACCAAATCCTAGTATGATAAAGAGGATTCAGGAACAAATGTACATATGTGATGAGTACCTACCTCTCAGGAGCGTGAAGAAGAGTTCCTTAGACCCTGAAAAGATATGATAACAAGTTGTGAGGCATCATACCCAGTTGACTCTAAAGGTTGTTCATGTGGAAGTGTGTTATGATGTGTATTCTATACATGTCATAGGTTCAGTTCATGTTGGAACGGCTGAGCATGCAGCTAGATAGTTGATACATAAGAGGTGAACCAAGGTTCGTGGACCAAAGAGGGGAAGCAGTAGTACCAGTGCACATGATGTTCACAAGTCTGATTGAGTTAATAGTATTTCAGTATAGCACCCCTCATGTGTTACAGTAAAAGGAAACCCACTCAAGCTAAGATATATGTTCGATGAACCACTAACATAAGTTGGTGACGTATGTATGTATGATATTGGTCCAACCTTGAGGAATGATGAATACGTATGCCATACCAAGGAACTTAGCATGGTTTAGTAGGTTGTCTCCTTGTTAGATACATGCATAAGTATCATGTTAGGAGCTAAGCATATACATGATGATGTAAACCTTGGAGATAAGGGCATCTGTAACCTTCGTTGGTATAAAGAGATGGTTTTCTCCTGTCTTGGGAAGGAACCCTTCATGTAGGATGAGTACCAACTTTTGTTCATGGTAATCTAAAGAGGTATCCTATAAGAGCTTGGTGAGATAAGTGGAGAGCACATATTGTGAGCATGAATCTATATACCCATGTGTGACCATTTCTAAGGGGCAAGAAGATATGTTTCCATGGAGGTAACCTGTATGGGGCCAGATCGAGGTAGGTAGGTTGACATGATTCCTTTGAGGGATGCAAATTTAGCCATGTATGCCCAAAGAGAGGATGGAGATTCGGGTGAGGATTCAAGGATGAGATGTGCATGAGTATCAACATAGAAATCACGAGCTATAGTAGAATCCTAAGTCGATACTAAGGTCAAGTAGAGATAAGACCGATGGGAGTAGCAGTTTTCTATTCCCTAAATGCACAAGACCATAGGGTCGAGAGGTAACAGCTTCCTTTTCCCGAGGCCCATGGGATATGAGGTTGGACACCTTCATGAGTTCATGAGGCCTAAGGGGTAAAAGTGAGAGGCACTCCTTAGATGCATAAGGGTCAGATCACCCCAAAAGTGTCAGCACCCTAGAGACCTTGAGGTAACGACTAAGTATTGTGCATAAAATAGATATGTTAAGATCCAAAGGTGATGGTAAAAGTCTCTCCATGGGTGTATATCCATAATGGAGTTGTTCATGGTGAGGGGTTATGTGAAGTATGTTTCAACTTAGATTGGAAAGGATAATGGCAATGGGTGATGCACTATCTCTACTCTTGGAATGGGATGAACTGTGTATTTGGGCTACAGCCAAATGCATATTTCATCTTGTTATGGGTGTGAGAGACAGGACAAAATGCATGCCATATACTAAAGATAAAGGTGATATGAACTGAAACTCTTCTATAGTGTTTGAGATTAGAGGATGTACCACACCCTTTGGTGAATATATTGGATAGATTCTAGGAAATCATGAGAAGAGAAAGGGTAATATGAGAACGTACCTTCCTAGAAGCAGTTGGAATCTATGAGTCATAAGTTTGGGTTTGATAACCGAAATGATGAGCTCAAAGTTTTCTTGACTCAGTTAGACCTAAACCCGACATGAGGATGATGAGTGAAGTATATGAGGGTTTATGTCTTCACCATCACCTAGCATGTAAGGATGCTTATGTTGTAACAAGATGTTCTCAACAAAATGCGACTCAGGTGTACATTTGTCTTGCATGGCTAGTAGAGAGACTGGAAAAGGTTGATAGGTAGTCCCTATGACCATTAGAGGACTAGACTTATGTAGTTACACTCAGATATAACCTGACCCATTGGTCAAGTTAGTGGTTACTCAGTTAGCCATCCAAGAGCTTGATGAGATAAAAGGATAGTTGTGAGAACCTTAGATACACTTCTCAAGAAAAGAAGGTGGTGAAATCTGCTAGTAGAATGTTTTAGGGTTTCTGAGGAGTCACCCTTGAGGAATCATGTCATGCTAGAAGCTCATGATTTTAAGTACACCGTACACCGTGGTACTACCAAGATGGTTAAGGTTTGTATGTGGTCCTTGAGGACATGGGATGAAAAAGGATATAGTGTTGCATGTGCCCGATTGCCATACATGCCAGAGGGTGAAGGTCAAACACCAGTAACCCAGTGAGTTGCTACAGATATGTGGTCCTTGAGGACCTGGGATGAAAAAGGATATAGTGTTGCATGTGCCTGATTGTCGTACATGCCAGAGGGTGAAGGTCGAACACCAGTAACCCAGTGAGTTGCTACAAATATGAGAAGTCTTTGGGAAGGAATGGGAGTGGATCACCATGGATAGTGTGGTGGGTCTCCCCTGGACCAAGAGAGGCCATGATGCAATACGGGTTATGGTAGATCGCCTTACCAAGTTGACCTTATCCCTAAACTAAGAGAGAACACTATCAATATGATAGTTTTGGTTGAAATATATATATGAGAGAGATAATTCAACTACACTGTGATTCGAGTTCAATATCTTGAGAACAACCTCAAGTTCACTTCCATGTTGTGGGAGTAGGTGTAAGAAGAACTTGATGCTAGATTGAACATGAGCACAGCATATCACCCCTGACTGGTGTGCAGTCAAGAGAGTATGAGCCAGACTCTAGAAGGTCTGATGAGAGCATGTGTGCTCATTCATGGTAGTGCATGGGAGCAATTCCTGCCCCTAGTAGAGTTTGCTTGTTATGATAGCCACCTTAGCTAGTATCAGGATGTATGAAGCTCCGTAAGGGAGGATGTGTCAGTCACCACTTCACTTGGAAGATGTCGGTGAGAGGACCTTGTGAAGGTCAGAGAGACCATAGTGTATGCAGATGAAGATGCTTTGATCGAGCAATGGTTGAGAAAGCCCAGGATTGACAAGAGTTGTGAGTCGATGCAAAGCATACTGACATGCAGTTCACTATGGGTAAACATGTGTTATGAAAACCTGACCCCTCTAAGAAATCTGAGTCCCCGATACATGGGTCCATTTGAGATGGATTGGTGGAGTTACTTATGATTAACCTTACCCCTAAGGATAATATGATGTAGGATGTGTTCCATGTGTCCAATCTAAAGAACTATGTGAGGTACCTGAGCCATGTATTGAGCATTGAACCTATTGAACTCCAAGGGAGGCTAACTTACTCTGAGTCACCTATGAGGGTATGAGATACCAAGGTAAGAGAGAGCTAAAGAGTAAAGAATATAAGATGATAAAGGTTCTTTGGAAGCACCATGGAGAGGATGAAGCCACATGGGAGCCAAAGATGGACATACACAAGTTTATCTTGAACTATTTGTATGTTTGGTGGAATTTTGAGGGAAAAATTCCTATAAGAGGGGAAGGATGTTACAACCCCAATTTTTGGGTTCATATTGTGGGAAATGCAATTTCCCCAATAAATGTATGATTATGGGAATTGTATGATTTATGTGCAGTAAATGGATTTCTTGAATGATATTTCCTTTAAATATATGACTTCTTGGACCCTATAATGTTAGCGAGTCCAAGATGATAAAAAGAGAAATAAAATTTGGAGGAAATCAAATAATGCATAAATAAGAAAAGAAATTGAGAAAATAATGAAAGTATGAGAAATATGTGGAATGATGTGTGATTGACTCATCATTGATGAGATTTTGAATCCACAAGGTTTCTATTGATAAAAGGAATCCAAATAAGGAATAAAAAAGAATAAGAGAGAGAAAATATGCATAAAATATGGTTAATAAGTGATAACTTATATCTGAAGAAAAGTCTCTCATACTTTTGAGTTTGAGTCCCAAACTTGTTACACAAGTGGTTTAAGTTATTATGGACTTTCCTTCAAAATTTGGGATCAAACAGATAAGTGGTTTAGGAGATATGATTTTTGGAAGATTTCCTAAAGTGGAGGGGAATAACTTAAATGAATGAAATTGTCACATTTAAATTGGAAAAGGAATCTAGGGGGGGGGGATTTATTAATGTCACGCAGCCTGGCAGCCCTTAGATTCAGATCAAATGGTCAAGGGGTTGTCTTCTTCCTCTTTTCCAATAAGGAAAGTTGGCTACACTGTGGATGATTCTCCTCTCTAATTTTCTCTCTCCTTGGTCTATAAAATTGTGTGGAGTCACTTCCATTGGATTTGGGATTTAAATCCACACATGTCTATCCCTTTCTTCTACTAGTTTTTGTGTGTATTATAGATTTTCTTGAATTTCCTCCTAGAGATGGGACTCCATGGAAACCGATGGGCACTCACCCTTGCCTTACCCTGCTTATATAAGGACCAAAGCCCTCACGAGAGACCGGGGGATTTATACACAAGTTGAGAGGGTAAGCCATCCTTCCATAGCCATGCCCCCTATTTCACATTAGTCCATAGATAGGACCTACCCGCTTGGGTATTTTCTGGCCAGCTTGCTCCATGACTGCTTGGCATCGGTCGAAGGCAGCTACACGATCGAGGAGCCCAGCTAGATCTCGAATGGTGGCGCAAAGGTCGTTGTATGAACCAGAGCTCTGACTCCTCCCGTGCGGTGGATGGAGCAACCAGCGGCGCTAGTCTATCTTTTCATGGGAACAGAGCAGCACACAGTTGTGTGGCTACAAGATGTGGTGGTGGCACAGCAACCCAGACTGAAGGAGAGAGGGACCAGGGGTCTAGAGATAGAGATCGACAGCTAGAAGGAGGTAGGAAGTTGGAGCATGTTGGCGGAAGCAACCCTACTTCGCGACACTCTATTTTCCAGAGGAAACAGAGTCACACACATAGAGAAGGAGACACAAGAATGGGTCAGTGGGGTCGCAGGGGAGTCGGATCCAAGAAGAGGATCTACGAGCCAGGGAAAGGAAAAGGAAAATGTATAAGTGACATGTGGCAGTCAACGATTGGTCAAAGGTAAATTTCTTATGGAAATTGTAATTAATTATTGGTAACTCCAATTAAGACAATATATATATGTGTGTGTGTGTGAAAGTTCATCAAAAAATGTAGGAAATACACTAAAAATATAGTTGAATCCTAATTTCTCTTACAACTCCAAAAGTGTATAAAGTTATCATCTTTAATGGTTTAATTAATGGAAAACCCTTAGATTTGATGATAGTTAGATATGATGATGTTCTTTGAATGTTTTGATAACATATTAACTTGCAATTAATAAAAGGAAGATTAGAGTCTAAGAAGATGATCTTTATGCACAATTGGATTATTTTAGGGTTTTATGTGTATAAAGTGCAGTAATGGGCTTAGAAACCCTAATTTAGGTGATGATGACTTTTAATGGTTTTAAATTGTTCAAATCCATGAATAAAATAGAGATATGATGATCTTAAGTCAATTTGAGTATAAAAGACCCTTCCGCCATTAGGGTTTTTATGAGTAGAAAAGCTATTTTAGGGTTTGTTGACATAAAAAGGATAAAGTTTGAGAAATTGATATAAGAAATCCTAATGCATATTAATGAGTCTTAGAAGCCTTAGAAAGGTGTCCCAAGTCAATAAAGAGTTGTTTGGAATGTGATGGTAACAACTAGGTGTTATACATGTTTCAGGATCAATGTTTGCTTGATTGCTTGTTTGGCTTGCTTGATTTGACATCTAGTTGAATTTGAATATATTGCTTCTGTGAGATCTCCAAAGCAGGTATGTGGTTATGCTTATGAATATATCTCTTTAGTTTCACAGTGATTTTTGAAGTTTTTATCGGTTGCTTAGAAATAATTTCTTGGTTAAGTTTTATTTCATGCAACTATAAAGTGACTATGGCTATCACCATAAGTATATATGCATGACTAGCTTAGATCGTAGTCCTCCTCTGTAGCTTTGATAATGATGAGAAGGATTACCTAGTACATGGTCTACCTATGAGGTAGGATCAACAGGTTAGATGGCCTAGTACATGATCTACCCGTGAGGTAGGATTATCAAGTTATCACGAGTCGATGTGTTGGTTTACCCTTGGGTAGGACCATACGACTCCAAAACCCTAGGTATTGATCTAATTATAAGGTAGGATCATGGGGGTTAGTTGAGATCTACCATATGAGAGAGGTAGTATCCATGTCCACTGCAGGGATAGCACAGAGGCACAAATATGTAAGGATTGATTAGTTATGTTTAAAACTTAAAGTTTGTTTTGTTAAATCATATTTGCTTGCTATATATTGTTATAATTAAATGCAAGATTATTGTTTCCCCCACATACCAGTATAATTTGTTATACTGACCACTATTTTATTTGTCGGCATTTTAGGTATATCAAGAAATAAGATATTCCTTTAAAGTGACGATGATGGAATAAATCTTAATAAAGAATTGGAGGATTATAGATAGATAGATCTTATTTGGGGTAAAGTCCCTCACTTCCTATATTTTGCAAGGTATGAGAAAAGAAAAAAAAAATTCCATTTAAATCTTAGTTGTTGTAGAATTTATTAATTATTGTTGATTATTTACAAAACCACTGATCCTATTTTGGGATAATGCCTCTGACTTCTTTGTCTCCTTTAATTGGAGGTTACCAAGAGGTGGAGTTGTTACAATTGTAATGTCCCAGGTTTGTGGCATCGAATAGAATGATCTTAAAAAGGAATGATTAGACTACCCATATCAACAAGGTGCATCTCCTTTTCTGGGAGCCCATCACTAAAGAACTCCATAGTTAAGCGTGCTCAGCTTGGAGTAGTACTAGGATAGGTGACCAGTCGGGAAGTTGACCCTAGCTTGCGCGTGAGTGAGGGAAAAGCATGCAGTTAAGGTTAGTGGTGGTCTGTGGGGCCAATTGTCATTCCTAAAACTCTACTAGAGCCTTGGGCAGTGGGCCAAGGTGTTACACATTGGTATCAGAGCTGTGTTTTTTCATTTAATCTCTAACAATTATTAAATTTTACAAACTCTTTAGAACCCAAGGGAATTATTAGAGAAATTTCCAATGATGGAGGTGTCTAGAAAAGGATCACGATCCAAGGGTTGGTAATATTTTTCCTCCGACCCGCTAGTCATTCTATGAGGACTCCCGGATCAGTGTGACTATCTGGTTAAAATTGGAGGATTTGACTTGAAATAAGATACCTCTAGATCTTCTCTTATTTGTCTTTGTCCTTTCTCTACCCCATTCTTTGAATAACTTTAAGAGATTTGGGTTTCTCTCTCTCCACCACCCTCATGAGTTCAGGGTAAGTATAATAAGGATTAAGGAATCCTCCACCAAATAATGAGAAATATGTAAACAAGATGTCATGAACATAAGTTTTAATAGTTTAAGCATAAACTAAAGATTAGTTACATACTTAAGGTTGCATGGTGTGTGATGTCGTGCCCTCAGGAGAGCTCTGAGGTTATACCTTCTTATAGGAGGATGAGGAGAGAGTTAGCCTTGGAGGAAGAAGCCTCCAGGAAGAGGAAGAGACCTGATGCATCCTCTAATGACGATGCTAACCCTAACCCTAAGTGGCAGTTAGAGAAAGGGAAGACACGATGAGTGGGATACCATAGTTGACCATGCAGGTATGTACGTAGGTTAGACATGCATGTTGTACAGAGGTTTTGAGTATCCATAAGAAGCATGAACTATGTGTAGTTGTTTGACCCTAGTGTCTTGTAGCGACCCAAACTTGGGAGGGTCATGCCTATCAGGGTGAGGGATAACCCCCTCATTGAGGAGGTTAGTAGTAATCGTATGGGAATCCTGACAGCTATATATGAGTAGAGAAGAGGCAAGCACCTACATAGAAGAGAATAGAAACAAGGATGGCAGTAGATTTTAGACATGAGCATGAAAGGTTGGGCCTGATGGTCAATGAGATAGGCATGCAAAGCTTTGGATGATCTTGGCCAGAGATAAGTTTTGATAATACATTTCACCCTTAAGAGCTTGACCCATATTCTAAGAGAAAACCTCCAATGGTAGGACCAGTAGGGTTAGTTCTAGAGAGAATGGGCGAGGCCCGATGAAGAAGGTTGGAGACCTTGACTCTGAGACATGAGGAACCATGTGAAGTTGGATATGATATGACCTTGTTTAGACGACCCAGAGTAGATAGTTGTGGTTGCCTCATGCATGATCCTTGGAGGCTTGTTGTACCTTGGACGACTTTAGAGGAACCAAACCCAAGAATGAGAAAGAGGCTTTGTGAACAAATGTACGTATGTGATAAGTACCTACCATTTAGGAGAGTGAATAAGAGTTCCTTAGTCCCAAAAAAGGTATGATAACAAGTTGTGAGGCATCGTACCCAGTTGACTCTAAAGGTTGTTCATGTGGAAGAGTGTTATGATGTGTATGCTATACGTGGCATAGGTTCAGTTCATGTTGGAACGGTTGAGCATGCAGCTAGATTGTCGATACATAAGAGGTTAACCTGGGTTCCTGGACCAAAGAGGGGAAGAAGCAGTACTAGTGTACGTGGTGTTCACGAGGATGATCGAGTTCATACTATTTGAGTATGTCACCCCTCATGTGTTGCAGTAAGAGAAAACCCACTCGAGCCAGGATATGTGTTTGATGAACCACTCATACAAGTTGGTGACGTATGAATATATGATATTGGTCCAACCATGAATAATGATGAATATGTATGACATACCAAGGAACTTAGCATGGTTTAGTAGGTTGTCTTCTTACTAGATACGTGCATAAGTATCATGTTAGGATTTAAGCATATACATGATGATGTAAACCTTGGAGGTAAGGATGTTTGTGACCTTCGTTGCTATCAAGAAATGGTTTTCTCCCATCTTGGGAAGGAACCCTTCATGTAGGATGAGTACCAGCTTTTGTTCATGGTAACCTAAAGAGGTCTCTTATAAGAGTTTGATGAGTTGAGTGTAAGAGCACATAGTATGATCATGAATATATAGACCCATGTGTGACAATCTCTGAAGGGGCATGAAGATATGTTTCCATGGATGTAACCTGTATGGGGCCAGATCAAGGTAGGTAGGTCGCCATGATTCCTTTGAGGGATGCAAAGTTAGCCCTGAATGCCCAAAAAGAGGATGGAGATTCAGGTGAGAATTCAAGAATGAGATGCGTTATGATGGAATCCTAAGTCGATACTAAGGTCAAGTAGGGATAAGACCGATGGGAGTAGGAGTTGTCTGTTCCCTAAATGCACAAGACCATAGGGTTGGGAGGTAACAACTACCTTTGCCCAAGGCTCATGGGTTATGAGGCTGGCCACCATCATGAGTTCATGGGGCCTAATGGGTAAATGTGAGAGGCACGCCCTAGATGCATAAGGGTCAGATCACCCCAAAAGTACGGACACCTTAGAGACCGTAAGGTAATGACTAAGGATTGTACATAAGAGTGATGTGAATACCCAAGAGTGTTTGGGAACAAAAATTCCATGGGCATAAACATAGATTGGAGATGTTTATGATATGGATATGAGATGTATCTTTCAACTTTGTTTGGAAAGTATAATGGCATTGTGTGATGCACCATCTCTACTCTTAGAACGGGATGAACTCGGTATTTAGACTACAGGCAAATTCTTATTTCATCTTGTTATGGGTGTGAGAGACAGGACAAAATGCATGCCATATACTAAGGATGAAGGTTATATGAGTTGAAACATTTCTATGATGTTTGAGGAAGTACCACGTCCTTTTGAAGAGTATGTTGAGTAGATGATTTGGAAACATAAAGATAACAAAGGTGATATGAAGAACGTACCATCTTAGAAGTAGTTGGAATCTATGGGTCATAAGTCTGGGTTTGATAATCGAGATGATGAGCTCGAAGTTTTATTGACTCAGTTAGACTTAAACCTGAGATGAGGGTGATGAGTGGAGTATATGAAGGTGTATGTTTACCCCATCACCTAGCACACCGATACTCTTTGTCGAGACACAGCTCAGGTGTACAGTTGCCTTGTCTAGCCGATGGAGAGAGCTGAAAGAGGTTTCTAGGTGAATCATACGATCGTTAGAAGATGAGATCTATGGGGCTAGCACTCAGATATAACTTGACCCATTGGTCAAATTAGTGGTTACTCAGTTAGCCAGTCCAGAGCTTTATGAGATAAAAGGATAGTTGTGAGAACTTTGGCTACACTTCTCAAGAAAAGAAGGTGGTGAAATCTGCTACTAAAGTGGTTTAGGGTTTCTGAGGAGTCACTTGTGAGGAATCATGTCATGCCAGAAGCTCATGATTTTAAGTGTACCGTACATCGTGGTACTACCAAGATGGTTAAGGTTTGCATGTTGTCCTTGAGGACCTGGGATGAAGATGGATATAGTGTTGCATGTACCTGGTTGTCGTACATGCCAAAGGGTGAAGGTCGAACACCAGTAAACCAGTGAGTTGTTACAGATAATGAGTAATCCCTGAGAGGGAATGGGAGTGGATCACCATAGACAGTGTGGTGGGTCTCCCCCAGACCAAGGGAGGTCATGATGCAATATGGGTTATGGTAGATTGCCTTACCTTGCCTAATAAAGAGCACGGTCAGTATGAAAATTTTGGTCGAACTATATATTTAAGAGAGAGATAGTTCAACTACATCATGATCTGAGTTCAATATTGTGAGAATGACCTCAAGTTCACTTCCATGTTGTGGGAGTAGGTGCAAGAAGAATTCAATGCTAGATTGAAGTTGACTACGGAATATCACCCCTGACTGGTGGACAGTCAAGAGAGTATGTGTCAGACTATAGAAGGTCTAATGAGAGTAGGTGTGCTTGTTCAGGGTAATACATGGGAGTAGTTCTTGCCCGTAGTAGAGTTTGATTGTTATGATAGCCACCATAGCCAATAATCAGGATGTATGAAGCTCTGTAAGGGAGGATGTATCGGTCACCACTTCACTTGGATGAGGTCGGTGAGAGGACCTTGTGAAGGTTAGAGAGACCACAATGTATACAGATGAAGATGATTTGATCAGCAATGGTTGAGAAATCCCAAGAACGACATGAGTTGTGAGCTGATGCAAAGCAGACTGACATGCAGTTCACTGTGGGTAAACATGTGTTATGAAAAACCTGACCCCTCGGAGCTATAGCTGAGAAAGTTGAGTCCCTGATACATGGGTCCATTTGAGATGGATTGGCAGAGTTGTTTTTATTTATCCTTACCCCTCAGGATAATATGATGTATGATGTGTTCCATGTGTCCGATCTAGAGCACTATGTGAGGTACCCGAGCCATGTGTTGAGCAATGAACCTAGTGAGCTCCAAGGGAGGCTAAATTACCCTGAGTCGCCTATGAGGGTATGAGATACCGAGGTGAGAGAGATCTCACGACTAAAGAATAGAAGATGATAAAGGTTCTTTGGAAGCACCATGGAGAGGATGAAGCCACATGGGAGCCAATGATGGACATAGAAAAGTCTTGTCCTGAATTGTTTGTATGTTTGGTGGAATTTGAGGAAAAAATTCCTATAAGAGGGGAAGGATGTTACAACCCTAATTTTTGGGTTCATATGGTTGGAAATGCAATTTCCCCAATAAATGTATGATTATGGGAATTGTATGAATTATATGTATTGAATGGATTCCCTTTGCAATATTTCCTTTGTGCATGTGATTTCATGGATCATAAGATATTAATGAGTCCAATGTGATAAAAAGAAAAGAAAAGTTGATGGAGATCAAATATTGGATAATAAAAGATATTTCTAGAAATATAGAGGAAAAGAATATTCCAAGAAATAATGGTATTGTTTAATTGAAATGACTAAAAGGGAAAGTTTTTTATGTAAAATGTCCCAAGGGTTTTTATGAATTGTTAAGAAAGGAGGACAATTAGTCTACAGAATATACCAAAAAGAGAGGTGAATCAACAATCAAGATTCCAAGAATATTGAGCAATAACTCAATACGTGAACCATAGTTATATACTCTCCTTGATATATTTCTAGAATAGGACCTTTTGAGAAAGGGCCGAGTTTTTACTTTAGGAAAGGAATAGAAGAAAAAAAATACTTTGCTATAAGTGGCTTATCCGACAGAATAGTAGTGGGAGTCAATATCTTTCTTTTAAGTGCATATTTTCTCAAAAAGAAGCAATAGTCGATGCTCCATGACTCCGTCATTCCTCACCTTCAAACCATAAGAGTTTTGGCTCACACCCTATATAAAGGGGGTGATGGATACATGACCAGGGCTCCCTAAACCCTGTCGTCATGGCCAGTCAAATGAAGGAGACGTCCTTGACCCTAGTGCAACCCTCCACCATCTCCATCAGTTTGGAGAGGCACTGGGTACCAAACCTATGACGGAAGGGCCAAGTAGTGGTAGGGAACCACCCCTCTTCAATGCTCACAACCAGGAACACAATTGCGAGAGTGTTCTAGGGTCTGTCCTTTGTGAGGGAATCTTGGGAAGCAGATGGCCAGGGAGAGCTGGGCAGAGCAGCACGACGCTGCTAGCAGATGGCGTCAGAGGTAGGCTACTATGGAGGATGAGTCTAGAGGTGGTAAGGGAACTGTAGGAGTGTGGAGCCCTAAAAATGTGAATGAGCTGACATGGGCATCGAGCCTCATCATATGGGAGACGCCGGAGTAGTGCATCCAGGAAGGGGACAGACCACGTGGGGAAGAAGGAAGAGATCCTGACATCTCCATGATGGCAAGGATCCACTATAGCCTGAATAATAGGAGTGGAGATGGCAGTGAAGAGCAAGGTGGGTGGTGTGAGCTTCTATGGCAAGGAAGACTGGAGTGCTACAGACGGCGCTATCGCAGTGCAAGGCGAATGATAGACGCATGTGCCTGCAGCGGCACACGCAAGGAAGGAGCAAACTTAGAGCCAAAATACCAAAGGGCCCCTGTGACTAGGCATCGTCAGCAAGGGTAGAGATGTACTTTCTACAGTAATCCCAGCCAGCTACTAAGCTGAATGAAATCGGGTAAGTCGTTGACGTGTCAACTACGGATTGGTCAATATATAATTATTTTGTGAAAATCACAACTTATGATTGATAACTCAGTTTAATACATGCTATATATGAAAATTGATCAAAACAATGCAAGGAATCCATTAAAAATACAATTGAAGCCAAATTCTTCTTAAAAATTGAAAAGTTCTTAAAGTTGTCACCTTTAATGTGTTAGTAATTGAAAACCCTAATTTTGATATTAATGATATTTAGTAGAGTTCTTTAAATAATGTAAGACAATATTAACCTATTGTTAATAAAAAAGAAGAATTAGATCTGAAAAGATGATCTTTATGCACAATTGGCAATTGGCTTAATTTAGGTTCCATATACATGAATATGCATTAATGGGCTTAGAAACCCTAATCTAGGTGTTAATGGTTTATAATGAGATGAACTTAGAAATCATTTGTATAAAAATGATATTAGATTAATCTGAAGCCTATTTGATGAAAAAAAGATTTTAATGTGAAAAAGTGGGTAATTAGGGTTTTTGAACCTAGAACTGTTGTTTTAGGGTTTGTTGACCTAAAAAGGGATAAATTTTGAGAAATTGATCTAAGAAACCCTAATGAGTCCGAAAGAGACCTAGAAATCATAAAAAGGTGTCCCGAGTTAATAAAGAGTTGTTTGGAATGTGATTGTAACAACTAGGTGTTATACATGTTTTCAGGATCAATGTTTGCTTGATTGATTAATTGGCTTGCTTGATTGGACATCTAGTTGGATTTGAATGTATTGCTTCTGTGAGATCTCCAAAGTAGATATGTGGTTACCCTTATGGATAATCACTCTAGTTTCATGGTGATTTTTAAAGTTTTACGGTTGCTTGAAATTAATTACTTGGTTGACATTTATATAATGCAACTATAAAGTGACTATGGCTATCACCATAATTATATGTGCATGACTAGCTCAGATCATGGTCCTCCTATGTAGCTCTGATGATGATGAGATAGATGACCTAGTACATGGTCTACCCATGAGGTAGGATCATCAAGTTATCATGATTTGATGTGTTGGTCTACCCTTGGGTAGGACCATACGACTCCACGACCCTATGTATTGATCTACCTATAAGGTAGGATCATGAGGGTTAATTGAGATCTACCATATGAGAGGTAGTATCTATGTCCACTACAAGGACAACACAGAGGCTAGGGTATGTAAAGATTGAGTAGTCATGTTTAAAATATAAAGTTTGTTTTGTTAAGCCATAATTCCCTAAAATATGTTGCTATAATTAAATGTAAGATTATTGGTTCCCCCACATACCAGTATAATTTGTTATGCTGGCCGCAGTTTTGTTTACTAACATTTTAGGTAATATCTAAAATTGGACAAATAGTAAAGTGGCACATGTGAAGATTAAAGTTAAAATACTAAAGGAGGATTTAGGTAGATAGAATCCTACTTCAGGTAGAAGTCCCAGTTACCTAATTTTGAAGGTATGTTAAAAGAAAAAATTTATTCCAATTTTTAGTTCAGTCTTTAGTAGAATTTATTAATTATTTTTTATTATTTATAAAACCACTAATAATGTTTTGGGATAACGCCTCTGACTTCTTGGTCTCCCTTAATTGGGGGTTACATGGAAGCGGGGTCGTTACAGTGTCAAAGTTGTGACATGGACTGTGATAGGTGTTCATGACCTATGTGGTTATGTGGTCAACATAGGATGATGATAGGTGGATGAGAAGCACATGTGAACACTTAATGATATTCATATATGAATGATACATAAGCCATACATAATGTTGTTTAGAATGTTATCTAGTCAAATCTAATGATGTTTTCTAATCCTTATACACTCCAAGATGATGGACGGTGATGGTCGAACATAGTGTTGTAACCTCTAATCGTCTAAGAGGAAACCCTAACCCTAACACTGAACAATGATCTTGCTTATTTCTCTATCATGAAATGATTACGATGTTATGTGGTTATCTCTCTCTTGCTTATCAACATCTAACCATGCATGTCATATGAGCTTGATAATCATAGCTAGTGTAGGCTATTATGGTTATGATATGACACAAGTTGAATATGCCCTTGTGAGGCATGTTGAGGCACTTGTGATACGGGAATGATGTGAATGGGCCCTAAGACCTGGCAGTGACTTGTTGCATAATATGAGATGGCTTTTCACAATGATGAGTTGAGGGATTGGTATCCCATGATATGTGGCCTTGTTAATGATAATGTGAATGACAATAATACATGCATCTTATGGTGATAGTGTGACGAGATCACACCCTATTCGTTTATATCTTCTGGAGTTGTGTTATGCCCTTACTTTTGTAGAACTTGTTCTAGCTTTGTACACTATAACTTGATTTATGTCAGAAGGTATTTAAATAGACTTAAATAAATAAGTGGAGCATGAACATGTACTTCTTCCATGTGCTATAGATCCATTTCTATGTCAACACTTGTTGGATGGTGAAATGGGATTTCCCTTAGAGGTAGTTTGGAGTCATATATTGATGAGTACATGCATTAATAGGATTGGTTGCGGGCCATACCCCAGTAGGAGTGTGACTGTGGGCTGTAGCTTAGTGATATGTTGCTTATGTGGTTTCACATGATTGGCTACGGGCCATACCCTGGCATGAGTGAGGCTACGGGTGACAGCTCAGTTTCACTAGTGTTGTAACCTGTACTAAGGTGGGCTAGGACTTTTAGTGTTTAACTATATGTCATAGGTTGCAGTTGATCGGTATGTCTCTACTGTGTACTCGTGTACTGATTAAGAGGTTTGGTGAGGTCGTGGATTTTGGCTCTTTCATAGACCTTGTAAGGCACCTATTTTGACTTAGTAGTTGTCGATTGGATTTGTATGGTACGAATCAAATCCTCAGGGAATAATGAAATATGTAATCAACCATGTAGTACACTTGCTTAGGATCAAATACGAGAATACTAGTTGTAGTCTTCACTTGCTTTTGTACATGTTAATTGGTAGAGAATATACATGTTCTTTGTATTGCTTCTTATATTATTGATTGTTCTATTGTTCAGTAATAAGTGCCCAACATTGCTTAATTTGCTTAATTCAATAGATACATATCATTTAATTGAATCTGTTCATCTAGGTTAGTGCTATATCTACTTTCGTTAGTTTTTTTTTAGGAATGTACTTTCTTTAGTTATCTGTGCTAATAGTAGTGTTGGTGGAAAGTTATATCTCCCGCTGATATTTGGAATCTCACCCATGGGATTCCCACATCTTTTAGGTGGACATGTATGAGGAGGTAGAGATCGTGTAGTGGAGGCAGAGCAATAGCAAGAAGACCATAGCTGCCAAGGTTGGAGTGTTGTTTGTGGTCCTTTTGTTGTTAGAGTGCTAGAGTTGTTCGTGTATACTTGGGTCTTAGGGGAGTTACATATGTTCCTCAATGGTATTCTCGATATGAGTTTTTGGTTTATGCACCCTTGTTGTATATAGTTGGTTGTTGAACATGTTTATGTAAATGAAAAAATATCACATGTGACATGTAGTCTTTTAGGGACAAGTTATAAATAACTATGCTTTATGATAAATAATTCAGATGGCAAGTTTTTGGACCCTGATGTAATAAGTTTCTTGATGTTGGTTCTTTTTTGAATTGGTTTTAATTTTTAATGTTTTCAGTATTGGTTGTAGAGTTTTGTTTTAATCTTATGGCTTGTGTTTGTGTGACAAAGGGTGTCACAACAAGGTTGATATTAGAGCTTTAAATTTGCTGAGTGTACAGGGACCTAAGACTAGGGTTTGTCTCTATTCTTGTCTCCTTCATTCTATCTTATAGTGACTTATGCTTACGTAGAAAAAGAAGGAAAGCTTAAAGATGTCTGGAGAACATGAAGAACACACTGTTGAGAGTAGTGTTGCTACACCAGGTGGTGATGTAACAAACTAGGTGCAAGAAGATCGAGCACTTGAGGGTCCCCAGTTTGACCCAGCCATGCTTGAAAAGTCTACCTTTCAGTCTCTTTTTGGGCAGTTCATGGTTACAATGACGCATATGGCGAACATGATGCCCACACCTCAGCCTAGGACACCAGTTCCCAATGCAGAATATTAGGGTACTGGGAAGACTTTTGAGCAGATTTGTCGTGTTGGGACAGTAAAGTCCATTGGGATGAATGATCATGTGGATGGTGGCATGTGGCTTATCAAATTCAAGAAAACCTTCAAGATCCTTAGCATCCCAGAGGCAGATAAGGTGAAGCATGCAATGTATCTTCTGAAGGGGACTCTTGGCCATTGGTGGGCCATAGAAGAGGAGAAGAGGCCTGGGTGGTTGTTGGTTGGGAGGCGTTCTGTAACATCCCTGACCTGGGCTATGTGCTAACCCTAGATGTTTTTCCTAATAAGGTTGAGTAAACCCTTAATATTATCTTTTCAAAAGTAATTAAGGCTCAAGAGGAGCTTATGTTTCAATTTTGGTCCTGTTTGAACAATGTTAAAGCAATGTTTGCTTATTTTGGACTAAAGTGCAAATTACCCAAGTTGAGGGGTTAAATTACAAATGTTGCATGATAAGATGTTCCTATGAGGTTGATACATCATAATAATGAATATGATTAAGTAGTATGGATTCCACAAGCTTGGGCATCAAGATAAAGCTTGTAGAACTATCCTTGTGCATTAAAACCTAGTTCTGGTGTAAAGTGCAATTTACCCAAAACCTAGGGTTCAATATGCAAATTACCACTTCAATAAGGTACCTAATAACTCTTGGCATCAATTAGAGCAAATAAAATGAGAGGGGCATCTCATTTGAATTATCTTGGAGGAGAGAGAATCTTGACATTAAAATAATCAAGATTTAAGCATATATGGAACTTTAATTCAAATTAATGCAAACATAAATAAAACTAATTGAAGGCTTTTCAATCAAAACTTAAATGGTGGAATTCATGTGTTTGTGGACTTCCTTGATCTTGTAAGGATCAAAAATATCCTAAGGAGGTGAAATTCCACTCACCTTATTATAAGGAAAAGAATTTCCACTCAAAAAGATATATTATTATTATAATGGATTAAGGTGCTTAATTTCTTTTCCATTAATTCTTGGATAATGAAGATATTTTGCAAGAGATTGAAGGTGGTCTCGTGGTCATTTAATGGAGGAGTATTTGGGGGAAATTAGTATGGAATTTAAAGAAAATGATTTCATTTTCTCTTTCCTTAAAAGACCCATATACATATCCTTTATGTATACCTTATTTCAATAACACATGAGAAACGTTCCCTTAGTCTTTTCCTCTTCATTCTTGCTTTAGCCGACCAAGGGAGAGTCCAGGAGCAGGAGAAGGACGAACACCACCTGTTGGTAAGGTTAGATCATCTTCTACCTTGGATTCATGGTGAAAACCCTAAATCAATGCTTGATTCTTAGTTTTCTTCACTCGATTTCCATTTCTAGCCATCCATTTCATCCAATAGCTCAAGAACGAACCTTGGATAGTTTCTGGAGCTCCATACACCATTAGAGCCACGGAGCTTGGAGCTTGGAGATCATATTTGAGGCAGGTTTTATAACTTAAACCCTTAAACATTGCTATTGCATCAATTCTCTATGCTTTGTTGATTGATTTCTTCAATTTGATGCACTTTTGTTTCTTTGCTGCACTTTCCATCAAGAATGGTTGTTGTTCTTGGGTGCACGAAGGAAGATGATGATGACATCATCATAAGCAAGCACCTCACCAAATATCTTGGGAGCAAATAGTTTCAAAGGATGGGACCAAACGGTTTGCAAACCGTTTGGTGCAAACGGTTTCAAAACCGTTTGAAGGAGTTGACCAAGGGTTGACCGTCTGGTAATATTGTTCCTAATTATGTAGGATAATTACCCTCCAAATTTTAGGGGTTAAATCCAAAGGAATCATAGGTTGAAGGCCAATCAAAATAGACAAATCGAATTGAATTAAGTGCTGATTTTCAACCTGATTAACTTGACCCTTTTTGGAAAACGGTTTCAAGACCATTTGAGTGAGTTGAACAAGCATTGAACGTTTCATATTCCTGTTCATAATGATGTTGGTTAATGACTCACCAAATTTGAGGGATTAACTCCCAAGGAATCGTGAGTTGAAGGCTAATCAATTAGGTAGACCTAATTGGATTAAGTGTTGATTTTCAATCTGATTAACTTGACAATTTTGGGCAAACGGTTTCAAGACCGTTTGAGTGAGTTGACCAAGCATTGACAGTTTGGGATTACTGTTCCTAATCATGTGGGTTAGTGACCCTCCAAATTTGATAGGTTAACTCCAAAGGAATCATGAGTTGAAGGCTAATCAATTAGGCAAACCCTAATTGAAAATAGTGCTGAAATACCAATGAATTAAGTTGAGATTTTGGGTTGATTAGCCCAAACAGTTTCAAGACCGTTTGGGCCCAAACGGTCTCAAGACCATTTGGGGATCACCCCAAGACCGTTTGCAGTTCTGGGGTCAAGTATAGTTGACCAATTGAAGGTCCAAAGGTACTAATCATATTGCAATGAAGTGTTGATTTGTTGATCAACTCGATAGACCAATCCATGATGATTTTTCACTAAAGTCCAAAGGTTGGATGAGCCAAACGGTCTCAAGACCGTTTGGATGTCATCCAAACGACCTCAAGACCGTTTGGTGGTCAACCAAGACCATTTGGAGGTCTAGGGTTGACTATGGTTAGGTGTTTGAAGGTCTAAAGGTACCAAGCTGATATATAATGCAATGCTGATCTGGGATCAATCCAATGATCCAAACCTTAATTGGATGGCTTGGATTTGAGTGATATGATGGGAAAACGGTCTCAAGACCATTTGGAGGTCATCCAAACGACCTCAAGACCGTTTTGTGGTCACACAAGACCGTTTGGAGGTCTATGGTTGACTATGGTTAGGTGTTTGAAGGTCTAAAGGTACCAAGCTGATATACAATGCAATGCTGATCTGGTGATCAATCCAATGATCCAAACCTTAATTGTATGGCTTGGATTTGAGTGATATGATGGGCAAACGGTCTCAAGACTGTTTGTAGGTCATCCAAACGACCTCAAGACCATTTGGGGTTAGGTCATGTCCAATTTGGATGGTGGTTCTATAGTTTTAAAGCAACTAGTTACACATTGATGAATATTGAAGGTTCATTGATTCCAAACCCTAATTCAATTGAATCAAACCCTAATTGATGACCAATTGAGGGTTAATTGAGGGTCAACTCAGTTGAAGGTTGACCTATTCAACTCAATTGAAGTATGAGTATAGGTCCAATTGATGATTGGTTTCATGAATTCAATGATTGAAGGAATCAACATTGGAAACCCTAATTTAATTGGATACCTTAGGTAATGGAGGTCCAATGTGATTGAATCTTTGAGAATTAAGTTGATGAATCATGATGAATGTTATATTGATCCAATGATGATTAGTAATGATAATAAATGAAGGTACAAAGGTTGAAACCCTAACAGTACCTAAGTGATTAAGTGCCAATTAAGGGATGAATCCCTAATTGCTTATAGGATCAATGACTTGGTATACTATGTAATCATTGTAGTATGCTCTTGATTGAAGGGTTGATGTGACCTAATCAAGATGAAAGGATGAAAGAATAAAATTCATATATGAACATGATTCTTGAGGTGATCCTCTATAGCACGACCGTGCAAGGCAGCACGGCCGTGGCGACTTCACTCAGCACGACCGTGCAAGGTAGCACGGCCGTGGTGGCCTCACTTTGCACGACCGTGCAAGGCTGCACGGCCGTGGTGTTCTATACTTGAATTGAAGTTGATATAATTTGATGAGTAATGGTAAAGGAGGTAAGATGATGCTTAGATCATTATGCATCTAATTCAATACATGTATTTAACTTGACTCATATGTATCAACCCTATATACCCTATAAAGATGAGGATATGAAACTCTTAGGAATGATGTATGCTACCCTTATAATGTTATGGATAACATCCTAAGAGTTGAAATATCTAAAGTGATAAATAATGGGTTATCCTATATTCAGCAATGTCTAACCATTAAATAAGTCCATATCATTAAAGATAGTTGGACAATTCTAATGAGTAACTTATGCACCATATGATGGAAGTAACATGTTAGTGGATAAAGTATTAAGAGGGGAGATACCTTAATACAAGGTTAGTTGATTAACCTAAATAAGAAAGAAATGGAAGAGAGTGATACATCAAGACATGATAGATATCACATTCAGCATTTCAGGACTGAAATACCTTGATGTATCTCAATCCAACATACTTGGATGAGAAACACATGAAGTGTGTGTGTTATGTAGTTATTACAATGAAACTGTAATGAATTGATATACTTTGATGAGTTTAAACTTATAGACATTGAGAAAGGAATGAACCACCCTAATGGGTATGAGGAAATCATACCATAATAAGAATGAGAAGTGAACTTGTACCTTGTATTGATGATCATTAATGATGTATGATGAGAATGGTGATCATAAGAATACACTTATGATATCTTTGAATGCACCTAGAGGTGTGGAGCAATACATTAGGGTTGATCTAACTACATGAGCATAAAACCCTAATTGATGTCAGTTGGGAAACCCTAACCCTAATTTTGGGTAAAGGGAGTGAAAAGCCCTAATGAGTAATAAACCATAACCCTGATAAAGGAATTGTGGTGTTACTAAGGTATCACATGATGTGGTCAATGACTTGTATGGTTGTTATCATGTCTATTAATCATGTAGACATCATGAGATGAAGAGCATAGCCAGACCTGAGCTATGACATTCATATAACAAATATGTTGAATGGCCTTATGTGCCTAATGTTGTTGTTGCTTAGTAAAAGTAACAAAAGGCATATGGACCTTATGAGTCTCATGAATAAGTTGTTGTTGTCTAGTGAAAGGTGATAAAACATTTAATAGGATTTGAAAGCCATGTGAGATACTTGTGTAACAAGTATCATACATACCTCGATCTAAGGACCTGGAGATAATAGTTACCTAGCAAATGGTAACAGTGACAATGATGAATTGAGGGTATGAATACCCAGATTTGATAAGCATGATAATGATATGGTTGAGGGATGCGAAATCCCTGTATTGAAATGAGGGACTGAGATCCCAATGCCTCATAAAGAATGAGAAGTCAATGATGAAAATAGTACATGTTTCTTTATAGAATTTTTCTGAATAAAATATGTTTGAGAACTTGATTGATGCTAAAAGAACATGACAATGTACTTAAGTAATCAAGTGAAATCATATCATGTAGAGCCCTGACCATAGATCCAACATCGTCAGCAAACTGGTGATAGTGAAACGGGTGCTCCGCGGCAAAACCCGGAGGGCATACTTTTGAGTATGTGGGGTGATGGGCGCGAATACCTTACGCCCTAATGCAAGATTGGTGGTAGATAAACATGAGATCCCACAATACTTCATTATATATTTCGGGAAGGATGTATCACTAATCCCTCGATGATTGTGAAGATGTTGTACACATCTCCCAATAATAAAAATGTCGGATCGTTGGAGATAAACATGAAATCTCACAATCGCGAAGAGAGTGCAGCACGCCACTGTAACTCTGATAGTGAAGTTGCCAGTATACCATGGAAAGCTATAATATAGCAGAGACACAAGATGTCCTGCATGTAATCTCACGCTGACTGAGATATGGGAGGTCTTGGTAGCCAGCTCTACCTTTGACCTTGTATGGTATCGATTTCGACTTCACAGTGGTCGGTTGGAGCATGAGCGGTATACCTCATCTCCTCAGGGCATAAGTGTGATTTTAAAATGTAATTAGCCATTTAGCATGTTTGTTATAGGATTGAATACGAAAAATTCATTGGATGATGTTATACTTCTTTTATGCAATGTCAGTTGATAAATGTTATTCATATCTCTTTACATTCCTTGCAATTAGATAAATGGATTATGAATCTACCATGAGTAGATACAATGTTCTCCTTAGGAAAGGAGATTATCCTTCTCTATTCATACAATGAATAATGCTGTTGTCAATATGTAAGAACTCATGTTAAATTTTAATATGATAATTTGCAACAACAATGTTTTGGCGGAGAGTTATATCTCCTGCTGGGACAATTTTCAATTGTCTCACCCCCATGGGATCCAACATTTTTAGGTGGATGCGGACAGAGAAGCAGAGACTCTTTTGCAGGATAAGGAAAGCAGCATCAGTATCAGAAACATCATTGATGACTCAGGTGGAGGCACTAGCTGCCATGTTTTGTATAACTAGTAGTCCTATGTGTCGTCTCTGTACTCTCAGGTCCTCGGAGTCAGTAGATAGTGCTTTTATCTTCGACTTGAGATTTTGGCTTGAATGCCTCGAGGTTTTATGTTGCTTATGTATAGTAGGGTAAAGCAACTGTTGTATGTAATCCTCGAGAAGGGATGTTACATGGAGTCTAACTACAAACAAGGTCGTATGTGTAATGCTATGGTTTTGTTGTAAGAGTTTCCTAAGTTTGGATCTCTTTGCAAAAAAATATAATTTTTAGTGCTAATGATTTGCTTCCGCATTAGTTAATCTTGTGTTTTATAAGTTGGATGCCACACGTTCTAATGTGAGTTTGTCAATCTGTACTTTCCTCAGACCATTCTGGATGAGAAGATCAGCCAGTTTGGGCAGAACCGATAGGGATCCATGTCAGTCAACAAGTAAGAAGCCAAGTTTATGTAACTTCTTCAGTTATGTCTGGACATGACTGCCACGAATGATGAAAGGATATAATGTTTTAAGAAGGGGTTGAACGTTAAGTTGTCTACCCTAGTGGCTGCTTTAGAGAATTGAGAAAGGTTTACCACATTCATGGCATCTATTCAAAGGATCCAAAGGTACGTAATAGAGAAGCGGGAGATCAGTGCTAGTGAGAGGTCTGCACAGTTCCAGGGGTAGTCGTCGGGAGGCTTTAAGAAGCCAAGGTTTTCTACACTGCCAACATTGTAGAGGTTTAGTTCTCAGACATAGTGGTCGCCAAGTAAAGGTAGAGTCTGTAGCCTTCCACCTGTTGGAGCTCATAGTACCGCGTCAGTGTCTGTGACGAGGCCATCTAGTCCACAGTTTGAGACCAAAGCATGCCACAAGTGTGGGTAGGTAGGACACCTAAGGTAGGAGTGCTCGGTGAGAGATGACAAGGTGACCCAGCAATTGAGATAGAGCTAGCAAGGCTTGTAGAGGTAATAGTTCAGTAGTGCAGGAGGATGAAGATGCGGACAAGCGTCACAGGCCAGATCATCTACTCAAGGAAGCATAGGATAGGGGTGACAACAAGAAATAGCTAAATTCTACACCATGAGTTATCCGGAGGCAGTGGTCAACCCACGAGTAGTAGCATGTCAGATGGAGTTATTTCATTCTGATTTGTCTTCTTATTGCTTCGTATCAGATTTGGTTGACTTGGGTGCAATGCACTCTTTTGTCACTCATGAGGTGCTAGACAGTTTTCTTTTGCTTGTTAGTCATAGAAGATATAGTTGTTTTTGGAAATCATGTTAATCGGTTCTCTAATGTTGTAAGAG
This sequence comes from Alisma plantago-aquatica, assembly GCA_963693085.1. Classification (NCBI taxonomy): domain Eukaryota; kingdom Viridiplantae; phylum Streptophyta; class Magnoliopsida; order Alismatales; family Alismataceae; genus Alisma; species Alisma plantago-aquatica. The sequence goes on along the minus strand of OY856409.1, from coordinate 673,818,843 downwards.
GTGTGTCCTTCTTGTGTCCTTTCTTTCTCAGGGCACATCATACAAGTGGATATCATACCACTTGACATCCATGGATTTGATGTAACCTTTAGAATGGACACCTTGGAGAAGTATGGAGTGGTCTTGGATTGGATCCAAATAGGTGACGTTTATAGATGGTGATGAGATGTGGATCTTCCAAGGGGATAGGAAGGTTCTTCTGACGTGTTTGGTATCGGTGATGGTAGAAGAAAAGTTGTTGAGATAGGTTTGTGAGGCGTTCTTGGCACATGTGTTGGATACTAAGGTAATGAGTCCTAGTATTCAGGAGGTGATAGTTGTCAGGGAGTTTGAAGACGTGTTTCCTGAGGAGTTACCCAGTGTTCCCCCACCCCAAGAGATTGACTTTGAGATCAAGCTAGTCTCAGGCATGCGGTTGATAGCTCAGACATTGTACATGTTGGCTCCAATAGAGATGGCATAGTTGAAGAGACAGTTGTAAGAGTTGCTTGATAAAGGTTTCACCAGGTTGAGTACATCACTATGGGGTGATCCAGTGATGTTTGTGAAGAAGGACAAGTCCATGAAGTTGTGTATAGACTACATATAGTTGAAAAAGGTGACGATAAAGAACAAGTATCCCTTGCCAAGGATAGACGAGTTGTTTGATCAGTTACGTGGTGAGATAGTGTTCTCAAAGATAGACATGAGGTCAGGATATCACCAATTGAGGATCAGGGAGGATGAAATACCTAAGTTGGCTTTTAGAACGAGGTATGGTCACTATGAGTTTGTGGCTATGCTATTTGGGTTGACCAATGCACCGACGACGTTCATGGACTTGATGAAAAAGGTGTTCAAACCATTTCTTAATCAGTTTGTGGTGGTATTCATAGATGACATCTTGATATATAGTCACGATAGTTAGCAGCATGAGCAGCATCTTCATGAGGCAGCATCAGCTTTATGCCAAATTTAACAAGTGTGAAATATGGTTGAAGGAGGTAGCTTTTATGGGCCATGGCATATCTGCTGAGGGAGTTCATGTGGATCCTAAGAAGATTGAGTCTATGACATAGTGGGAGCAATTGAGGATGCCAATAGAAGTGTGTAGTTTTTTTAGGTTTGGTAGGATATTACATGAGATTCATAAATTACTTCAGTGTTATCACTTTGCCCCTAACAAAGTTGACAAGGAAGGACGTGTCATTCATCTAGGATGACAGATGTCAGTGTGTTTTTCAAACACTGAAGGAGAAGTTGACAAGTGCACCAATGTTGGTCTTGCCTAAGTAGGGGAAAGGATACATAGTCTTCCATGATGTGTCCAAGAATGGTTTGAGTTGTGTGCTGATGAAGGACATGCAAGTGGTTTCTTTTGCTTCCTGACATCTTAAGAAACACGAGGAGAATTGCTTGACCAACGGCCTAGAGTTAGTTGTTGTGGTCCATACTTTGAAGATCTGGAGGCACTACCTTTATTGAGAGAAGTGTTAGATCTTCATAGATCACAAGAATATGAAGTACATCTTCTCACAATAGGAGTTGAACATGAAATAGTGATGTCGGATGGAGTTAATCAAGGACTATGACTGCATAATTGATAACCATCCAGGGAAGGCTAATGTTATGGAAGATTCACTGAGTAGGAAGTCTTCGTCTTCACCTATGGATAGAGCCCAGTTGAGTTCTTTGGTGTGCCACAAGTGAGACATGTTGGTCTCCTTGCATCAAATGAATATATGGTTGGAGGTGTCAATGCTAGCATGTTTGTTGGCACGGTTGTAGGTGAAGCCCACGCTGAGATAGCATATCAGAGAGGTATACCATGTTGATATTGTGATACATCAGATTAATTCAGAGTTTGGCAGTGAGAAGTGTGATGGGTTCCATAAGTCAGATGATGGAACAGTTTGTTACCATGGCAAAGTAGGTGGTTCCTGATGTTGATGATCTAAGGAAGATGGTGCTGGAAAAGGCTCACTCATCCATGTATGTTATGCACCCAGATAGCACCAAGATGTATCATAACCTGAAAGACATGTATTGGTGGCCTGGCTTGAAGAAGGATGTGGCTGAGTTTGTTGTGAGATGGGTTGTATGTTAGTAGGTTAAATTTGAACATCAAAAACATGTAGGGATCTTGCAACTATTGCCTATACCACAGTGGAAATGGGATCATGTGACTATGGACTTTATGGTTGGTCTGCCTAGGACAGCCAAGGGTCATGATTCAATTTGGGTGATCGTTGATAGGTTGATAAAGTCGGTGCATTTCCTACATATAACACTAAACGTTCTCTATTATTGCAATTCTTTACGCTTTTTATATTGTCTTCTCTCTTTAGATTGCTTCCTCATCATGCTTGTACTTAATGGTAATCTCTAGAGTTTGTTTGGTTGAGACATCTTGATTGGTTTGGTAGAAATCTGAAACCCTAATCCATGTGTACCTGATTTAGAAGATGATGAGTTATGGAGGTTCTTCTCTAATTTTTGCCCTTGAACTTGATCCCATTCATGGTGTTCATGTACCTAGAAGTTGTATAGATGTTAGGTTCGGTCTTGTTTACCTTGAGCATGGTTTTCCCTTCTTTGGAAGAGGTTCTTTCTTGGTTGTTTCTTGACCTATGTTTTTAGGGTTTGGTGATCTGTTGCTTGAGTTTTCCTTCATGGTAAACCTAGGTTCTACCCTTTATTTTAGTTCTATTTTGAGATCTAGATTATGCATCTTGGTGTGGTCATGACACTTCCCTCTTATTTTCACGACTTTGATAGCTCTTGGTTGAGATGCTTACTTATGGTTGAGCTTGACCTAGCGGTGTTAGGTCAAGACTTTTGGTGTTAAGTGGCATAGTTACCTGTGGTGTTGGTGTCTTGTTCCTAGCTTGCTTGGATTGAAAATCACCCTAGAGTGTAGGGTTGCAACCATGATGGTCTTGGGTCACGACATGGGTGGAGGATGAGACACCCTTGAAACTGAGACATGTTGAGGTTGAGACACCATTGGTTGAGATGCTTTGTGAAACCCTAACCCTAGGTGTCGCGAGTGGGACATGACTTAGAGGGTGGAGGTCATGACATGTTGGTGGATGGTTGAGACACATGAGTGTCACGGTCATGGCATGGACCATGATGGGTGGTCATGATGTATGTGGTTATGTGGTCAACATAGGATGATGGTAGGTGAATGAGAAGCACATGTGAACACTTAATGATATTCATATATGAATGATACATAAGCCATACATAATGTTGTTTAGAATGTTATCTAATCAACTCTAATGATGTTTTGTAATCCATGTACACTCCAAGATGATGTAGGGTGATGGTTCTATGGTTGATGGTTGAACATAGTGTTGTAAACTCTAATCAGCTAAGAGGAAACCCTAACCCTAATATTGAACAATGATCTTACTTATTTCTCTATCATGAAAGGATTATTATGTTATGTGGTTATCTCTCTCTTGCTTATCAATTTCTAACCATGCAGGTGTTATGAGCTTGATCGCATTAGCTAGTGTAGGCTATGGTGGTTATGATATGACACATGTTGAATATGCCCTTGTGAGGCATGTTGAGGCACTTGTGATGCATGAATAATGTGAATGGGCCCTATGATCTGGTAGTGACTTGTTTCATAATATGAGATGGCTTTTACCAATGATGTGTTGAGGGATTGGTATCCCATGATATGTGGCCTTGTTGATGATGGTATGAATGAAAATAATACAGACACCTTATGGTGATAGTGTGACAAGATCACACCTTATACGTTTATATCTTTTGGAGTTGTGTTAAGCCCTTACTTTTGTAGAACTTGTTCTGGCTTTGTACATAATAACTTGATTGACGTTAAAAGGCATTTATATAGACTTAACTAATCAAGTGGAACCTCAATGTGTAGTTATGCCCTGCGCCATAGATCTATGTCAGTGTCAGCACTTGTTGGATGGTGAAACGGGCTTTCCCTAAGAGGAAGCTTGGAGTCATATATGTTGATTCAAGGTCAATTAGGTCAATGTTGACTCACGTCTAAATTGCCTAAACCCGTGTTTTGATGATGACTAACCATTCCACATAGTGGTGTCTAATGTCTCTACTTGAGTGATTTCAGATTAGGTATAGACGCACTCCAAATTCCCTAACTTATGCATATCAAATTGGAGAAAGGACAACTCAAAGACATACAAGTGCACATGTTTGTAATATGATGTAAATCCATTAGAATCATGTTGTAAATCACTTGTAATGATTGTATGACTTATAATTAAGCTTAGAAAAATTCAAGAGCATTTAGATCGAATGTTTAAGCACTCAAAAGCCATTTTCTAAAATTCACATCAGGTTGTTCATCAGTCGAGTTCTGTGAGGTGCAAACTCAACCGATCTTGATTGGATCTTGAAAATGATTTTGGATCAGTCGAGTTGTGGTTTCACAGAACTCGACTGATGGAGTACCTGACAAATTTGATTTTGAATAAATTTTGTCATATATCTTGAAGGTTTAATAAATTTTGTTTAAGTACTTTCAGCTCTATTCACCTCCCCCCCTCTAGAGCATCCAATCACCCATCTAGGATCCAACAATTGGTATCAGAGCGGGCTTCTCCAAGCATACTTCACCAAGTAGGAGAAGATGGGTGACTACCAAGGAGGGAGATACTTGATCAGCCTACCAATCTTTGATGGGAGCAATTTCCTCTATTGGAGAAGAAGGCTTCAATTCTACATCCAAGGATCAAGTCTTGAGATGTGGCAAATGGTGAATAGCCCATACAAGCTACCAAAGACAAATATTGAAGAATGGGATGATGCTACCTTGAAGAAAGCAACCTTGAATGCTAGAGCCATGCACATCCTTTATGCCTCCATGACCCCCACCGAGTTCAACCAAATTTCTTCATGTGAAACATCCCATGAGGTATGGAGAAAGCTATGCATCACTTATGAAGGGACAGATCAAGTGAAGGAAAGCAAAGTTTACATGCTCAACGGGATGTCTGAGAACTTCAAGATGGGAAAGGAGGAGAGGATAGCCAACATGTACTCAAGGATCAACACCATTGTGAATGGTCTTGATTTTTTAGGTCATCCTATGTCTAGTGGAGAGATCAATTCAAAGATCCTTAGAACTCTTCCCAAGAGGTGGGAACCCAAGGTGACTTCCATTGAAGAAGAAAGGTCACTTAAGGATATCCCTATTGAAGAGCTCATTGGAAATCTACAAGCACATGAAGCCACACTTGACAAGAGGGAGGAAGTAGAAAGACAAGAGAAGAAAGAACTAAAGAGAATGAAGAAGGATGAAATGAAGGCTCAAATTGAAGCTATCATGGAACAGGTCTCTCCATCCTCTCAAGCTAAGGAAGATGCCATGTACTCCAAGGGTAAACTCCACAAAGGCAAGTCCTCCTCCATCTGGTGCTTCACATGTGGTAAGAAGGGTCACTACAAGGAAGATTGCCCACAAGGCAAAAAGACCCATCTTCACAAGAAGAAGGAGAAATGACACTCAAGCTCATGTGGCTCCTCCGACTCAAGCTCAAGTGAAGATTCAAGTGAAGGATCAAGCTCAAGCTCTAGTGATGAAGGAGAATGCCATTTTGCTCTTATAGCATCAACAAGTAAGGACTCAAGTGAGGTAAATCTAAACTCTTTAGATAAAGAATCTTTTATTGCTATTATTAATGATACGTGTACCTCTCTTAAGTCTTACAAAAAAAAGCTGGCTAGAATTGTTGATAATATGCATGTAGAACTAGATGATCTTGAACATGCTAATTCTTGCTTGCTTGATGACAAAAATGCTTGTCTTAGTCAAGTAGACTCTCATAAGCTTGAAAATGCTAGTTTGCTTGATAAGATTAGATTTCTAGAAGCTCAACCGCTTATGCCCAGTTCTAATGAAGAGCATACTTTAATTGTTGATTCTCTCATGCATGATATTGATGTTCTTAAATCTGAAAACAAGCACAAAGATTTTGTTTTACAAGAATTAAAAATAGAAAATGCCCCCTTGCTTGCTAAAATCAATGTGCATGAATCTTGTTCTAGTTCTACTAGTAGAGAGAATGATATTGCTGCTCTTCATATTGATAGAGACTCTTATTTAACTAAAGCTCTTTGCTTAGAAAATGATATTTTGCATGCTAGAGATAATATCAATAATTTGTCTTCTACTATTGCTTCTCTTATGCATGATAATGATAGTTTGAGATCTTCTTTGCAAAGATTCTTAGTTGGTAAGAAGAGCCTTAATGATATCCTACACCATACTACCAAACAAATTGGTAGACATAGTTTGGGGTATGATGGTAGTCAAAGGAACAACAAAGATAAAGGACCTCACATATTCCATGGAGAATCCTCTAGTTCCAAGACTATGGGCACATGCAACTATTGCAATGAAATTGGCCATTATTCTACTTGTTGTCCTTTTAGGAAGGCACCCAAGAGCAATAGGACTTGGGTTGCTAAACTAACTCCTCTGGACCCAAAAACATGATTGGGGACCATTTCATCTTTCTTCTTGTAGGTACTTGCAAATGGATTGACTTGAGCCATGAAATTGCAAATTGACTTCTCAATTCACTTGAAAGAATAAAGGTGAGATGTGTATGAGGTGAAAACAAGTGGAAAAGCAATGGTAAGCACAAAGGTAATATTTCTCTTGCTTATAACCAATCCTAACTTGTTTTTGTGAAGATAGTGTGCACTATACATATGGTTTTTGAGTCAAAAGTGGTATTTTTTGTTTCTTTTCACAATCTTGCTCAAAAACTATTTCTAATGCTTCTATAGTGCATTACTAACTTGCTTAGACATGTTTAGATATGGTTTGTATTTTTAGCATGCCTTTAAATATGTTTTTATGATATATATGTGTTTTGAAAGTAGCTTTGTCAATCGAGTTTGCCCTGTCTGAAACTCGACCGATAGGCACCAATGGGTGTTGCCAACAGCTATCATTTGGTCGAGTTGTCAATACACAGAACTCGACCGATAACACTGTGCAAAGAATACACAATTGGCTCATTGAATGAGAATTTCCCTCTCAACTAGATTTTCTCAGCCAATAGCCTTATTCTTTGGCATTCCTTTGGTACCTTTATATATGCATATTTCCATGTTCAATTGCCTATCTTGCTTAAACTCTATCTTTTAAATTGCTCTAAATTGGTATATCCATATCTTGCAATTACTTGCTTTGAGTTGTTTTGTAGGTTTTGATGATGACCTCTTTGGATCTCTTGGTTGTGTCTAAAATTGATTCTGTTGTGCTCTAACTTGCTACATCTATCTAGATGTATATCTTATGTTGATACAACCTTGAGGTTCTTAGGGGTAATCATCTTATGGTAAGGATGCATATCTAGTGAGTTATATTCTTTCATGATTCTAAATTTTCTCATCTCTTTGTTTGGATATATCTCGACATCTACCCATAGCTTGATCAATCTTGTGTATCTTTTGGTATCTCTTTCTATGATCTAGATCCTACTAGTAGTCCTAACTTGTGATATCATCTACTAGTAGTTCATATACATGTAGTTCTAACCTTGTTTATAATTGGCATCTTTGCTCATCTAAGTGCTATGCTTGTATATTGTCTCATACATGCTCAAGCTTGTTCCTTGAATTGCATATATCTTGAGTTGCATGCATAACATTGTGATGCAGGGTACATAGATCTACATTATATGTAGAAATTGGAGCATTTTTAGATTTCATGCAGCCTTTGCTCCAGTTTTAGTTTCTGGTACAAGACTAGTGTTTTTTATGCAGAAACAACCTTCTGAGCAAGACTCATTGCTTTGCGATGAGCTCTGATGGTTTTTGGTCAATTGCCATCATCTTGAGGGTCAAAATTGCATTTTATTGTTTTTTGCAGCACTTTATCTTGCTCTTTAGGTTGTTCAAGTATATACTTTAACTTATTTTTCTTTCTATGCTTGGACAAGCCCCTAGTTGTGCTCTTCTACTCTCCTTATATAAATTTTGTTATCTTCTTTCTCTTAACATGTGGTGTTGCTTATTTCTTCATAACCCCACTTTTTGAAATAACAAAGGGGGAGAAAGGTATATCTTCTTTTGACAAAATAGGGAGAAGGCATGTCTTACATGAAGAAGAGAAGCATTATCATGTAAATGGAGAAGGTAAAGGGGAGAAGGCATATATGTGTAGAACATATATGAGTAGAAGACATAGTATTCTATAAATGTTATGAAAGCTAACCATGCAGGAGAAATAGCATCAATTGAGGGGGAGTATGAGAACTCCACTAGCATCAGTTGAGGGGGAGCATATGAACTCAATTCTATTGAAACCCCTAGGTTTCTCCAAAGGTATGATTTTACTTAAATGCTTTCAATACATTTATGGAATGGTTTTTCATCTTCAAAAAGGGGGAGAATGTTGACTCAAGGTCAATTAGGTCAATGTTGACTCACGTCTAAATTGCCTAAACCCGTGTTTTGATGATGACTAACCATTCCACATATTGGTGTCTAATGTCTCTACTTGAGTGATTTAAGATTAGGTATAGACGCACTCCAAATGCCCTAACTTGCGCATATCAAATTGGAGAGAGGACAACTCAAAGACATACAAGTGCACATTTTCATAATATGATGTAAATCCATTAGAATCATGTTCTAAATCAATTTTAATGATTGTATGACTTGTAATTAAGCTTAAAAAAAATTAGGAGCACTTAGATCGAATGTTTAAGCACTCAAAAGCCATATTCCAAATGTCACATCAGGATGTTCATCGGTCGAGTTCTGTGAGGTGCAAACTCGATCGATCCTGATTGTAACATCCCTGACATGGGCTATGTGTTAACCCTAGATGTTTTTCCTAATAAGGTTGAGTATATTCTTAATCTTATCTTGGTAAAATTAATTAGGGCTCATGAGAAACTTATGTTTCAATTTTGGTCCTGTTTGAACAATGTTGAAGCAATGCTTGCTTATTTTGGACTAAAGTGCAAATTACCCAAGTTGAGGGGTTAAATTGCAAATGTTGCATGATAAAATGTTCCTCTGATATTGATACATCATAAGAATGAATATGATGTAGTGGTATGGTTTTCACAAGCTTGGGCACCAAGATTAAGCTTGTAAAGCAATCCTTGTGCATTAAAACCTAGTTTTGGTGTAATGTGCAATTTACCCAAAACCTAGGGTTCAATATGGAAATTACCACTTCAGTAAGGTCCCTAATGTTTATTTTCATCATGTAGAGCAAATGAAATGAGAGGGGTGCCTCATTTGCATTAAGTTGGAGGAGAGAGAATCTTGATATTAAAATAATCAAGATTTAATCCTAAGTGAAATCCTAATTCAATTTAGGGAAAAAATGAATGTATTAATTAAAGGGACTTCAACCAAAATTAAAATGGTTTATTTCAGATATGTGTGGTCGTCTTTGTGCTTTGCAAGAGCCACAAAATATCTCAAGAGGTGAAATTCCACTCACCATTGTTATAAGAAAAAGAAATTCCACTCAAAAATGGATATTAATATTATAAGGGTTAAGGTGCTTAATTTCTTTTCCCTTTATTCTTGAATAATGAAGAGGTTTTGCAAGAACATGAATATGGCTTCGTGTCCAAGAAATGGAGGGGGTTTTGGTGGAAATTATTTTGGGAATTAAAGGAAATAATCCCATTTTCTCTCTCCTTGGGATTTCCTTATACATATCCTTTTTTCCACTCACTTAAGGACTTCTTTTCGGATTCCTTTCTTTCCCCTTGCTTGGAAAATGACCAAGGAGCTGTGGAGGATGAGGAGGATGACCCCCAACCTGTTAGTAAGGTTCTTGACCTCCTTTCACCTTGAATCCATGATGAAAATTGAAAATCAATGCATGAATTCTTCATATCTCGATCCCCTCTTCAATTCTAACCAATTCTTTTCACTCAAAGCTTGAAGATGACCCTTGGAATAGTGAAAGCAGTTGCATCCACAATTGTTGACATGATCTTGAAGCTTTGGAGCTCAATTGGAGGTGGGTTATATAACTTGAACCCTATTTCATTGTTATTGAATTCAATTACTCAATACAAAATGTTCAATTGATCTATTTGCAACTCATTTGATTGATTGATGAAATCACCAGGGAAATTATAGTAAGATTCGAAGGTTTGAATCTTGGGGATGATGATGTCATCCCAAGCACACACCTCAAATAATATCTTAGCCAAACGGTTTCAATTGTGGAGACCATTCGGTTTCAATGAGGTTGGCAAACGATTTCACTAAACCGTTTAAAACCAAACAGTTTCAAACCGTTTTTAAGGGTTGAACATTTGATAATTTTGAAGCTAATAATGTTGGTTGATGACCCATATAATTTGATGGGATAATTCCAAAGGGTTCATGAGTTGAAGGCTCATCAAATAGAAAACCCTAATTGAATTTAGTGCTGAAATTCCAATTGGTCGATTTGGATTTTTGGGTTGATTATCCCAAACGGTTTCAAAACCATTTGGGGATCACCCAAATGGTCTCAAGACCGTTTGGGGGTCACCCAAGACTGTTTGTAGGTCTAGGGTTGAGTATGGTTAAGTGTTTGAAGATCCAAAGATATGATATGAACCCTAATCGCTAAGTGCTGATTTTGCAAGTGGTTGAGATGATGTTTTGGGTTGATTGACCCAAACGGTTTCAAAACCATTTAGGGATCACCCAAATGGTCTCAAGACCGTTTGGGGGTCACCCAAGACCATTTGGAGGTTTATGGTTAAGTATGGCTAAGTGTTTGAAGGTCCAAAGGTACCAAATTGAATTGCAACTAAGTGTTGATTTGATAATCAATCCAATGGTCCAAAACCCTAATTGGATGTCATGGATTTTGATGATGGAATGGGAAAATGGTCTCAAGACCGTTTGGAGAACACCCAAATGGTCTCAATACCATTTGTAGGTCATCCAAGACCGTTTGAGGTCAGGTCATATCATGTGAAGATGATGGATCATTGATTTCAATTGATTTGGTTCCACAATGTCAACCATTGATGGATCCTCGATTTCAAACCCTAAATGATGGTTTTTTTATCAAACCTAGTTCAATTGGGTTCAAAACCATAAAATTGAAGGTCTAATTGAATGGTGATTCATTGTTCCAATTGATGAATGCTTTAGTGATTCAATTTATAATTGGTCCATGGATTGAAACATTGAGTCGATTGAGTGTTGAAGTACCTTTTTGGTCCATGCGGTTTTGAGAAGGTTTGGACCAAATGGTCTCAAGACCGTTTGAGTCCCAACAGTCTCAAGACCATTTGGGACCAAACGGCCTCAAGACTGTTTGGGGACCAAATGATCTCAAACCGTTTGGAGACCCAAAGTGCAAATGGTTTCAATACCTATTTTGTCCAATTGGTCTTAAGTACAATTTGTTCAAATGGTTTTCAACCAATTGACTTATGAGAACCAAGATCATTGAGGGTCTAAGTAATTAATATTGTGAAGATCAACATGGTTAATCCATTTGAATATCTCATGTAATTGAAGGTCCAATATGATGAACCTATTTGGATGCTTAATGCATTTGAAGATTTCAATGGTTAACTCAATTGATCACTTTGTGGAATTGAAAGTTTAATTGGTCAATTCTTTTGAATTCCTTATATAATTGATGGTGTAATTGATTGGACCATTTGGACATCTAATATGATCAAACGGCAATTAGCTATGTGATTATTAATGATGTAAACCCATGATGATTATGAAGGTTAACCCTACCTTTGTGAAGAGTTGACCTAGATTAATCGTGGAGTAGTTAACATCCTAAAGAGGATGAGAGAGAGTGTGAGAAATATGAATGCTTATATAATTAATCCCTAATTCTCTCATTATGAGTCAACTATGTGATAAGGGTTTGATCCATAATAATGAGGTCATGAAACCCTAATCAATGAGCCCTAACCCTAATTTAGTGTAATACTAAGTGAAACCCTAATTAGAGCAAAGCTATGTCTGAAACCCTAATTAGAGCAAAGCTATGTGTGAAACCCTAATTAGAGCAAATCTATGTGTGAAACCCTAATCTAGGGCAAAGCTGAGTGTTATTATAAATCCAGGGTGATGATGTAACCCTAACTTAGTGTAACAATGAAGGAAACCCTAATTTAATGGGAATTGTACATCCTAACCCTAATTTGGGTATGAGGTAAGAGAAACCTTATTTGGATGTGAATAGAAAACCTTAATCCCTAAAATGGGGTAAGGTGTATGAAAACCTAATATCAGGCAGTGCCACAAATCTTATGTGAAGACCTAGCACTGGGTGATGTGTGGTGAAATCCTAATTTCACATAATACTAGGTGAAACTTTGATATAGAAGGATGATTATGTAAAACTCTATTGATGAGTAATACTATGTGAAATTCATAAATATATGGAATATGCTATGTGAATCCTCAAATTATAAGTATGGAGAATACTATTCCTAATAGTGGAATAGTGAATAGTGTTATGACAAATGTAACACCTAGAGAGGTTGATAATGGATATCCTTATATTAATAGTTCCTATCTTAAGGATGAGTTCATAATATTAGTAGTGGCTGTATAACCTAAGTGAGTGACTAATGACCAATACTTTACATGATAAATGTGATGAACTGGTGCATAAAGTATTAGGATGAGGGATACCCTAATACAAGCTAAGTAGATGAATTCAAGTAAGATAAAGGTGTTGAGAGAAGTGATTCATCAAGATATGATTGATATTACATCCAACACCCCATTACTGGTATACCTTGATGTGTTATAAGTCCAATATAATTGGATGTCCGACACATGAGATGTGTCATATCAATGGTTACATTGAGATGTAATGTACTCTATTGAATGTAGGCTAACATGCCTTATGAAAAGGTTAATCCAAACCTATAAACTATGATGTAATCATATTCTGGAAAAGATGAGAGAGAAACTCATGATGTGTGTTGATAATTCATTTAATGATTGAATACTTATGATTATACATATTGATTCCTTGCTATGTGAACCCTGATACAGAGTAATGGTATGTGAAACTTTAATACAAGTCAATGTTGTGTGATCCCTAATACAAGGTAATGCTATGTGAAATCCTATGACAAGTTAATGCTATGTGAACCCAAATACAGGGTAATACTATGTGAAATTCTAACACAGGGTAATCCTATGTGAAGCTCAAATATAGATTAATGGGTTATGAATGTAATAAGATAACCCTCGTATTGCATGATACTGATATGTAATTGTGTCTTGATTACTAATCATGCAAATATGTTGAGAAGATGAGCATAGCCAGGTATGGGCTATGATGCTTTGTTATTCAGAATGTTTTATAGGCTTTATAAGCCTTCATATGCTTTGTGAAGTAAGAATCATTGAACTTTGTGTACTATGTGCAATACATTATGTAGCAAGAATCATGATGTCCTTGGTCAGATGATCTGAAGGTATTAAGTTATCTAATAAAGTGGTAATTAATATCCTATGGTGAGATAAGGGTTCAAATACCCATATCCAATAATCATGATGATGAACTTGTTAGGAAATGGAAATGTACTTGATGAGATGAGGGATTAAGATCCCAATACTTTGTGATAAGAGTATGGCTATAGGCCATGACTCCATAATGACAATGCCAGGCATTAGATATATGATCTAAGCCTGAAGAGAGTTTATGATGTGGTAATGACTCTACAGTGAATAAATGTTATACGTGTTCTTCATATTCCTTAATGGATAAATGACATGTTGCTCTATCAAGTTATATATGCAATGCTTTTAATAAAAATAATGTTCTAATCTGTTAGACATTGAATTAACTGTTGTCAAACAATTATAAATCCCCTGTTCATATTCACCTTATTAAGCTGCAATAATAATGTTTCTGGCAGAGAGTTATATCTCTCACTGGGGCAATTTACAATTGTCTCACCCCCGTGGGAACCACATTTTTAGGTGGATGGGGACGAAGAGGCAGGAAACCTTCAGTAGGTGAAGTACAACAACAGCAGCAGAAGAGACAGCAGTGAAGTCTCAGGTGAAGACACTAGTTGTTATGCCTTGTCTATATGTATATAGAGTCTTATGTGTCATCTCTGTACTCTCAGGTCCTCGGAGTAGTAGTTATTGCTTTTGAGATTTTGGCTCAGTGCCTCGAGATTTTCATACTGCCTGTACTTAGTTTAACAGGACAACTGATGCTTGTAGTTTACAGAAAGAGATGATATAGGACATGTACATGTAAAGCAGAATGTAAATAAGTTACTTTGGTTCTATGTGAGAAAGTTTTCTTTGATGGATCTCTCGATAAAAAGGTTTTAATTTTTAGTGATTATTGGTAATTCACTACTTAGTGAACGCTTCCGCATTAGTTAATTATGTTTTTGTGAGTTGTATGCCACACTGATTGGATCTTGAAAATGACTTTTGATCGGTCGAGTTGTGGTTTCACAGAACTCGACCGATGGAGTACCTGACCAATTCGATTTTCATTAGTCAGTCGAGTGTTCCCAGGACAAACTCGACCGATGGTATGAATATTGACTTTGTCTTTTACTCTATCGGTCGAGTTACCTTTATTGAAACTCGACTGATTGCACTATAAGGAAAAGTGCAGAAAAGTGTTTCTAGCCGTTGTGGAGTTGCAACAAGTGAAAATAGATCTGTTGCAAGCCACAAAATGGCTAGTTTTTGTTCCCAAGTGTTCCCAAAGGCTAAGAGGCATCCTAAGCTATAAATAGGACCCCTTGGGCTTCATTCCAAGGTTGAGCATTCATTGCAAAACTCTATGTGAGGTTCCTATTCTATAGGTGAGTGCTTCCTACAGCCTCCTCTCTCTCTCTCAGCTTAATCACTTGCTACATCCATTAGAGTGAGTAGGAAATCTATAAGAGAGCTAGTCCTACATGTATATCTTGTGAGGCTCTTACTTCCACCACCTCCCTTTCTCTCTTTTCCTCATGAAGATGAAGGTTCTCTCTCTTGGATAAGAGAGGTGAAGAAGAACAAGGGAAGACGTCCCTTGGTGAAGATCAAGGCTGAAGACTTGGAGCTAGAGTGGGTAAGCCCTTGGTGAAGGCAGAAGACTCCTTGCTCAAGTGGGTAAGTCCTTGGTGGAAGCTTCTCCGAGTGAAGGTGAAGCCAAAGGTGGAAGATCCAAGAAGAGTGGGTAATTCCTGCAAGGCTGAAGACTTGTGCAAGAGTAGGTAAGTCCTTGGAAGAAGGCGGAAGACTCCTTGCAAAGTGGGTAAGTCCTTGGTAAGTTTGAAGACTCTTTGTATTGGATAGGTAAGTCCTTTGTTTGGTCATGTATTGTAAGTCTTATGAATGAATATAAGAATGCAATGGCTTGGTAATCCTAGAGGTTGACCTCTCTAGGTAAGTGGACTGACACACTTCTAGTTTGAAGTGTGGAACCACTCTAAATAGCTTGTCTATTGGTGTATGTTCAATCTCTCTCATCCTTGCTATGCATGTTTTAGTTGCACACAAATTACCTATCTAGCAACCTTATCTTATCATATATCTTGAAGGTTTAATGAATTTTGTTTAAGTGCTTTCAGCTTTATTCAATCCCCCTCTAGAGCATCCAATCACCCATCTAGGATCCAACAATATATTGTTGAGTATATGCATTCATAGGATTGGTTGTGGGCCATACCTTGGTAGGAGTGCGGTTGCAGGTCGTAGCTCAGTGATATGTTGCTTATGTGGTTTCATAGGATTTCATCTGATCCATACCCGGGTACGAGTACGGCTACGGGTTGTAGCTCAGTTTAACTGGCATCGTAACATGTACCAAGGTGGGCCAGGACTTTTAGTGTTTGACTATATGTCACTTGTTGCAGTTGACTGGTATTTTTGTGCATTTTGACTCTTCCATAGACCTTGTATAGCACCGATTTTGACTTAGTAGTGGTTAGTTGGATGTGTGTGGTACGAATTAAATCCTCATGGCATAATAAAATATGTAATAAGTCATGTAGTACACTTACTTAGGATCAAATATGAGAACATTGGTTGTGGCCTTGCCTTAATTTTATACATATTAGTTGATAGAGTATATAAATGTTCTTTGTATGCTTTCTTAGATTATTGATTGTTCTACTATTTAGTAATAAGTGCCCAACATTTCTTAATTTTATTATTTCAATAGATACATATCCTTTGACTAAATATGTTCATTTGGCCTAGTGTTATATATACTTGCTTTAGTTATCTATTCTAATAATAGTGTTGATGAAGTGTTATATCTCCCGTTGAGATTTATAATCTCACCCTTTGGGTTTCCCACATCTTTTAGGTGGGCGTCCACAAGGAGGTAGAGATCATGCAGTAGAGGCAGAGCAATAGCAAGAAGGCTAGTATCGGCCAAGGTTGGAGTGTTGTTTGTGGTCCTTTTATTATTGGAGTCCTATAGTCATCCATGTACACTCAGGTCTTGGGTGAGCTACCTATGTTCCTCTAGATATGAGTTTTTGGTTCATGCGCCCTTGTTATATATAGTTGGTTGTTGTACATGTTTATGTAAGTGAACAGATATCACATGTGACTGGTAGTCTTTTATGGACATGTTGTAAATAATGATGCTTTATGATATATAATTCAGATGGAAGTTTTTGGACCCTGATGTAATAAGTTTCTTTATGTTGTTTCTTATTGTAATTGGTTTTAATTTTTAATGTTTTTGGGTAATCAACAATAGAGTTTTGTCTTAATTTTGTGGCTTGTGTTTGTGTGACAAAGGGTGTCACAATAAGGTTGGTATCAGAGCTTTAGGTTCACTGAGTCTACAGGGACTTAGGACTAGGGTTTGTATATGTTCTTGTCTTCTCCATTTTGTATTATAGTGACTTCTACTTATGTAAAAGAAGAAGGAAAGCTTAAAGATGTCTAGAGAACATGAAGAACGCACTGCTGAGAGCAGTGTTGCTGCACCAGGTGGTGGTGTACGGAACCAGGTGCAAGAAGATCAAGCACCTGAGGGTCCCTAGTTTGACCCATCCATGCTTGGAAACCCTACCTTTTAGTCTCTATTTGGGCAGTTCATGGAGACAATGACGCATATGGTGGACAGGATGCCTACACCTCAGCCTAGAGCACCATTTCCCAATGTGAAATCTTCAAGTACTGGGAAGACTTTTGAGTGGCTTCATCATGTTGGGGCAGTGGAGTATGCCAGGATGGATGATTCTCTGGATGTTGACATGTGACTTACCAAACTCAAGAAAGCCTTCAAGATCCTTATCATCCCAGAGGCGGATAAGGTGAATCATGCGGTGTATCTTTATAAGGGGAGTGTTAGACATTGGTGGGCCATAGAAGAGGAGAAAAGGCCTGGAGTAGCTTTTGGCTGGGAGGTGTTTTGACGTGAGTTCATCAGTTGATGCTTCCCTCAGACCTATCTAGATGAGAAGATCAGCCATTTTGAGTGGATCTGATAGGGATCCATGTTAGTCAATGAGTACGAGGCCAAGTTTATGGAACTTTTTTCAGTTCTTCCCTCACATGAGTGCCACAAATGATGAGAGGATACGAAATTTTGAGAAGGGGTTGAACACTGAGTTGTCTACCCTGGTGGTTGCTTTGGAGAATCAGGAAAGGTTTGCCACGTTTGTGGAGTCTGTACGAAAGATCGAGAGGTTTGTGATAGAGAAGCAGGAGATGAGTGCCAGGAAGAGGTATGTACAGTTCCAGGTGCAGTCATCATGAGGCTTTAAGGAGTTGAGGTATTCTGCATTGCCAACACCATAGAGGTTCAGTTCTCATATGCGGTGGTCATTAAGTAAAGGTAGAGATCGTATCTGTGGCATACAACTCATAAAAACATATTTAACTAATGCGGAAGCATTCATCAAGTAGCGAATTAGAGAAAATCACTAAAAATTAAAACTTTTGCAAAGAGATGCATTCACAGGAAAACTCTTTCATTCAGAACCAAAGTAAAACTTTACATCCTGGTTCATATATATACATCTCATGTACTTTTGCTTCTCGAGGAATACAAACATTAACTACTCTGTCTTAACTATACACAGGTATTATAAAACCCTCGAGGCACTGAGCCAAAATCTCAAAATCACTAACTACTACTCTGAGGACCTGAGAGTACAGAGACGACACATAGGACTCTATATACATCTGAACATGACATAACAGTCAATGTCTCCACCTGAGACTTCACTGTTGTCCCTGCTGCTGCTGCTGTCCTTCACCTCATGAATGATTCCTGTCTCCTCGTCCGCTTCCACCTAAAAAATGTGGTTCCCACAAGGGTGAGACAATTATAAAAATTGCCCCAGCGAGAGATATAACTCTCCGCTAGTAACATTATTAATGCAACTTAAGAAGATAAATATGAACAGAGGAATCATATTTATTTTGACAGCAGATATTTTGATGTCTAACAGATTAGATCATTATTCTATATCAGAAGAATTGCAGCTATAACTTGATAGAAACAACATATCACTTATCCTTTAATGAATATGAAGAAATATGTATAACAGCTATTCAAACTACAGAATCATTACCACTGCATTAACTCTTTTCAGGCTTAGATCATATATCTAAATCCTGGCATTGTCATTGTGGAGTCATGGCCCGTAGCCATAATCTTTTCACAAGGTGTTGGGATCTTAATCCCTCATTTCAATACTGGGAATTCTCATCCCTTCACAATTTCAATACCATAACCATGAAATCCTGGGTATTCAAACCCTTAGCTCATCACTTGAGCATTGTTACCTCTTACTCAGGTAACTAACACCTTTAGGTTATCTGACCAAGATAAACATGATACTTGTTACACAAGCATCCATCATGACACTTGAGGCCCATTAACTCTCTTTACACCTCTTACCAGGCACAAGGTGTATTATGGCACATAAGGTTCAATAAACAAATCCAAACTAATAACACATCATAGCTCATACCTAGCTATGCTCATTATCTCATGATACTTGCATGGTTAGCACATATGATAGCAGCACATCAATTATCTATCAACACCATGCAAAAACAATGTTATAATAATTTCAAGGGTATTATCCTTAATCCTTTACTAGCATTTAGGATTTCCATCACACATCTCATGTATCATTCATCCAATTATATTGGATTTATAACACAACAAGATATACCAGTATTTGGGGTGTTGGATATGATATCTATCATATCTTGATGTATCACTTCCCTCAACACCATTAACTTTCTTGAGTCCATATACTTAGCTAGTATTAGGGTATTACCCATCCTAATACTTTATGCACCAGTTCATCACATTCATCATGTAAAGCAGTGATCATTAGTCACTCACTTGGAATATACAACTAATGCCAATACTATGGATTCATCCATAAGTCAGGAATTAACAAAAAGACCATCATAGGTTCTCTTCAAAACAAACTCTAAGTCAAGCATATAATACCACGGCCGTGTAACCAAGAATGGTCGTGCAAAGAAAGTCACCACGGCCGTGCTACCTTGCACGGTCGTGCAAAGGAACGATACCACAGCCCTGCTGCCTAGCACGGTCGTGCTACAGGAGTTCATTTTTTGAATCATAATCAAGTATGAATTCTATTCTTTCATTAGGAATTAGGGTTTCACATACCATCTCCCTTCTTTCAGAATAGGGAGTGCATATAGCATCACCCATCATTAGTGTTTCATATCACATTGCCCATAATTAGGGTTTACTATTCATTCCCAATTAGGTTTCTCATGAAATCACCCACAAATAGGGTTTCACATGGATACACCCTTAGTTAGGATTTCACATGGATACATCCTCAACTAGGGTTTACTATTCATCCTAATTAGTGATTTCACATGTAGACAACCTCTTATTAGGTTTATACATGGAATCGGCCTCAATTAGGGTTTACATCATGTATTGGATCCATGCATTTGTTATGCATTAATGACTAGTACCATTAGAGGTATCTCCCACCTAATCACATTAGGTTTTCAAAAAGGTTTGATCAATTAGACCTTCAATAACATGAGGTATCCAAATAGATTGATCAATGGAACCTTCAATTGCACTAGGTATCCATTTCGATTAGTCAATTGAATCTTTAATTTCATTGGGTACTCAATTGGATCAACCCATTGTTCCTTCAATTACTTTAAGTGCTCAATTGGATTAACCAATTGATCCTTCAATTGCATTGGACATCCAATTGAATTAATCAATTTGAATCACAAACATTTTGAAACCGTTTAAGCAATAAGCTTTGAAACTGCATGGACTTGAAACCACATGGATCTCAAACGGTTTGAGACCATTTGGTCTCAAACGGTCTTGAAACCGTTTGGTCCCAAATGGTCTTGAGACCGTTTGGTCCAAACCTCTCAAAACCACATGAACCAAAGAGTCAATCAAGACATTAACAACACTCAATTTCAATCAATGGAACTTCAACCAATTGGATCATCAATTTAATTATCAATTGAATCATGAACTCACCCCTCAATTGGAATTTCAATTAGGGTCTGATCTCAATGGAATTAGGGTTTATAATCATCAATTAGAACTTTGAAGTTGATCATCAGTCAAGCTACTAATTGAGTTTCAATTAATTGCATTGGATCTTCAACCATTGAGTTCATGGAACCAATCATCAATTGGACCTATGCTCATACTTCAATTGAGTTTAATAGGTAAACCCTCAACTGATTTGACCCTCAATTGACCCTCAATTGGTCATAAATTAGGGTTTAATTCAATTGAATTAGGGTTTAGAATCGATGATCCAACAACACTCATCAATGCAAGATTGATTACTTTGAAACTACTGAACCATCATCCAAATTGGGTATGACCTGACCCCAAATGGTCTTGAGGTCGTTTGGATGATCTCCAAACGGTCTTGAGACCGTTTGCCCATCATATCACTCAAAACCAAGCCATCCAAGTAGGGTTTGGATCATTGAAGTGCTCACCAATTCAGCAATTTATTGCAGATCAACTGGTACCTTTAGGCCTTCAAACACCTAACCATACTCAACCCTAGACCTCCAAACGGTCTTGGGTGACCACCAAACGGTCTTGAGACCATTTGGATGATCTCCAAACGGTCTTGGGACCTTTTGGCTCATCCAACCCTTGGACTTTAGTGAAAAATCATAAGGGTTTGAGCTATTGAGTTGATCAACACATTAGCACTTAACTGCAATATGATTTGGTACCTTTGGACCTTCAATTGGTCAACTATACTTGACCCCAGACCTCCAAACGGTCTTGGGGTGATCCCAAAATGGTCTTGAGACCGTTTGGGCTAATCAACCCAAAATCTCAACTTAACTCATTGGAATTTCAGCACTGTTTTCAATTAGGGTTTGGCTAATTGATTAACCTTCAACTCACGATTCCTTGGGAATTAACCCCTCAAATATGGTGAGTGATAGACCACATCATTAGGAACAGTAATATAAAATGGTCAATGCTTGTTCAACGCACTCAAATGGTCTTGAGACCGTTTTCCCAAAAAGGTCAATTAAATCAGATTGAAACATCAGCACTTAATCCAATTAGGTTTCCCTAATTGATTAGCCTTAAACCTATGATTCCTTTTGAGTTAACACCTAAAATTTGTAGGGTCATTAACCAACATCATTATGAACAGGAATATCAAATGGTAAACGCTTGGTCAACTCTATCAAACGGTCTTGAAACCGTTTGCCCAAAAAGATCAAGTTAATCAGATTGAAAATCAGCACTTAATCCAATTAGGTTTCCCTAATTGATTAGACTTCAACTCACGATTCCTTTGGAGTTAACCCCTAAAATTTGGAGGGTTATTAACCAACATAATTATTAACAGTAATCTCAAACGTTCAACGATTGGTCAACCATCTCAAACGTTTTTGAAACCGTTTTCCCAAACAGGTCCAGTTAATCAGGTTGAAAATCAGCACTTAATACAATTCGATTTGCCTAATTGACTGGCCTTCAACTCACGAATCCTTTGGAGATAACCCCTAAAATTTGGAGGGTCATCAGTCTACATAATTGGAAACAATATGCCCAAACGGTCAACGATTTGTCTATTGGTATGTATGCCCTGAGAGCCAATCATGAGATGATTGATGGGATACATTAAGATTGATTTGATAAACATCAAAGGCAAGCTTCCGATTCTTTCTGGTTCAGTCATATGAGATAGTGATAGAACAGATTGAATGTCTAAAGAATGACAAAAGTCAATGATGTATGCTTTCAGGTTGAGGACCTGAACGATGAGATCATACGGATGCTAAGAGTTTGTACATTCTTGTTATGTCCCTAGTCGGATGTCATTGTGGAAGGTAGATAGACAGCAATGACACACAAAACTAGATTGTGGTGTTGGTTGATGACAGAATCTCATTAGTCATGATATAGAGATATCAAACCAAACACATAGGTACTTGTTAGAGAACAAGTGTACCGGACAGACCCACCGTGAGTTTGACACATGGAACCATGACATGGTAGTCACAGTCAGTACTCACAGTGATGGTGGTGAATGTGATTCTTTGACCTGAAATCACTACACTCAACACATGTCGTTGGGTACACTTTGACATCATCAAACGCAGTCCTGAAACATGGGTTGTTATAAAGGTGATGATTGGGTGGCTTTGACACATGGGGTTTTTGAGGGGTGAGTGATAGATATGGGATCTGTCCCTCCTGAGGGAGTTTGATATCCATGGCCACTTGATGAGTAGGATTGAGAAAGGCGTGCACGCATGTGTGAGTCAATATGTGATACTGATGTCATAACATATCTCTTCCAATCTACTCTGAGATCAAGAAAGTGAATGAACGTTGACAGGATGACTGGTCCATGCCTCGAGTTCATTCGGGATATCAGTGACAAAGGAATTATACATTCGTTGTAACACCATTCATGGATTGTAGGATTGAAAGTTGTTCTCCAACTTTCTATTTCACTTGGGTAGCAATGATGTGTGACTAGGCACCGCTCATTGCTTGTGAAGTCATAAGTGTTATGGACTTTCACTGCCAATGTGAAAAAGGACCTGCAGGGTCACACACATAGGATTTAACCTGGAAGAAGAGTTTTGTCCACAAAGCATTGTTTAGATTGATTACTAAAGGAGTTTAGTAGTTCAATTAAACACTCAATCAGTCGATCGCTCAATATCATATGGTTCAAGGTGTTGGACACATTGATTGGAGTATCGGATTGATTGAAATCGCAATTGACTGATTTTGCCCAACCTGTGCTGCCAACCGATCGGCTCATGTGATGAACCGGTCGGCTGGGGCAGCTGAACCGGTTGGCTCAAATGTTGAACCGATGGCTCATGCCTAGGTTGAACCGACCGGTTCAAGGGTTGAACCGATCGGCTCAACTGGCGCAACCGACCAGTTGGAAAAATTATGTCGGTAAGAATTTTCCTTTGGTTTCAAATTTCCAATTCGATTGGGAATAATATTGGTATTCGATACCAATTGGGAAAGAAACAAGGAAAGTCTTTTTGAGCCAGACTGGAACCATGAACCGATCGGTTCAGGGCACCAACCGATTGGTTGGAGTGCCCCAATCGGTCAGCTCAGGCCCAGCCGATCGGCTCAAGGGCCAAACCGATCGGTTCAGCTGATGAACCAATCGTTTCAGGTTGCGAACAGATTGCTTTTTGTGGAAAATCCTCAAACCCTTCTACTCCTGCTTTAGTCCCGCATTGCCCGGGATAGAGAACCCTGTCCCATGACCCTCCTATATATAGGGGTATTGGGGGCTTCTCGAAGAACAACTCAGTGCAACCAGTTGCTCTGCAAGTTGTCGTTCTCTCTGGTTTTGGTAACCAAGAGAGAGCCCGAGCAAGTGCTTCTCGAAAAAGGGAGGTGCAACAAGGGAAGGACAACTGTAGTTGCAACTGGTAGTAGGAGAGTGTGTGGGCGACTAGTACGCCTGTAGAAGGGTTTGACTCCTTCCACTTCCTTGTGGGACAAGGAGTGTGGAGTTCCAGGTGGTCCGTATGGACTACTACAGAGGCGGGAGGTCACTGCCACTCAGGAGGACAACTGTCAACCCGACAGTCCCGGTGCCAGGAGGAGTTGTGAGTCCCGGTTCGACCAGGAGCTGCACAGACACCGTCCAAGACCAGAGGCGAAGACCGCACTAGCTGCGAGGTATTGTCACCGAGCAAGCCTCGGGACAAGGTATGATTCCTCAAACCATCCTTCCTACTGTATAGACGTTGACGCGTTTCCTTGGTTCGGGTAAAGGGGAGGAGAAAATTTTTGTTTCCGCTGCCTGCTCTGCCTCCCCTAAAACCCAACCGTGGTATCAGAGCCACGTCAACTGCTCTATACTTTAGGATTATCGATATGATCAATTTTGGTTTGTCACCTTTATTTATTGCATATGATGCAAATAATAATGGTTTATGCATGTCCAATCCTAAATCCACAAATCCCAAATATTATATATATGATATGTAATATTAATGCACTCGATACGCGTCGCCCTTAAACGAGTTTTGTGGTGGATGTTGCGTGGTTATGGCCAATAAACCCTATCTGTGATTGGTTGTGTGTGGTTGCTTGCATCTCAGTCTGCGCACTAATTCCCTCTCCTATTCCTGATGTAACTCAAAATAATTCGAGATTCTTTCCTACCTTTGTTCCCCCTGAATGTAACTCAGGGTTTCCCTTTTAAAGCAATGTAATAAATAGGATAGATTTTATTTCCTGTTATGTCGAAGACCGGTGGATCTCGAGACGACAGCTGAGACGATCGGTTCAAGGAGTGAACCGATCGGTTGGCGTTCCAGACGGTCAGTTCAAGGAGTGAACCGATCGGGTTGATGACCAGTTCGAGGAGTGAGATGACCGGGTGGCAGACATGACGAGATGCACGACGACCAGGCAAACCGATCGGTTGGAGGAGCCAACCGATCGGCTGGTGGCACCCAGACGACCGGCCAGAGAGAGCAGATCATTCATATGATGAGTTGATCAACTCGGATGGCAAGACACCGATTCATCTTGTACAGGTTGCATGTGATGTAGACCTAGATGACCGTGATTCCTCTTGGCTCGAGGAATCACATTAGGATGGCCATAATCATCGCTTTTATCGTTTCGCATGTTTTCTGTGGGATATAGCATGCATATGATACTTACTATGTATTGTGGTGATTGGATATGTATATGTATATAAACCAAATCCCCCATTAAAATATTAAGTCTTATATGCCTTCCATTAGCGGCACACATGAAAAGCTCGATCGACCAAGTGTAGGTTACGCCAAAGCGTGGTGCGCCGTCTATCTTGTGGAAGTGTGAAGGGTAGACATGTAGGTTCTGCCAAAGCAGGGTGCATGTTTACCGTGTCGAATTTTGGGTTAGACTTAACTGGAGATTCTTAGAGCGTCTAAGCCCAGAGGCAAGGAATGTTCATGGCAAGGTGTTGTGCATGTTCATTCAACAAGAGTTCCATATGATGCAATTGGCAAGTGTTGCCTACCTGAGAGATCTAAGTTGTGGGCGATCAGCCAAAGCTGACTCATGACTTAGAGGATTTTAGGATCTTGCCCACTAGAAGGTTGTACGCTGCAATCTTTCGAATTGATGGTGAGGGCTATCAATTTGAATTAAAATAGTGGGAGTGATAATTAATTAAAGGACTAATTTTATCGTCAAATTTTTTCAAATCAATCAAATAAGTCAAAAATGAGTTTTGGACTAAAATTGCATATTTTCCTTTTTGTAGTACAAATGGAAAGAAACAACAACAACTTTTCTTTGCGATCAGTCCTTGACAAGGACAAACTAAATGGGACGAACTTCCACGACTGGTATCAGACGTTGAGAATTGTTCTCACTCAAGAGCGTAAGATCTATGTCCTGGATATTCAAATTCCAGAGGAACCTGCTCCAAATGCACCAAGGGCAGAAAGGGATGCTTACAAGAAGCATTCTGATGATTCCATTGATGCAAAGTGCTTGATGCTATGTTCAATGAACCATGAGTTGCAGAGGCAACATGAGAACATGGGTGTCATTGAGATGATTCAGCATCTCAGGAACATGTGTGAAGATCAGGAACGGCAAGAGAGGTACAATGTTTCTAGGGCACTGTTCAAGTGCGTCATGACAGAAGGAGATCCAGTTGGTCCTTACACACTCAAGATGATTGGGTATGTGGAGAACCTACAGAGACTGGGATTTCCACTGAGCCAAGAGTTGGATACTGACGTGATTCTGCAATTGTTTCCAGAGTCTTACAGTCAGTTTGTGATGAACTACAACATGAACAACTTTGATAGGCCACTGTCAGAGTTGTTGGGCATGTTGAGGACAGCTGAGATACAGATGAAGAAGGACAAGCCTAAGACTATGATGGTGATCACGGGAAAGAAAGGCACGTCCAAGTGCAAGGGCAAGGGCAAAGCTAAGAAAGGTTCTGAAGCTAGCCAGGAGTCCAAGCCGTCTTCAGCTCTCAAGGCCAAGGGAGGAGTGACTAAGAAAGGAAATTGCCACCATTTTCAGAAGCCTGGACATTGGAAAAGGAATTGTCCTCTCTATCTGGAAGAACAAAAGAAGAAGGAGGCGACTGAAGCCTCTACTTAAAGGTGTCATGAAAGTAAACTTGTAACACTTTTTGAGGTATATGATACCAAGATGTAAAGTGTAAAGAACTCATAATTGGGGCAAGTGTTGCCTTCATAGATAAGAGAACTTTAGTTTATTTTCAGCCATAAAGGCATGTAATACAGTTATGAACTGCTATTTCATATTTTCCAATAGATAGAAACACTTTATTTTTGCATATTGTATGACAATGATGGCAATTAATAAAGTTCATGTTTCATTTAAAAGATATGATCTTTGTGGCAATGCCTTGTTTATCTTGTGGTATTTGATACGCATAAGATAAAATGATACCTAAAGTGTTATTGATAACTCAAACGATATATTTAGCATCAATCATGAGAAATTCATTTCTAGTTTCCATATGATGGATAGATCTAGACTTTTTTGGTTAGAGAACCAGTAAGAGACATGAATATCTTGGACATGATTAATCAATCTTCACTAATGGTAGTGGGAGAATGATTATCCTATTAGGTATAATACATATGATGTATTTACATACCTATTGGAATGAATGCTAATACTTCAAATAGTATTTAGAGAAATACCAATATGAATATCTTGAAGTGTTCAAGAATATCATAAATGAAGTATGATTTTGGTAAAGTGTTGATTCTTGATGAGATCAATGAATGAAATACTTGGACCAAATGTTTGAGATCCTTGTGAGTGATTATGATAGTGTATCATAGTGAGCTCGTGATTAAGGCATGGTGATGTCTAAATCAAGAAGGAATCATATTCTAAGGAGTTAGAGAATGATTATCAAATAACTGAATTCTTCTTAAATAAAAGAATACCCACACTAATAAAGGACATTAAGAATCACAAGGAGTTGTGAGTTCTTGTATCCTTGACAGATACACCTCATTTATCTATGTGATAGTTTGGTCATGTGATGAGTCAACTATCTAGATGAACATGAGGAATCGGATTTTGAGTTATGGTCTATGACCATTACATCCTAAATGAAATCCATGTGAACCATAAGGTATGACCTTGATGGTAGCACTCATTGGATGAAAATTCATAAGTGTAAATAAGTCTTAAGTGTTAAGACACATGGATGACATTTTGAGAAGGATGATGCTTGTTGCAACTTAATGACTAGGACATTTGGCATATGGATACTAAAACTGCATTCCTATGAGGAATAAAACAAGGATGTGTGTGCGACACAACCTATAAAGGTTTATGAATCCACTAATGCAAATGAAGTCTATAAGTCACAATGAACTAATCAATGTGATTGATTGAGTACAAGAAACTCAAAATTGGATCTTTACTTTGATGATATAGTCAAAGGGTTTGACTGATATGTCAAAAATAAAGAGGGATTTGTGATTTAGTGGGAGCGTATTCACATTCCACATGTTGATGTGAAATGGAAATGTTCTAGAATGGAAATCCAAAGTGGAAATTATCTTTAGGGAAGATAGAGACGTTTCCTATATGATAGGAATAGAGATCTATAGAGATAGTTCTCAAAAATCTCTTGACCTGGAAAAGAGAGAGCATACATTGGCAATCTGTACTGAAGAGTTCAGTGTGCACAGATTCAGTGGGAGAAAACTTGTCCATGTTACATGGAGTTGGTATCCCAAGGCCAAGTGTCCGATTATTATGAAGAATAGGAGCACTAAGAATAGATATGGATCTATCATGTATGTGATCATCCCATTATCTTGCATGTATGACATGGCAAGAATAAAATGCATTCATCATCTTGTATGTAGGACATGACAAAATGATATGCTCATCCTGATAACTCGTATGTGGGACATGACGAGTGGATGTTTGTCTATTTCCAGTAAGGGTTACTGGAAACCATAAGAACTTGATAAGTACATGTGAAGTACTAGTTTTATGGAGATAAGGAAGAGTTCGATGTAAAGAGTTACATTGATGCAAACTTCTGAAAGGACAGAAAATTAATCGCAATATATATAGGATATATAAATTGAAAAGTTTGTTGATAATTGGAAGTGTTCCAATATAGCCATTTAAAAGGAAATGTCGAGTATCCGTGTGTTAGAGAACAGCAGTGGATACTATATGGATCTAGAAGTTCATAAGATGAACTTATAGATATTATGGTCATTAATGACATGTTTGGAATCCTTGATCATGCAATGTGGCTAAAGGTTAGCAAAGGAATACTAGATCACATATTACGGCAGCTCCATCTCATACGTGTGACGTACAGTGAAGAGATGTGAGACATGCAATTTATACTGACTTTGGCTAGGTGTTGCCATTACTCATTACGTTGGCACAAGAGCACAATAACATGTGGGACATGTTTGAATATCACTATGAATATGATTCAAAGGTGATTGGCTCACAGTGCAAGTGGAAGTCTGTTGGTATGTATGCCCTGAGAGCTAATCATGAGATGATTGATGGGATACATTAAGATTGATTTGATAAACATCAAAGGCAAGCTTTCGATTCTTTCTGGTTCAGTCATATGAGATAGTGATAGAACAGATTGAATGTCTAGAGAATGACAATACTCAATGACGTATGCTTTCAAGTTGAGGACCTGAACGATGAGATCATATGGATGCTAAGAGTTTGTACATTCTTGTTATGTCCCTAGTCGGATGTCATTGTGGAAGGTAGATAGACAGCAATGACACACAATACTAGATTGTGGTGTTGGTTGATGATAGAATCTCATTAGTCATGATATAGAGATATCAAACCAAACACATAGGTACTTGTTAGAGAACAAGTGTACCGGACAGACCCACCGTGAGTTTGACACATGGAACCATGACATGGTAGTCACAGTCAGTACTCACAATGATGGTGGTGAATGTGATTCTTTGACCTGAAATCACTACACTCAACACATGTCGTTGGGTACACTTTGACATCATCAAACGCAGTCCTGAAACATGGGTTGTTATAAAGGTGATGACTGGGTGGCTTTGATAAATGGGGTTTTTGAGGGGTGAGTGATAGATATGGGATTTGTCCCTCCTGAGGGAGTTTGATATCCATGGCCATTTGATGAGTAGGATTGAGAAAGGTGTGCATGCATGTGTGAGTCAGTATGTGATACTGATGTCATAACATATCTCTTCCAATCTACTCTGAGATCAAGAAAGCGAATGAACGTTGATAGGATGACTGGTCCATGCCTCGAGTTCATTCGGTATATTAGTGACAAAGGAATTATACATTCGTTGTAACACCATTCATAGATTGTAGGATTGAAAGTTGTTCTCCAACTTTCTATTTCACTTGGGTAGCAATGATGTGTGACTAGGCACCGCTCATTGCTTGTGAAGTCATAAGTGTTATGGACTTTCACTGCCAACGTGAAAAAGGACCTGTAGGGTCACACACATAGGATTTAACCTGGAAGAGGAGTTTTGTCCACAAAGCATTGTTTAGATTGATTACTAAAGGAGTTTAGTAGTTTAATTAAACACTCAATCAGTTGATGGATCAATATCATATGGTTCAAGGTGTTGGACGCATTGATTAGAGTATCGGATTGATTGAAATCGCAATTGACTGATTTTGCCCAACCTGTGCTGCCAACCGATCGGCTCATGTGATGAACCGGTCGGCTGGGGCAGCTGAACCGGTCAGCTCAAATGTTGAACCGATTGGTTCATGCCCAGGTTGAACTGACCGGTTCAAGGGTTGAACCGATTGGCTCAACTGGCGCAACCGACCAGTTGGAAAAATTATGTCGGCAAGAATTTTCCTTTGGTTTCAAATTTCCAATTCGATTGGGAATAATATTGGTATTCAATACCAATTGGGAAAGAAACAAGGAAAGTCTTTTTGAGCCGGACTGGAACCATGAACCGATCGGTTCAGGGCACCAACTGATCGGTTGGAGTGCCCCAACCGGTCGGCTCAGGCCCAGCCGATCGGCTCAAGGGCCGAACCGATCAGTTCAGCTGATGAACCGATCGTTTCAGGTTGCGAACAGATTGCTTTTTGTGGAAAATCCTCGAACCGTTCTACTCCTACTTTAGTCCCGCATTGCTCGGGATAGAGAACCCTGTCCCATGACCCTCCTATATATATAGGGGTATTGGGGGCTTCTCGAAGAACAACTCAGTACAACCAGTTGCTCTGCAAGTTGTCGTTCTCTCTGGTTTTGGTAACCAAGAGAGAGCCCGAGCAAGTGCTTCCCGCAAAAGGGAGGTGCAACAAGGGAAGGACAACTGCGGTTGCAACTGGAAGCAGGAGAGTGTGTGGGCGACTAGTACGCCTGCAGAAGGGTTTGACTCCTTCCACTTCCTTGTGGGACAAGGAGTGTGGAGTTCCAGGTGGTTCGTGTGGACTACTACAGAGGCAGGAGGTCACTGCCGCTCAGGAGGACAACTGTCATCCCAACAGTCCCTGTGCCAGGAGGAGTTGTGAGTCCCGATTCGACCAGGAGCTGCACAGACACCGTCCAAGACCGGAGGCGAAGACCGCACTAGCTACAAGGTATTGTCGCCGAGCAAGCCTCGGGACAAGGTATGATTCCTCAAACCATCCTTCCTACTGTATAGACGTTGACGCATTTCCTCAGTTCGGGTAAAGGGGAGGAGAAAATTTTTGTTTCCGCTGCCCCTCAATTGGTCATCAATTAGGGTTTAATTCAATTGAATTAAGGTTTAGAATCGATGATCCAACAACACTCATCAATGCAAGATTGATTACTTTGAAACTACTGAACCATCATCCAAATTGGGTATGACCTGACCCCAAATGGTCTTGAGGTCGTTTTGATGATCTCCAAACGGTCTTGAGACCATTTTCCCATCATATCACTCAAAACCAAGCCATCCAAGTAGGGTTTGGATCATTGAAGTGCTCACCAATTCAGCAATTTATTGCAGACCAACTTGGTACCTTTAGGCCTTCAAACACCTAACCATACTCAACCCTAGACCTCCAAATGGTCTTGGGTGACCACCAAACGGTCTTGAGACCATTTGGATGAGCTCCAAATGGTCTTGGGACCTTTTGGCTCATCCAACCCTTGGACTTTAGTGAAAAATCATAAGGGTTTGAGCTATTGAGTTGATCAACACATTAGCACTTAACTGCAATATGATTTGGTACCTTTGGACCTTCAATTGGTCAACTATACTTGACCCCAGACCTCCAAACGGTCTTGGGGTGATCCCCAAATGGTCTTGAGACCGTTTGGGTGATCCCCAAATGGTCTTGAAACCGTTTGGGCTAATCAACCCAAAATCTCAACTTAACTCATTAGAATTTCAGCACTGTTTTCAATTAGGGTTTGGCTAATTGATTAACCTTCAACTCACGATTCCTTGGGAATTAACCCCTAAAATATGGTGAGTTATTATACCACATCATTAGGAACAGTAATATAAAACGGTCAATGCTTGGTCAACGCACTCAAACGGTCTTGAGACCATTTGCCCAAAAAGGTCAATTAAATCAGATTGAAAAATCAGCACTTAATCCAATTAGGTTTCCCTAATTGATTAGCCTTCAACCTATGATTCCTTTTTAGTTAACCCCTCAAATTTGGAGGATCATTAACCAACATCATTATGAACAGGAATCGCAAATGTTAAATGCTTGGTCAACTCTATCAAACGGTCTTGAAACCGTTTTCCCAAAACGGTCAAGTTAATCAGATTGAAAATCAGCACTTAATCCAATTAGGTTTCCCTAATTGATTAAGCTTCAACTCACGATTCCTTTGGAGTTAACCCCTCAAATTTGGAGGGTTATTAACAAACATCATGATGAAAAGGGATCCTAAATGTTCAACGCTTGGGCTACCATATCAAACGTTTTTGAAACCGTTTTCCCAAACAGGTCCAGTTAATCAGGTTGAAAATCAGCACTTAATTCAATTCGATTTGCCTAATTGATTGGCCTTAAACTCACGGATCCTTAGAAGATAACCCATCAAATTTGGAGGGTCGTCATTCTACATAATTGGAAACAAGATACCCAAACGGTCAATGCTTTGTCAACCATATAAAATGGTTTTGAAATCGTTTTCTCCCAAACGGTTTCAAACAGTTTTCCCTTCAACGGTTTGCTGAAACCGCATAGCCAATCAAATTAAAACGATTTGGAGTAGCTATCAAAACCATTTGGCTTGGTACTTTTCTTTGTATAAGAATCTAGTAAGATGTAATCATCCCCTTCCTTCGAACAACCAAGAACAGCAACCGTTCTTGATGGAAATTGCAGCAAAGAAACAAGAGTGTATCAAATTGAAGAAATTAATCAACAAAGCATAGAGAATTGATGCAATAGCAATGTTTAAGGGTTTACGTTATAAAACCCTCCTCCAATTGAGCTCCAAAGCTCCAACATCACGCCATTAATGGTGGATGAAGCTCTTGCAACTCCCCCTAGGCTCGTCCTCAAGTTTTTTATTGCAAAAGTTGGCTAGGGTTGAAGAGGAGATTGAAATAAGAAGGAATCCACAATTTATTTTTGATTTCCACCATGGAATCAAGGAGAACGAATGTCAAGGGCTTACCACAGGTTGGGAGTCATCCTCCTTCTCCTCCCTAGCTCCTTGGTCAGTTTTGCAAGCAAGGGAAAGAAGAAAATCCGAAATAGCCTTTCAATTGATTTGGAAAAGGCACTTTTATAAGGAAATTGATGAGAGAGAAAATGCATTATTAAAATGCATTTAATTCCAAAAACATGGCCGCCTCTTCCCCCTAAAATTCCCCTCAAGGACGAGGCTATCTTCATTGCCTCATATTCCTCTCAATTATCCATGATTTAAAGGAAAAACAAATTAAGCACCTTAAGGCTTATTATATTAATATCCCATATGTGAATGGAAATTACTTTCCTTTATAATAATGGTGAGTGGAATTTCACCTCCTTAGGATATTTTCGTTTCTTATCTTGGAAAAATAACTTCCATCCTTATTAAAAATCAACCAATAACATTTTGGTTGAAGGCCCTTTAATTAATACATTCATTTTTGCCCTAAATTGAATTAGGGTTTCACTTAGGATTAAATCTTGATTATTTTAATATCAAGATTCTCTCTCCTCCAACTTAATTCAAATGAGATGCCCCTCTCATTTTCATTGCTCTACATGATGCCAAGAAACATTAAGGACCTTATTTAAGTGGTAATTTGTATATTGAACCCTAGATTTTGGGTAAATTGCACTTTACTCCAAAACTAGGTTTTAATGCATAAGGATTGCTTTATAAGCTTAATCTTGGTGCCCAAGCTTGTGAAAACCATAACACTACATCATATTCATTCTTATGATGTCTCAACATCAGAGGAACATCTTATCATGCAACATTTGCAATTTAACCCCTCAACTTCGGTAATTTGCATTTTAGTCCCAAATAAGCAAGCATTGTTTCAACATTGTTCAAACAGGACCAAAATTGAAGCATAAGTTCCTCATGTGCCCTAATTACTTTTCCCAAGATAAGATTAAGAATCTACTTAATATTATTAAGCAAAACATCTAGGGTTAACTCATAACCCAGGTCAGGGATGTTACAAATTATAAACCCCTAACAAGGATTTCGTCCCCGAAATTCCAGACAAAAGGAGGAACAGATTATTCATTAATCATGCCCTCAAGTCTCCACATATCATCTTAATATCATGGAGACATCATGGACTCCTGTGAAATACACAAAGCTCCTTTCATTATTTCAACCTCATTAATGTTTTTGCAGATCATAAACCCCTAACATATGATGTTCATATTATTGAAAGGAAAAAGCATAAAAGAACATATTTCTATCATTATCCAAAAATATTCACCAAAAGAGAAATATATATATCTAACAGAGATAATTCATTCAGCAATCCTTTATTTATTTAGGAAAATTCACTGAGAAGTTTCACTGAGTATGTTCACTAAGTATATTCACAGAGTATGTTCACAAAGTATGTTCACTAAGTATGTTCACAAAGTATGTTCACAGAGTATGTTCACAGAGTATGTTCACAAAGTATGCTCACTAAGTATGTTCACTAAGTATGTTCACAGAGTATGTTCACAAAGTATGTTCACATAGTATGTTCACAGAGTATGTTCACAGAGTATGTTCACAGAGTATGTTCACAGAGTATATTCACAAAGTATGTTCACTAAGTATGTTCACAGAGTATGTTCACAGAGTATGTTCTCAAAGTATGTTCACTAAATGTTCACAGAGTATGTTCACAAAGTATGTTCACAAAGTATGTTCACTAAGTATGTTCACTAAGTATGTTCACAGAGTATGTTCACAAAGTATGTTCACTAAGTATGTTCACTAAGTATGTTCACAGAGTATGTTCACAAAGTATGTTCACTAAGTATGTTTTTTGAAAATATTCACTGAGGAAGTTCACTGAGTATGTTCACTAAGTATGTTTTTGAAAATATTCACTGAGGAAGTTCACTGAGTATGTTGAGAATATTTCACTTATCTCTTCCTATTTAATTTCATTATACTTCTCTAGATTGTTTCAAAATGACTACTTGATCAGAGTAATCAGAAAGACAACAATCTAAGAGTTCCATACTTGCCTTATCTTCAATAATCATATACCTGGACAGGGTATATAAGTATTGAGATTAGGTAGTATGTACTTTGTTTTCTATCACATTCCTCACTTTTCATATCATTATACACACAGGATTTTTCCATTCTTGAATTTTCTTCAGGCATCACTTCTAAATCTCATCTTTTGACATACAAATAAGAGAGAATATAAAACATTTTAAGGAACATTGAGTAAAATATAAGTTCTCATCTCCCTTGTGTCCTTATAGGACTAGTCAAAAGAATTCAAGAATAACTATTTTCAAAAGTTAACTCATAGAAACATGAAATAAAGTATCAGGATAAATATATTTCATCTAAGTATTACCCCTCAAGGTCATCTACAACATTAGGTTTATTTCAACACATAGAGTCCAATTATCTCATGTTACTACTTTTGCCTTTACTTAGTGGCTACTGCCATGGTACACTAGGCATTTATTGCACTATTAGTACCAAAAACTTGGCTTTTTAAAACCATTAGGCAAATGTCTCTAAAATTATAGAGACCATTCCCAACATCTCAGCTTATTGCCCCTTCTTGGATACTGCCATCACAGATAAACTGTTTGTCCAGACTTATGGTAGAGTCTACTTTCTTGCCATTTATTATTCTTTTCCACATTTCCACTATTCCCACATGAATATGTCATTCAGGAATCCTTTCAAAACCAAAAGCTTATGCATTAAAGACTGGTGACCTAGGTTGTAACACCAATATCTAGTATTCTTTATGCATCACTATTGTCCTAACCTGCCCTTCAAGCGCATAACATAGGATTCTCTATCCTGATTAGATGAAGAAGGGAATTCTCAGGCACTTGTTCTCTTCTTGCCTGGTCCCATGCACCCTCTTCTGGTGCAACAACATTGCCCTTAGCAATGTGTTCCTCATGTTCTCCAATCATTTTCAAGTTTTTCTTCTCCTATGTGAGCAGAAGATACTATCAGATAAACTGGAAGACACTTAGAACAGACTCTACAACCTTAGTCCTATGTCTCTATAGACTCAGCGAACCTAGAGCTCTGATACCACTAAATTATGGCATACAACTCATTAAAACATAATTAACTAATGCGGAAGCGTTCATCAAGCAGCGGATTAGCGAAAATCACTAAAAATTAAAAATTTTGCAAAGAGATCCATTCACAGGAAAACACTTTCATTTAGAACCAAAGTAAAATTTTACATCCCGGTTCATATATATACATATCATGTACTTTTGCTTTTCGAGGAATACAAACATTAACTACTCTGTCTTAACTATACACAGGTATTATAAAACCCTCGAGGCACTGAGCCAACATCTCAAAATCACTAACTACTACTCCGAGGACCTGAGAGTACAGAGATGACACATATGACTCTATATACATCTGAACATGACATAATAGTCAATGTCACCACCTGAGACTTCACTGCTATCCCTGCTGCTACTGCTGTCCTTCACCTCCTGAAGGATTCCTGTCTCCTCGTCCGCGTCCACCTAAAAAATGTGGTTCCCACAGGGGTGAGACAATTATAAAAACTGCCCCAGCGAGAGATATAACTCTCTGCCAGTAACATTATTATTGAAACTTAAGAAGATAAATATGAATAGAGGAATCATATTTATTTTGACAGCAGATATTTTGATGTCTAACAGATTAGATCATTATTCTATATCAGAAGCATTGCAGCTATAACTTGATAGAAACAACATATCACTTATCCTTTAATGAATATGAAGAAACATGTATAACAGCTATTCAAACTACAGAATCATTACCACTGCATTAACTCTTTTCAGGCTTAGATCATATATCTAAAGCCTGGCATTGTCATTATGGAGTCATGGCCCGTAGCCATACTCTTTTCACAAGGTGTTGGGATCTTAATCCCTCATTTCAATACTGGAAATTCTCATCCCTTCACAATTTCAATACCATACCCATGAAATCCTGGGTATTCAAACCCTTAGCTCATCACCTGAGCATAGTTACCTCTTTCTCAGGTAACTAACACCTTTAGGTTATCTGACCAAGATAAACATGATACTTGTTACACAAGCATCCATCATGACACTTGAGTCCCATTAACTCTCTTGACACCTCTTACCAGGCACAAGGTGTATTATGGCACACAAGGTTCAATAAACAAATTCAAACTAATAACACATCATAGCTCATACCTGGCTATGCTCATCATCTCATGATACCTGCATGGTTAGCACATATGATAGCAGCACATCAATTATCTATCAACACCATGCAAAAACAATGTTATAATAATTTCAAGGGTATTATCCTTATTCCTTTACTAGGATTTAGGATTTCCATCACACATCTCATGTATCATTCATCCAATTATATTGGATTTATAACACAACAAGATATACCAGTATTTGGGGTGTTGGATATGATATCTATCATATCTTGATGTATCACTTCCCTCAACACCATTAACTTTCTTGAGTCCATATACTTAGCTAGTATTAGGGTATTACCCATCCTAATACTTTATGCACCAGTTCATCACATTCATCATGTAAAGTAGTGATCATTAGTCACTCACTTGGAATATACAACTAATGCCAATACTATGGATTCATCCATAAGTCAGGAATTAACAAAAAGACCATCATAGGTTCTCTTCAAAACAAACTTTAAGTCAAGCATATAATACCACGGCCGTGTAACCAAGAACGGTCGTGCAAAGGAAGTCACCACGGCCGTGCTACCTTGCACGGTCATGCAAAGGAAAGATACCACGGTCGTGTTGCCTAACACAGTCGTGCTATAGGAGTTCATTTCCTGAATCATAATCAAGTATGAATTCTATGCTTTCATTAGGGATTAGGGTTTCACATACCATCTCCCTTCTTTCAGAATAGGGATTGCATATAGAATCACCCATCATTAGGGTTTCATATAACATTGCCCATAATTAGGGTTTACTATTCATTCCCAATTAGGGTTTCCCATAAAATCACCAAAAATAGGGTTTCACATGGATACACCCTTAGTTAGGATTTCACATGGATACATCATCAACTAGGGTTTACTATTCATCCTAATTAGTGATTTCACATGTAGACAACCTCTTATTAGGCTTATACATGGAATCAACCTCAATTAGGGTTTACATCATGTATTGGATCCATGCATTTGTTATGCATTAATGACTAGTACCATTAGAGGTATCTCCCACCTAATCACATTAGGTTTTCATAAAGGTTTGATCAATTAGACCTTCAATAACATGAGGTATCCAAATAGATTGATCAATGGAACCTTCAATTGCACTAGGTATCCATTTGGATTAGTCAATTGAATCTTTAATTTCATTGGGTACTCAATTGGATCAACCCATTTTTCCTTCAATTACTTTAAGTGCTCAATTGGATTAACCAATTGATCCTTCAATTGCATTGGGCATCCAATTGAATCAATTAAATTGAATCACAAACGTTTTGAAACCGTTTAAGCAATAAGCTTTGAAACCGCATGGACTTGAAACCGCATGGATCTCAAACGGTTTGAGACCGTTTGGTCTCAAACGGTCTTGAGACCATTTGGTCCCAAACAGTCTTGAGACTATTTGGACTCAAACGGTCTTGAGACAGTTTGGTCCAAACCTCTCAAAACCACATGAACCAAAGTGTCAATCAAGACATTAACAACACTCAATTCCAATCAAGGGAACTTCAACCAATTGGATCATCAATTTAATTATCAATTGAATCATGAACTCACCCCTCAATTGGAATTTCAATTAGGGTCTGATCTCAATGGAATTAGGGTTTATAATCATCAATTAGAACTTTGAAGTTGATCATCAGTCAAGCTACTAATTGAGTTTTAATTAATTGCATTGGATCTTCAACCATTGAGTTCATGGAGCCAATCATCATTTGGAACTATGCTCATACTTCAATTGAGTTTAATAGGTCAACCTTCAACTGATTTGAACCTCAATTGACCCTCAATTGGTCATCAATTAGGGTTTGATTCAATTGAATTAGGGTTTAGAATCGATGATCCAACAACACTCATCAATGCAAGATTGATTACTTTAAAACTACTGAACCATCATCCAAATTGGGTATGACCTGACCCCAAATGATCTTGAGGTCGTTTGGATGATCTCCAAATGGTCTTGAGACCGTTTTCCCATCATATCACTCAAAACGAAGCCATCCAAGTAGGGTTTGGATCATTGAAGTGCTCACCAATTCAGCAATTTATTGCAGATCAACTTGGTACCTTTAGGCCTTCAAACACCTAACCATACTCAACCCTAGACCTCCAAACGGTCTTGGGTGACCACCAAATAGTCTTGATACCGTTTGTATGATCTCCAAATGATCATGGGACCGTTTGGCTCATCCAACCCTTGGACTTTAATGAAAAATCATAAGGGTTTGAGCTATTGAGTTGATCAACACATCAGCACTTAACTGCAGTATGATTTGGTACCTTTGGACCTTCAATTGGTCAACTATACTTGACCCCAGACCTCCAAACGGTCTTGGGGTGATCCCCAACC
This sequence comes from Alisma plantago-aquatica, assembly GCA_963693085.1. Lineage (NCBI taxonomy): Eukaryota > Viridiplantae > Streptophyta > Magnoliopsida > Alismatales > Alismataceae > Alisma > Alisma plantago-aquatica. Next base: position 673,779,165 of record OY856409.1, on the reverse strand, counting down.
GGTCTTGATACCGTTTGGGTGATCCCCAAATGGTATTGAAACCGTTTGGGCTAATCAACCCAAAATCTCAACTTAACTCATTGGAATTTCAGCACTATTTTCAATTAGGGTTTGCCTAATTGATTAACCTTCAACTCACGATTCCTTGGGAATTAACCCCTCAAATATGGTGAGTCATTAGACCACATTATTAGTAACAGTAATCTCAAACGGTCAACGCACTCAAATGGTCTTGAGACCGTTTGCCCAAAAAGGTCAATTAAATCAGATTGAAAAATCAGCACTTCATCCAATTACGTTTCCCTAATTGATTAGCCTTCAACCTATTATTCCTTTTGAGTTAACCACTCAAATTTGTAGGGTCATTAAAAAAAATCATTAGGAACAGGAATATCAAACGTTAAATGCTTGGTCAACTCTACCAAACGGTCTTGAAACCGTTTTCCCAAAACGGTCAAGTTAATCAGATTGAAAATCAGCACTTAATCCAATTAGGTTTCCCTAATTGATTAGGCTTAAACTCACTATTCCATTGTATTTAACCCCTAAAATTTGGAGGGTTATTAACCAACATCATTATGAACCGGAATACCAAACGGTCAACGCTTGGTCAACCATCTCAAACGGTTTTGAATCCTTTTTCCCAAACAGGTCCTGTTAATCAGGTTGAAAATCAGCACATAATTCAATTCGATTTTCCTAATTGATTGGCCTTCAACTCACGATTCCTTTGTAGTTAACCCCTAAACTTTGGAGGGTCATCAGTCTACATAATTAGGAACACGATTCCCAAACGGTCAATGCTTGGTCAACCATCTCAAATGGTTTTGAAACCGTTTGCTCCCAAACGGTTTAAAACCATTTGCCCTTAAACGGTTTGCTGAAACTGCATAGCCAATCAAATTAAAACGATTTGGAGTAGCTATCAAAACCCTTTGGCTTGGTACTTTTCTTTGGATAAGAATATAGGATGATTCCATCATCCCCTTCCTTCGAAAAACCAAGAACAGCAACCGTTCTTGATGGAAATTGCAGCAAAGAAACAAGAGTGTATCAAATTGAAGAAATTAATCAACAAAGCATAGAGAATTGATGCAATAGCAATGTTTAAGGGTTTAAGTTATAAAACCCACCTCCAATTGAGCTCCAAACTCACGCCATTAATGGTGGATGAAGCTCTTGCAACTCCCCCTAGGCTCGTCCTCAAGTTTTTGATTGCAAAACTTGGCTAGGGTTGAAGAGGAGATTGAAATAAGAAGGAATCCACAATTTATTTTTGATTTCCACCATGGAATCAAGGAGAACGAAGTTCAAGGGATTACCACAGGTTGAGAGTCGTCCTCCTACTCCTCTCTAGCTCCTTGGTCAGTTTTGCAATCAAGGGAAAGAAGAAAATCCGAAATAGCCTTTCAATTGATTTGGAAAAGGCACTTTTATAAGGAAATTGATGAGAGAAAAATGCATTATTAAAATGCATTTAATTCCAAAAACATGGCCGCCTCTTCCCCCTCAAATTCCCCTCAAATTCCTTAAGGATGAGTCTATCTTCATTGCCTCATATTCCTCTCAATTATCCATGATTTAAATAAAAACAAATTAAGCACCTTAAGGCTTATTATATTAATATCCCATATGTGAGTGGAAATTACTTTCCTTTATAATAATGGTAAGTGGAATTTCACCTCCTTAGGATATTTTCGTTCCTTATATTGGAAAAAGAACGTCCATACTTATTCAAAATCAACCAATAACATTTTGGTTGAAGGCCCTTTAATTAATACATTCATTTTTGCCCTAAATTGAATTAGGGTTTCACTTAGGATTAAATCTTGATTATTTTAATATCAAGATACTCTCTCCTCCAACTTAATTCAAATGAGATGTCCCTCTCATTTTCTTTGCTCTACATGATTCCAAGAAACATTAAGGACCTTATTGAAGTGGTAATTTGCATATTGAACCCTATATTTTGGGTAAATTGCACTTTATTCCAAAACTAGGTTTTAATGCATAAGGATTGCTTTATAAGCTTAATCTTGGTGCCCAAGCTTGTGAAAACCATACCACTACATCATATTCATTCTTATGATGTCTAAACATCAGAGGAACATCTTATCATGAACATTTGCAATTTAACCCCTCAACTTGGGTAATTTGCATTTTAGTCCCAAATAAGCAAGCATTGTTTCAACATTGTTCAAACAGGACCAAAATTGAAACATAAGTTCCTCATGAGCCCTAATTACTTTTCCCAAGATAAGATTAAGAATCTAATTAATCTTATTAAGCAAAACATCTAGGGTTAACTCATAACCCAGGTCAGTGATGTTACAGTAGCCTTCCACATGTTGGAGCTCACACTACCGTGTCAGTGTCAGTGACGGGGCCGTCTAGGCCACAGTTTGAGACCAGAGCGTACCACAAATGTGGGTAGGTAGGATTCTTGTGGTAGGAGTGCCCAGTGAGGACGACTAGGTGACCCAACAAGTGAGGCAGAGCCAACAACACTCACAAAGGTAGTAGCTCGACAGTGTAAGAGGATGAGGACGTAGGCAAGCATTATAAGTTGGATTGTCTGCTCAAGGAAGCTGAAGACGGGGGGCGACTACAGGCAATGACTAGATTCTACACCATGAGTCAACCAGATTATGTGGTCAGCCCGCGAGTAATAACATGGCATATGGAGTTATTCCATTATGATATGTCTTCTTTTTGCTTTATATTTGTTTTGGTTGACCCAGGTGCAACACACTCTTTTGTCACTCGTGAGGTGATAGACAGTTGTCTTTTGACTGTTAGTTGTAGGAGAGATAGCTTGTTGTTAGAAACCCTATTATTCGATTCCGTAGTGTTGCAAGAGGTGTGTCCTTCCTGTGTCCTTCCTTTCTCAAGACACAATATACAAGTGGATCTCATACTACTTGACATGTATGGATTTGATGTAATCCTTAGAATGGAAACCTTGGAGCTGTATGGAGTGGAATTGGATTGTGGATCCAAGAAGGCTATGTTTGTACATTGTGATGAGACATGGATCTTCCAAGGGATAGAAAGATTATCCCAACGTGTCTGGTATCAGTGATGGTAGCAAGGAAGCTGTTGAGATAGGGTTGTGAGGCATTCTTGGCACATGTGTTGGATACTGAGGCAAGGAGTCCTAGTATTCAGGAGAGTTGTCAGGTACTTTGAGGACGTGTTTCCTGAGGAGATCCTTAGTGTTCCCCTGCCTTGAGAGATTGACTTTGAGATCAATCTAGTCCCAAGCATGCAGCCAATAGCTAAGAAATCGTACATGATGGCTCCAGTAGAGATGGCAAAGTTTAAGAGAGAGTTGCAAGAGCTACTTGATAAAGGCTTCATCAGGCAGAGTACATCATCTTGGGGTGCTCCAATGATGTTTGTGAAGAAGAAGGATAGGTCCATGAGGTTGTGTATAGACTGCAGACAGTTGAACAAGGTGACGATAAAGAACAAGTATCCCTTTCCAAGGATAGACGACTTGTTTGATCACTTGTGTGGCATGATAGTGTTCTCAAAGATAGACCTAAGTTTAGGATATCACCAATTGAGGATCAAGGAGGATGGAATACCTAAGTTGGCTTTAGATTGAGGTATGGTCACTATGAGTTCATAGTTATGTCGTTTGGGCTGACCAATGCACTAACAACATTCATGGACTTGATGAATAGAGTGTTCTGACCGTTTATTGATCAGTTTGTGGTGGTCTTCATAGATGACATCTGGATATATAGTTGTGATAGTCAACAGCATGAGCATCATCTTTGTCAAGCGTTGATTGTGTTGAGGAAGCATCAGCTTTATGCCAAGTTCAGCAAGTGCAACTTCTATTTGAAGGAGGTAGCTTTTTTGGGCCATGTCATATCTTCAGAGGGAGTTCGTGTGGATCCCAAGAAGGTTGAGTCCATGATAGAGTGGGAGCAAATGAGGATGCCAACGGAAGTGCACAATTTTCTAGGTTTGGAAGGCTATTGTAGGAGATTCATCAAGAACTTCAGTGCTATCGCTTTACGCCTAACAAAGTTGACTAGGAAGGGTGTGTCATTCGTCTGGGATGATAGATGCCAGCGTGCTTTTTATATGTTGAAGGAGAATTTGACAAGTGCACCAGTGTTATTCTTTCCTGAGTAGGGGAAAGGATGCATAGTCTTTTATGACGCATCCAAGAATAATTTGGATTGTGTGTTGATGTAGGACAAGTAAGTGGTTTCTTTTGCTTCCTGATATCTTAAGAAACACAAGGAGAATTACCCAACCCACGATCGGGAGTTAGCCATTGTGGTCCATGCTTTGAAGATCTAGAAGCACTACCTTTATGGAGAGAAGTGTCAGATATTCACAAATCACAAGAACATGAAGTACATCTTCTCACAACAAGAGTTGAAAATGAGACATCAACATTGGATGGAGTTAATCAAACACTATGACTACAAATTGATTACCATCCAGTGAAGTCTAATGTTTTGGTAGATGCGCTGAGTAGGAAGTCTTCATCTTTGCCTATGAAAAAGCCCAGTTGAGTTCTTTGGAGTGCCACAAGCGAGACATGTTGGTCTCCTTACGTCAGATGAATGCATAGTTGGAGGTGTCAATGCTAGTAGGTTTGTTGTCATAGTTGCAGGTGAGGCTCATGCTAAGATAGGACATCAGAGAGGCATAATAGGTTGATACTGTGATACAACAGATTAGATTAGAGTTTGGCAGTGAGAAGCGTGATGGCCTCCACGAGTCAAATGATGGGGCGGTTGTTACCATGGTAGAGTAGTGGTTCCTAATGCTAATGATTTAAGGAAGATAGTGTTGGAAGAGGCTTACTCATCCATGTATTCTATGCACCCAGGTAGAACCAAGATGTATCAAAACCTAAAGGACATATATTGGTGGCCTAGCTTAAAGAAGGATGTGGCTGAGTTTGTTGCGAGATGTGATGTATGTCAACAAATTAAAGTTGAACACCAAAAGCCTATAGCGGCATTACAACCATTGCCCATACTATAATGTAAATGGGATCATGGGACTATGGATTTTGTGGTTGGTCTACTTAGGATAGCCAAGGTTCATGATTCCATCTGGGTGATCGTTGACAGGTTGACCAAGTCAGCACATTTCTAAGAGACCCTTGACCTTTCTCAAAGTATTAAACATACTTAAATATCATAATTTAATGTTTAGAACCTTCATATAATCTTGTTTTATGCTTTTTAATAATAATACAAGATTAAGTTTCAAGTTTGGTCCAATTTGGACACTGTTTGTGCAAGTTATGCAATTTTATGCACATTTTGGACTTTCCTATAATTTACCCAATTGAGAGGTTTTCTTTGCAATTTATCACTTTCATTATGTTATTTTGATGTTCCCTCATCATTATTTATCTTTTTGAGCCATGGGAACCTAGTTGAACCTTGGTTTAGAGGTGTTTTCATCAAGGGTATTTCAGGGTTTACCCCTTTATGGATGAGCTATGTTTAGGAGCTATCAAGCAAATGGTTTATTTGCTTTGCTTGCAAAATCAAGAAATGAGGGATAAGTAGGTATCCATGTACGGTGGGTCAAATACTTGTGTGGATTCTTGTATATCCTTAATAGTTTAAGGCCATGGATGCATAGAGAGCTTTTTAGACACCTCATGTTTCCTCTCTCCCTTATCCTAGAGCTTTATTTTTATTTTTTTGAGCTCCCAGACGAAAGTTTTTCTTTCTACCACTTCTCTCCTGCTAAGAACCTTGTTCCCTATCTATTTATCTACAAAGGACCTATCCAAGGTATAATAAGAAGAAGGAAAATTTCTTGGTGGAAGCTCCTAGGTTTTGTTTTGCTCTCTATTAGGGCTTAAAAAGCTTCCTTCTAGTGATCTTGGCCTAAAAGAGTAAGAATACCCTTCTTTCCTCCGTTTATTTCTTTTCTATCCTTCCTCCTACCTTTCTCCAGGTTGGAACCTTGTTTTTCCATAGTATAAATTGCTATAAAGCTCTAAAACCCTACCTTTCTTGCTCCTTATGCTTAGGGTTTGCTCATTTGATGAAGAAAGGTGCTAGATGGACGAGATCACAACTTATGCTTAGATTTTCTACCCTATATGCTCATGTTTTCTTCTATTTGGGAGTTTATCTTCTAATTAGAGGCAAGTTTTATAACTTGCTCCATGTTTATTGCTTACCATCAGCTTGCTAGCTCATGTTCTTGCTTTTAAATGATGATCCGTGCACTAAAAAGCTATATTTGACTTGGATTTCGATTTTTATAATGTTCCCTATTCTGATTTTAGTTCTATATGAGCATGTAATAATGTGTAATTTATTCCTAAGGTATAATATGACTTGTATCAGGTTGTTTTGATAATCGATGGTGCTAAACACCTATCAACCAATGGTCAATTTTAGGGTTTAAATCTGATTTCTTCTATAAACACAAGATCCATTGGTGGTACCATTGCCAAAAATGATGGTGTTGCCTTCATGACAACTGATTATGGTGACCAAGGGTGTCAAATGACGTTCACCCCTTATGTCAGGTTTTGTCTTAATTAGAATCTTAATGAACAACAACTAAGTACCCTAATGATGCTATCAATCAATGGTGATATTAGCTTGATATTCGATGGTGATTAATAAATATGGTGTTGATCTAACAATGTATTGTGACTTAATAGTCACTAGGGATGGTGGATCAGGTATCCACAACCTATGGTGAGTTAAGCATGTAGATGTAGCATCAATTAAGCCTTAAACCAATGATTTCTTGGGTCATTTAATGAAATGGTCGGACCTATACTCCAATTGATGGTTTTAATATATGAACTTGACCTAATGGTTAATAACTAATGTTTCTTAATCCAATAAATTGGAATAATTCCTAAATGTAATGTGTTGGTCCTAATGGTTTCCTTTATAAGATCAACTTAAGAAGTTCATTTATTGATGATTTGTTTTAAATAAACAATCTCTTGTGGGTTTTACCCTACTCTCAATGGAACTTTTTATGTTGTTAATCAAGGGATTTCTAGGGTTATATGGTGACTCTTTTTAGAGCACAACCCAATGACTTTATAGGTGGTTTGTTCAAGTATTTACTTATGTAAACGATCAAAGGTCTTACCTTTTCAACATCTAGTGGTTTTGGGTGATGTAGTGGTATGTTGATATGGGTTGAAAGATGGTGGAACAAATATAGGGTTACCCTTAATAAAGTAGTCTTACCTTTTCACTCATATGAATAGAAGGTATGATGACCATATTGTGTTGATATGTAATCCTAATGAGATATTGCTTGTTATACCTTGATTTAATACAACTAAATGATGGTAATTGGGTATAAATAGTCCTTGAATGACTTATACAATCATGGAGTACTCTCTTATTGTTTTTGAAACCCTAGTATGCTATAACATGATGGCTACACCTTGATTTATGTGTGGGTTCATACTTGAGAATAGTATGGAACGTGACGGTGATGATTCACCTTATGTATCCATGATCCAATGGGGATGTTGTGAGTTAAAAATTGGGTATAAGTGTTGATTAGTAACATTAATATAATTTATCTTGTTAAACCTAACTCTAATGCAAATAGATAAGGATGAGTATTCATGTTTAACATTCTTATATGATGGAATGATGGTGAAATATCCTCCTTAATATGATTGTAACCTTAATATGTTAATTGGTGGTTATCATAGCCACATGGTTGATACTTTCTTATGCTAAAAATGTGCATTATGAATATGATGAGGGTTAATCATGACTGGATTCCTAGCATGTTGATGTAATAAAGGAATGTTCTTAATGTTAATATAACCCTGCTATGATTGTTTAAGAATATATCATAGCTCATTAATGCAATATTGTGTTGATGTGGTGTATTATATGTAAGTGATGTTGTTGAGCCTTATTATAAGGCATGCAAAGATAATGATGACCTTGTAGGGAATAGTATGATGGTCTTAATGACCTTTGGGCATGGTTGATCCCTAAATGAGGTGCATCCCTCTTGTGTTGATAAGGGTTGATACCCTATGATATTGTGAAAAGGATTTATATCATGTGATAGTATGGTGATAAAATCAGTCTCATGAATGGAAAGTGAATAGCATCATGTAATGATGAGATGATGAACAATATTCTCATATGCTTTATATCTTTCGAAATTGCTATATAGCAATGTTTGCTAGAAGTGAATTAAGGTTTGTATGTCCACTTGTTTGATGCAGCCTTAATTCAACCAATTGAAAATAATTAAGTGAAATTCTAATCATGTAGTGCCTTGTGCCATAGATCCATCTGAGTGTCAAAACACTCCAGATGGTGAAATGAGTATTCCTAAGGGAAACTTGGAGTGCATACTATTGAGTATGTGGGGTGCTTGACATCCTGAATCCAAGTGTTTAGGGGAGATGACTGCGGACATACCTAGCCCTTGGTTTGAAAATGACTGTGGTCATGTATCGGTGATTATATATGTGATGAGATTGGAGGACAACTGTGGTTGTACCTCAGATGGTAGGGTATGCATACCCATCTCCTTTTACTAGTGTCGTGACCTATATCAAGGATGGACTAGGTTGTTAGTAGCTTGACCTTATGTGTCACTATGGTGGACCCGTACTAACTGGGGGCAGAGAAGATCTTAAGAGTCCAACTCTTCCTAGATCTTGTATGGCACTGATTTCGACTTAGCAGTGGTCAGTTGGATTTTGAGTGGTATCCTCAAATTCCTCAAGGCATAATAAAAGATGTAATACAACCGTCTAGCAAATCTATTTAGGGTTATACACAATGCTTCATATTGGATGATGACCCTTGTTGTTATCTGTATATAGAGATGATGTTTAATGCATTAAAAGATAGTAGATAATCTTATGTTGTGGATATGCTCATGTTATAAATGTGTACATACAATAGTCTTATTTAAGTTGATAGATATATTATTACTGTTGGCTATGATTATGACATTCGTTATCACATGTAGTTAGCTATGCTTATATTGCTAGCTATGTCTTTGTAACTAGAGATGCCTATATTGCTAATCATGCTTATGCAGATAGTTGTAATTATATTGTTAGGTCTACTTATGATGTTGATATGTTCAACTTGTTAGACGTGTTGATGTTGTTAGCTATGCTTATGATACTAGACTTATTCATGATTTTAGAGATGCTCATGCTACTAGACTCCTTATATTGTTTATAGGGATATGAGAATAGTCCGGCTAATGAAGATAGTTATTATCTGCTCCTTTATGTATTTTGTTAATCATCAGTGTTGTTGAGCTTATTTGTTATATATGATTAAACTGTTTAAACTATCTCATTACCTAAAAATGTTGGAATCAATAAATGTTGTTGGAGGCTATATCTCTTGCTGGGACATGGGTCTCACCCTTGTGGTTCGCCACATCTTTTTAGGTAATCGGAAGTGGAAAAAATAAACATGTGGCAGCAAAGAGGAGCTATAGTAATAAATCTTTGAGACAGTTGATTAGATGTCTAGTGTCCTAGAGTCATCCTTGTACTCTCAGGTCTGGGCAGGAAAAGATTGTATATGGTGTTTCAAACGAATGGGAATCGTGTTAGTATATTAATGCTTGTTTGTGTGGCATATACAAATATTGTTCTCCTATGTATATATGTTGTGTCGAAGGCGATAGAATAATTTGTATCAAATTCTTATCATAGTATGGATACAAGAAAGATATTGGGATCTTATGCAAATGTTTCTGAGCGGGTTTTGATGTTGCAATTAATTTTAATTTACCCATATTTTTGAGTATGTGGTTAATTGGTGATTGATTGTGTTTTATGTTTTGAGTAATCTCATTTAGTGTAACGGGTTCTCACAAGTTGGTATCAGAGCTTTAGGTTCACTGAGTCTATATAGACACTAGGACTTAGGAGTAGGATGATGTTTAAGTAAGGAATATGACATAAAAATTGGTGCATACTGCCTAATCTCAATACTTGGGTGCCCTGACCAGGTATTCATTATGAAGAAAAGGTAAGTATGGAACTTTTATATTGTTATCTTTTTTATTACTCTGATCAAGTAGTCATTTTGAAACAATCTAAAGAGCATAATGAATCATAAATCATGGTGCAGATAAATCAATATTTCCTCAAGAGAAGATGAGAATTACATCATTAACTATCAAAACTTGAATGTTGGGTAACTATAAGAGACAGATACAATAACATGAAATCTAAATCCGAATACAAATAAGAAAAAGAGGAGTTCTTGAAGATATAATTCAAAAAAGATAGTAAAGTAAAAGACAGATTATTCTAATCTTATAAACTGATTCAAGGTATGAAATTCACATAAGATGGAGAGAATTCCTATGATAAGTATAAAATGAGAAGATGAATGGGAACAATGACAAAGGAATAAAGTGGAACCTGAGTTAATCTCAAACCAACCTATGTATGTAAGAAAATTTTAATGTAAAATCAACATGACATGTGAAAGAAATTAAGGGAGATGATCCTTGTTTAATGAATAAAATTTGGAATATGATGATTTACCTCTGGATAAGTGGTTGAAAAAGAATAAAATATGAGAACATATCTATTGAAAAAGAATAAAATAATAGAACATATCTAAGTGTGATAAATAGTCATCAAGGAAGGAGTAATGAGATATCTTAATCATGATGATTCCTATGATAAGGGCAAGGAACACAAAATGAAAAAGGTAAAATGATACACAAGAAGTTGTAACATGCATGCATAATGAAAATAGAATTTACTAGTGAACCTTGAACAATTCTACTGTGATGTGGGAAGCGTGTTTCCCTTTATGTCTTTCCTTTATAGTGAATAGCTTTAAAGTGGATCATTTCCAATTGGTATGTGTGGATTCATTGTGAGCATGAAGGTGGATAGCTTATTATAGCATAAGGTTGCTTGGACTATGGTTCCAAGATCATAAAGTTTATGATGAGTTTACTTTTAAGCCTTCCAATAATTAGGAAGACTCCTCTTATATGTCTTGAGATTTGTTATGTTGGTAAAATTAGATGAGATAAGGATGTGAGTTCCTTATAGTGCATGAGTTGGATACCAAGGTAATGAATCCTAGCATCCAATATGTATCAACAGTATGGAAGTATGTGAAGGTTGGAGATGTTTATTAAATGAATATTCCAAGTATTCCTCTCCCTTAGAGAGAGAGAGAGGAGTTGATGATGGCCCTATAAATGTTGTTTGGAAGGAAAAACAAAAGTCATTCTATAATGTTGTGTATGGTTTAGTGATAGCTGGGCAAGACCACTATCAAGGATAGATGGTTTGTTGATCAGTAGATATGTGCTACCATGTTCCTTTAAGATAAACCTAGTATCAAATATCAATGCATAAGATTTAGAGTGGATGACATAAGTTACATGACTGTGATGAGTTTATGGTTGTGTCCTTTAGACTAACCAATGTACCAATAGAATTTATGAATAGGAGGAACAGAGTGTTCAGGTCATGTCTTACAAGTTGTAGAAGGCTTGGAATGATAACATCTCAAGGTATTTAAGAGATGGTCAGTAACATGGTCAACATCTTTGCTAAACCTTAAGAATGTTGAAGTAATTGTACTTATGTGTGAAAATTCTAGAAAGAGTGAGTTGGGGTTGACTAAAGTATCCTCTTGGAGTTATGATATCTCTATTACATGTGTTGTGGGAATCCTGATAAGATGAAGATAGTGTCGTTGTTCTACTCCTAACAAGGTCAATCAGGAAGTTATATTTGTTAATAGTTATAGACAAATATATGATTATTCAACCAAAAAGATGGTCAGTTCACCATTGAGATGATTAGAGAATCCTCTAAAAAAATATGCTTCATAGTTCTTGAAAATTTGGAGATGCGTACCTAGTTTATTGAGTTGTTAATTACAACAACCATTAAAGGGGCATATGGATGACACCTTATAAAGTTACTTATCATAAGAGATACATGATGTTATATGTTTGGTAAAATCCAGTGAGTATGGCCTCTGAGTGATGTGTGATACAACATATAGAATAGTTCAAGATGACAATTGAGTCCCAAAGTTGAAAGGTACTACCAGACCTGTACATGTGATACAATAGTTCCTATGATGAACCAAGGTTACACATGCAGAACTTGAGGGAGAAGAATATGAATTCTATGAGAATAATGTGACATCATCAAGAGATGAAATTTACCATGTGGAATATTGGGTATGAGGCGCATGAGAAGTGTCCATCTTTGTTTACCTTGGATTTCGGGGGTGAAATCCCTATTAGGGGATTATGGTTGAGAGACCCCTGACCTTGCTCAAAGTATTGAACATACTTAACTATCATAATTTAATGTTTGGAACCTTAATATAACCTTATTATATGCTTTGTAATCATAATACAACCTTAAGTTTCAAGTTTGGTCCAATTTGGACATTGTTTGTGCAAGTTATGCAATTTTATGCACATTTTGGACTTTCCTGGAATTTACCCAATTGAGAGGTTTTATTTGCAATTTATCACTTTTATTATGTTCTTTTGATGTTATCTCATCATTATTGATCTTTTTGATCCCTGTGGATCCTAGTTGAACCACGGTTTGGAGGTGTTTTCCTCAAGGGTATTTTAGGGCTTACCCCTTTATGGATGAGCTACCTTTAGGAGCTATCAAGCAAATGGTTCATTTACTTTGCTTGAAAAAACAAGAAATGAGGGATAAGCAGGCATCCATGGATGGTGGGTGATCTTCTTGTGTGTCTGCTTGTATATCCTTAATAGTTTAAGGCCATGGATGCATGGAGAGGTTTTTAGCCACCTCACGCTTCTTCTCTCCCTTATCATAGAGCTTTATATATTTATTTTTTAGCTCCCAAATGAAAGTTTTTCTTTCCACCACTTCTCTCCTACTAAGAACCTCATTCCCTATATATTTAGATATGGAGGAACTATCCAAGGTAGAATAAGAAGGTGAATTTCTTGGTGGAAGCTCCTAAGGTTTTATTTTACTCTCTATTAGGGTTTAAAAAGCTTCCTTCTAGTGATCTTGACCTAAAAGAGTAAGAATCCCCTTCTTTCCTCCATTTATTTCTTTTTTATTCTTCCTCATACCTTTATGTGGGTCAGAACCTTGTTGTTCCATGGTATAAATTGCTCTAAAGCTCTAAAACCTTACCTTTCTTGATCCTTATGCCTAGGGTTTACTCATTTGATAAAAAAAGGTGCTAGATGGACGATTTCATAGCTTATGCTAGGATTTTCTACCCTACCTTCTTGTCTTTTCTTCTATTTGGGAGTTTATCTTCTAATAGGAAAGTTTTATAACTTTCTCCATGTTTATTTCTTACCATAAGCTTGCTAGCTCATGTTCTTGCTTTTAAATGATGATTCGTGCACTAAAATGCTATGCTTGACTTGGATTTCTATTTTTATAATGTTCCCTATTCTGGTTTCAATTCTAGATGAACCTGTAATCATCTATAGGTTATTTCTAAGGTATAATATGACTTGGATTAGGTTGGTTTAGCAATTGATGGTGCTAAACACCTAACACCCAACTGTCAATTTTAGGGTTTAAAGCTGATTTCTTCTATAAACACATGATCTATTGGTGGAAAGGCGGTACCATTGCAACAAACGATGGTATTGTCTTCATGACAACTGATTATGGTGACCAAGGGTCTCAACTGATGTTCACCCCTTATGTCAGGTTTTGTCTTAATTAGAATCTTAATGATCAACAACTAAGTACCCTAATGATGCTATCAATTAATGGTGACATTAGCTTGATATTCGATGGTGATTAATAAATATAGTGATGATATAACAACCTATGGTGACTTAATGGTCAATAGTGATGGTGGATCATGTCTCCACAACCTATGGTGAGTTAAGTATGTAGATGTAGCATCAATCAAGCCTTAAACCAATGGTTTCTTGGGTCATTTGATGAAATGGTCGGACCTATACTCCAATTGATGGTTTTAATATATGAACTTGACCTGATGGTTATGAAGTAATGTTTCTTCATCCAATAAATTGTAATGATTCCTAAAGATAATATGTTGGTCCTAATAAAGTGATTTTAATGGTTTCCTTTATGAGATCAACTTAAGAAGATCATTTACTGACGACTTGTTTTAGTATAAAATCGCTTGTGGGTTTTACCCTACTCTCAATGGAACTTTTTATGTTATTAATCAAGGGATGTCTAGGGTTAGATGGTGACAATTTTTAGAGCAAAACCCAATGACCTCATAGGTGGTTTGTTTAAGATGTTTACTTATGTAAACGATCAATGGTCTTACCTTTTCAACATCCAATGGTACAGGGTGACGTAGTGGTATGCTGATATGGGTTGAAAGATGATGGAACAAAAATATTGTTACCCTTAATAAGGTAGTCTTACCTTTTCACTCATATGAATGGAAGGTATGATGACCATATTGTGTTTATATGTAATCCTAATGAGATATAGCTTGTTATACCTAGCTTTTATATAATGAAATTATGGTAATTGGGTATGAATAGTCCTTGAATGACTAATACAATCATGGAGTACTCTCTTATTGTTGTTGAAACCCTAGTATGCTAAAAACTGATGGTTACACCTTGATTTATGTGTGGGTTCATACTTGAGAATAGTATGGAATGTGATGGTGATGCTTCACCTTATGTATCCATGATCCAATGGGGATGTCGTGAGTTAGGATTTGGGTATAAGTGTTGATTAGTAACATTAATATAATTTATCTTGTTGAACCTAACTCTAATGCAAATAGATAAAGATGACTATTCATGTTTAACATTCTTATATGATGGAATGATGGTGAAATAACCCCCTTAATATGATCATAACCTTAATATGTTAATTGGTGGTTATCATCGCCACATGGTTGATACTTTCTCATGATAAACATGTGCATTATGAATATGATGAGGGTTAATCATATCTGGATTCCTTGCATGTTTATGTAATAAAGGAATGTTCTTAATGTTAATATAGCCCTGCTATGATTATTTATGAATATCTCCTAGCTCATTAATGCAATATTATGCAGATCCGGTGTATTATATGTAAGTGATGTTGTTGAGCCTTGTTATAAGGCATGCAAAGATAATGATGATCTTGTAGGGAATAATATGATGGTATTAATGACCTTTGGGCATGGTTGATCCCTAAATGAGGTGCATTCCTCTTGTGTTGATAATATTGTGAAAAGGATTTATATCATATGATAGTATGATGACAAGTGTAGTTTCATGAATGGAAAGTGAATAGCATCATGTAATGATGACATGGTGAACAATATGTCTCATATGTTTTATATCTTCTAAATTTATTATATAGCAATGTTTGCTAGAAGTGAATTAGGGTTTGTATGCCCACTTGTTTGATGCAGCCTTAATTCACCCTATTGAAAATAATTAATCAAGTGAAATTCTAATCATGTAGTGCCATGTGTCATTGATCCATCTGAGTGTCAGAACTTGCTAGATTGTGAAATGAGTATTCCTAAGGGAAACTCAGAGTGCATGCTATTGAGTATGTGGGGTGCTTGTCATCCTAAATCCAAGTGTTTAGGAGGGATGACTGTGATCATACCTAGCCCTTAGTTTGAGAACAATTGTGGTTGTGTCTCGCTGATTATATATGTGATGAGATTGGAGGACAACTGTGGTTGTACCTTAGATGGTAGGGTATGCGTACCCACATCCTTTCACTAGTGTCGTGGCCTGTACCAAGGATGGGCTAGGCCGCTAGCAGCTTGACCTTATGTGTCATTGTGGCGGACCCATACTGACTGGGGTGGAGAAGATCTTAAGAGTCTGACTCTTCCTAGATCTTGTATGGCACTGATTTCGACTTAGCAGTGGTTAGTTGGATTTTGAATGGTATCCTCAAATTCCTCTGGGCATAATAAAATATGTAATACAGCCGTCTAGCAAATCTATTTAGGGTTATACATGACGCTTCATATTGGATGATAACCCTTATTGTTCTCGGTATATAGAGATGATGTTTAATGCATTAAAAGATAGTAGATTTTCTTATGTTGTGGATATGCTCATGTTATAAATATGTACATACAATAGTCATGTTTACGTTTATAGAGATATTATTACTATTGTCTATTATTATGACAATCATTATCACATGTTGTTAGCTATGCTTATATTTCTAGCTATGCCTTTATAACTAGAGATGCCTATACTGCTAATCTTTGTCACATAATTCTTCAAAATTTTCAATTGTTCGCGTATAATTTGTGATTTTTTCATCAGATGTATGCTACACTCAAATTTCACATTGAACCCGCATTATTTTCAAATTGTACAAATATTCACATTTTATTCATCATTCACGTATTATTGACAAAATAAAATGAATTTTTGTCGTTTGTTTGGAAAAAAGTTAGTTAAGATTGTTTCTTGTTTTAATATTTTCTAAAACCTATTTCTCCTTAATTTATTAAATTTTGTCTTTTACTTTAGTTAATTTGACTTAAGCAATTCAATGTGGGATTTAACTAATGTGGTACTTGAACTGAATTGACACTTAAAGGTTGATGTTTATCAATTTCTCTAGCTTTGTTTCTCAAGTAAACTCTACAATTATAATTTTACCAAATTGACTAATGTTGTACCATGATGCTTTTATGTACATGCATGAAGTTTGATAGTTGTTGATTGCTCCCCTTTGACTTGACTACACCACCAAGTGAAATTTGCACCTATAACTTTTAAACATACATGATTCGAATATATATATATATATATATATATATATATATATCTGAATTTTATCTGAATTTTTCCCGAATGGTTGACCGAACTTTTACCGAATCCTTGACGTCTTTTATCTGAATTTCCCATATAATTCTTGAATGTCGAATTTTTCAACCTCACCGAACAATTTCTGAATGCCGAATTTGTGACTATGTTGCTAATCATGCTTATGCAGATAGTTGTACTTATATTGCTAGCTCTACTTATGATGTCGATATGTTCAATTTGTTAGACATGTTGATGTTGTTAGCGATGCTTATGATACTAGACTTATTCATGATGTCAGAGATGCTCATGTTGCTAGACTCCTTATATTGTTAATAGGGATATGAGAATAGTTTGGCTAATGAAGATAGTTATTATCTTCTCCTTTATGTATTTTGTTAATCATCAGTGCTATTGAGCTTATTTGTTATATATGATTAAACTGCTTAAACTGTCTCATTACCTAAAAATGTTGGAATCAATAAACGTTGTTGGAGGTTATATCTCTTGCTGGGACATGGGTCTCACCCTTGTTGTTTGCCACATCTTTTTAGGTAATCGGAAGTGAAAAAAACAAACATGTGGCAGCAAAGAGGAGCTATAGTAATGAATCTTTGAGAAAATTGATTAGATGTCTAGTGTGTCCGAGAGTCATCCCTGTACTCTCAGGTCCGGGCAGGAAAAGTTTGTATTGGTGTTTCAAATGAATCGGAATTTTGTTAGTATATTAATGCTTATTTGTGTGGCATATACAAATTGTTCTCATGTGTATATATGTTGTGGCTAAGGCGATAGAACAATTTGTATCAAAATATTTCCATAGTATGGATATAAGAAAGATATTGGGCTCTTATGCAAATATTTCTGAGCAAGTGTTGATGTTGAAATTGGTTTTAATTTACCAATATTTTTGGATATGTGGTTAATTGGTGATTGATTGTGTGATCTGTTTTGAATAATCTCATTTAGTGTAATGTCTTCTTACAATTTCCTTCATGTGAATACAACATATGTGTAAGGACCCAGACCTTCGTTTTGGGCTTACCCTATTTGTTTTGCCTAAACCTTATGCTTGGTTTCTTACTAATCACCTTTGGCAGTGATTAGAGTTTTCTTGTTCTTTGTTGAGAGTTGGAGGTGCTACTTGTAAAATAACCAGAGTTAGGGTTGAAGGGCAAGCTTTCCACCTTGAGAGATGTCTTTCTCTCTCTCTTTGCTTCCTCTAGGGTTGAGAGGAAGGTTTGGGCTTGTGCCTTGAGTTGTCTTGGGCATGGTTGAGCTCTTTTGGGCCTTGCCTTGCTTGGTTGAGCCCTGTATCGGGAAAGGTTGCTTTGTATCGGCCATGGGGTATCACCCATGGGGGTGTGTCGGCCATGGAAGAGTAGTGTGTCGGCCTTTGACCTTTGTTAACCTCCTTGCCTTGGTTGTGTCACCCTAGCTTGGACATGTGGCTGAACCTTGGTTGAGTGGTGGCAAGGCATGTGCATGAGTTTTGCAAAGTGGTGAAACGTGTGGACAAGTGTCCCTTGGTAAGGTGAAACCTTACCTTGGTTTAACCTTGACCCCCCATCTATATATGCCTTGCCTTTCTCTTCCTTATGATTCCTTTTAGCTCTTTGTTGCTCCTCTCTTCCTTGGTGCACGATACATCTTCCCTTTGGTGTGTTTGGTGGCTGATACAGCTTGGAAGAGCTAAGGTTGGTGGCCGATCCCCTTGAAGGAGTTCTTCTTCTTCTTCCTTTAGCTTGGTGGCTGAACCCTAGGTGGGACTTGTTCTTTGGTAAGCATATTTCCTCTCTCCTTAGCATCTTCTTCTCCATCTTGCCTACCCTTCGGCCATGGTGGTTATGATCCTTGTTCCTTTTCTTGAGGTGGTCGAAAGTGGTGAGCCTGGAGTTAGGAGCTAGAGCTTGGAGCTTTAGAGTTTGAGGAGTTTGCTTAAGGCGGGTTACATAACTTCTAACCCTAGCTATACTACCTTCTCTATGTTGCATGACTCATATATGTTGATGATCGGCCTTAGCATGTTATGCTTATTGCTCTAGTACATGTTTTTGATCTTATGGATATAATGAGCATGATATTGTTTGTATGCCTTTGGATCTAGTTGGCCGAGCTATAGTTTGGGGTTTTCTTGGGTAGAAATACCCCTTTCTCTCCATGGTCAAGAGAAATGAGTTTGAGCTCTAGTAATGTGGGCAATACCCCTCTCTCGTTTAAGTTGAGAGGTGAGCTCATATTCTAGTTGCTTGGGCAACACCCTCCTCTCACCATGGATTAGAGAGGTGAGCTCTTGGATATGTGCTAACCCATGTTAAGGTTGGTCCTTGTGGTTACCCAATTTGTGATAGAGTTAGTGCAAAACCCCTCTCTCTTAGTTGTTGAGAGGTGAGCCGACCTTCTTAATCAATTAGGGTTTGGTGCCCTTGTGCTGGAGGTTGAAGATGATCTTGTTGGGTGGCGTCTTGCACGACATGACCTTGGAGTTGTGCTGCCCGACAGCCTTACCTTGAGCTGTATCCTTGGGCGATACACCTTATATCTTGTGCTTTGGATGATACGTCTTGAAGTAAGGTTGCCTGATACCCCTACCTTGTGTTGATCTTTGTTCGGTCCATATGATGAGTTGGTAATAGTTTTTCCTTGGTTCCCGATATTCCTAACCCACCCGAGAGTTAAGGTTTAGACGACATGGTTGCTAGACCCTTGGATGGTCTCTTGGCCGACATATGTTTCCTTGGTGACATTTTGGGTATGTTGCCCGATACCCTCTTTAGGGTTAAGTCTTGGATGATACACCATGCACAGAGGATGCCTGATGCACCCCCCTTGTCTTGAGATGGTCTTGGCCAATAGGTTTTGATAGCTTGGTGCCTGACACAGCCTTGGTCGTTATCCTTGTTTAGATGAGCTTGGGTGATATGGTATGGCGCCCAAGATGGTTTTGGCCAGTACCACCATGTCTTAGTTGAGCTTTGACTTATATGAAGTTTTAGCCGATATGGCTTGATGCCCAATATGCTAGCCTTAGATGTTGGCCGTTATGCTACTTCATGGCCATGCACGACACCATTTCTTGGGCGTCATAGGTACCCTGGCCGATAGGGTTAACCCTCAGAGTGACACTGAGATGGTTGCTCGATAGGGGTGTCGTGGGCGACACCCCTTTGGTCGATATGGCTCATGTTGGAGGTTAGCCGATAGAGAAAACCCTAACCCTAACCCTAACCCTAACCCTGATCTCTGTGCATGATAGGCTTTTGGCCGACAGCATCTGCTGATGCACGGTACACTCTGCCTGACACCATGAGTTGGTGAGTCCTTATTGCACAATAGTTGATGTTGGGGTTGGTCGTAATGGTGGTGAGCTTGTTTAGAGTTTGGAACCCTAGCCGATACACACTTTGGTGAGGGTAGGTGATGCTCGCCATATCTATAGGTTGGGTTGCAATAGCTTTGGTGAGATCTCTGATAAATCGGAATGTATATAGTTCTCTATTAACAATGATAATACAAGTGATATGATGTAATCACCTTGAATCCTGCAAATACGATGATGAGATATAATGATAGGTTGTGAACCAGGAAGCTTGAAAGCATATGATGTTGCTTCACTTAATGATGTGACACATGCCTATGATCACAAGTATGGGGCATGATATATGTTTATGATTAAGGATAAAACTATGATTTCTACATGTATGTTGCTTTATACTTGATAGCATGATAATTCTATTAATCCATGATGGCTTCAGTTATCTCTATGAATGTGTATACTAGCCATGCAGGTATTTCATGTGGATTCATGGCCTAGTAAGAGCTATGAGATATATGTGCTTTGACTAGAACAATGTGATGATAATCCTAGATAATGAAATAATAAGATGATAGGTCTGAGGACCTGATATAAGGCTGAGTGCCTAGTTGAGGTGTTATCCTCTGTTGATGGGATAAGGGATGCGTTCCCAGGTTGCTGATGCATGTTTGTGATGCCTTGAGAGGCATTGGTTGATATCATGAGGGATTGAGGTCCCAGGAAAGTTTGATGATGGCAATAATGATGTAATCCGATGTAGCTATGTTTATACTTTGTTTTGCCTCGACAATTGGCTTAAAATATACTAACTAATTATAGATGAATATATCATGTAGTTTGCCCTGGCCATAGATCCATTATCGTCAGTACTTGGTGATGGTGAAACAGGTTTATCCTGTAGGATTACCTAGAGCGCATATTGTTGAATATGCGAGGTTTCACCTAGCCTAAAATAGGAGGGTTTGAGTACAGTTGTGGTTGCAGACTCAGGATATACGGAGCATGGTGAACAGGCCCATGGCTCAGGATATGGGATGATGAGCATGATGCGTTCATGGCTCGGATGTATGTATATATGTATATATGGGTAGCTTGCAGAGCTGACCCAGAGGTTGAGGCCCTATAAGCATAAGACTACAGTCTTGCTTGATGATTCGTGTACTGACCACAAGAAGGTGAGGTCATGGAATCTGGATCTTCTGAGACTATGTATGCCACTGGATTGGGCTTCACAGCCAATGGTTGGACTTAAGCAGGGAAGGCTTCCTTAGGGCATAATAAAACGTAATCCAGCTGAATAAGTATATCCTGCTTAGAGCAAAACACGGTACATTGTTTGAGGCCTTGCTTATAGCTGATCTAGTTACACTTTGCATATATGTGTACAATCTTTATATTCCATGATAAGTTCTTATAAATCTTATCTTGTCAATCATGTTCCATAAAGATATTCTTGGTTATATGCCTCTCGGATATCTTGGTAAGCTTGATGGTAATAATAGCTTTGCTCAAGTATACTGCTCTGGTTATACGCTTTATCAGTTATCTGTTGTTGTTGCTTTAACCTTTGAGGTTTTATAGTTTCGATGGGGAGTTATGTTTCTCACTGGGACTGTGTGTCTCACCCCGCTGGTTTACACCCTTTTTAGGTGATCGTTCTAGACGCAGTGGTGGTCGTGAGGTTGCGGTCGAGCAGCAAGAAGAGCAGTAGAAGGCAAGAGATGGATGTGATGTGTTTTGGTGGTTTTGTAGTAGAGTCCTAGAGTCATCTCTGTACTCTCAGGTCCTCAGATGTGTTTGACAATCTTTTCACGATGTCTAGCTGTTGTAATTTTTGTATATCCTGTTGTTGGCCATATGTGGCCTGTTATGTATGTATAAATAGGTGTTGAACTCTGGTGCTGATAGCACAGCTGGTTCTATTGAGCTGTGGACCTATAACAAGGCTTGTGAATGTTTATATAACATGTCTTTCTGCAGGATTTGGATGAAAAAGTTCTCTCATGTATGTTTTCCGCAATCGATTTTAATTAACCTGTGTTTTCAGTAATATGAGGTTCCGCACGTTTTCGCGTGACATCTCATTGTCTATGTGATAGTGGGGTGTCACAATTGGTTTGGTATCAGAGCTCTAGGTTCGCTGAGTCTACAAGGATCTAGGACTAGGTTTTCGTCTGTTCTTGTGAGTCTTCCAGATTTTCTTACAATAACCTTCTATCCTCGGTGAAAGATAAAGCTTAAAGATGTCTGGAAACCATGAAGAACACACTACCGAGAGCAGCAATGCTGCATCAGTTGATGGAGCAGGAGAGCAGACACATGAAGATCGGGTGCCTGAGGTCCCCCAACTTGATCCAGCCATTCTCAAAAATCCTTCCTACCAACAGCTTATGGGGCAGTTGATGGCTACGATTAATCACATGGTGGAAAGGTTTCTAGTGCCTCAGCCAAGAGCACAGGCTCCCCATTGTGAAGCATCAGGTATTGGGAAGACTTTTGAGAGTCGGGGCTTTAGATTATGCTGGAACGGCTGATCTAGTAGATGTTGATTTGTGGCTGACAGGTCTTGAGAAGGCCTTCTGGATCCTCGACATCCCCGAAGCAGACAAAGTCAAGCACGTTGTCTACCTTCTGAAGGGTAGTGCTGGCCACTGGTGGGCCATCAAGGAGGAGAAGCGATCCGGTGAGGAGATCGGTTGGGAGGTTTTCCGGCGAGAGTTCGTCAGTAGATACTTTTCAAAGATGTATCTAGACGAGAAGATCAACTAGTTTGAGCGCCTACGCCAAGGAACGATGAGCATCATCGAGTATGAAGCCAAGTTCATGGACTTGTTAAGGTTTTGTCCTCACATGGAGGCGACAGATGATGAGGGGATCAGGCAGTTTGAGAAAGGTTTGAGTGTTGAGCTGTCGACACCTGCTGCTGCTTTGGAGAATCGAGAGCGGTTTGCCACATTTGTGGAGTCCGTTCGTAGGATTGAACGATCTGTTAAGGTGAAAAGGGATTCCATGTCTAAGAAGAGGCCTTCTCAGTTCCAGTGACAGAGGTTTGGTGGCTTCAAGAAGCCAAGGTTTTCAGCACCATCCATGATGAAAGGTTCCCGTGCACCATCACAATGGTCTCCGAGTAAGGAAAGAGGTCATGTTTCTTCACCGTCGAAGGCACATAGTATAGCTTCTGTGGCAGTGACAGGGCCATCTAGGCAGCAGACACAAGGCAGGTCATGTTACCACTGTGGACGGACTGGGCACTTGAGGTCAAATTGCGCAAAGAGAGATGTTGAAGTAACACAATAGTTGAGACATAATCAACAAGGGTCAGACAGACAACACCCAGTGCTAGCAGAGGGTGAGTACGCGATCAAGAATCATAAGCAGGATCATCTGCTTAAGGAAGCAGAGGACGTGGACAACAAGCAACGGCTCAATTCTATGCTATGAGTCAGCCGGAGGCGATAGTCAACCCGCGAGTGGTGACAGGTCAGATGGAGTTATTTCATTCTTATTTGTCTTCTTCTTGCTTTATATTTGTTTTGGTTGACATCGGTGCTACGCACTCTTTTATCGCACATAGTCTTCTTCATAGCTGTCCTTTACATGTTAGTTGTAAGAAAGATAGCATGCTGCTAGAAACCCCTCTCGATGGTTCTTCGATACTTCGAGAAGAGTGTATGTCTTGTGTCTTATCTTTTTTGAGATACAGTATGCAAGTGGATCTTATACCACTTGATAAAGTTGTGTTGGACTGTGGTTCCAAGCAGGCGATGTTTGATGACAACGGAGAGAAGTGGATCTTCTAAGGAGATAGGAAGATTCTTCTGACCTATCTAGTGTCAGCGATGGTGGCTGAAAAGTTGTTGTGGCAAGGTTGTAAAGCATTCTTAGCTCACATCATGGATACCAAGGTGAAAGGTCCTAGCCTTGAGGAGGTGACGGTCGTCTGAGAGTTTGGATATGTGTTTCCTAATGAGTTCCCTGGTGTTCCCCCACCCCGAGAGATTGATTTTGAGATCAACCTGATACCAGGAACACAGTCAGTTGCACAGACGCCGTACAGGATGGCTCCAGCAGAGATGGCAGAGTTGAAGAAGCAGTTACAGGAGTTGTTGGAGAAAGGCTTTATCTGACCAAGCACGTCACCTTTGGGTGCTCCAGTGTTGTTTGTTAAGAACAAGGACGGGTTGATGCGGTTATGTATAGATTACCGACAGTTGAACAAAGTCATTATCAAGAATAAGTACCCGTTGCCGAGGATAGATGATCTGTTCGATCAGTTGTGTGGTGCTATGGTGTTCTCAAAGATCGATCTACGGTCTGGATATCATCAGTTGAGGATTAAAGTGGATGACATACCAAAGTCAGCATTTAGGATGAGGTATGGTCACTTTGAGTTTGTGGTTATGCCATTTGGGCTAACCAATGCACCTGCTACTTTCATGGATCTGATGAACCGAGTGTTCCGTCCATTCCTAGATCAGTTTGTTATAGTCTTTAAAGACGACATCTTGATCTATAGTCGGGACAGGCAAGAGCATGAAAAACATCTTCGACAAGCGTTGACTCTTCTCCACCAACATCATCTATATGCCAAGTTCAGCAAATGTGAGTTCTAGTTGAAGGAAGTGACTTTCTTGGGTCATGTGATATCGGTAGAAGGAGTCAGAGTGGACCCTAAGAAGGTGGCGTCAGTTGTAGATTGGGAGCAACCAAAGACACCGACAGAAGTTTGTAGTTTTCTGGGTTTGGCTAAATACTACTGGAGGTTTATCAAGGACTTCAGTGCGATCACATTGCCAATGACAAAGTTGAACAGGAAGGGTGTACCTTTTATCTGGGATGATCTTTGTCAACAAGCTTTCCAAAATTTGAAGGAGAAGCTGACTGGTGCTACCAGAGCCTGGGAAGGGCTATGGTGTTTTCTGTGATGCTTCCAAGGAAGGCTTAGGTTGTGTGCTGATGTAGGAAGATCATGTGGTTTCTTTTGGTTCGCGACAGCTTAAGAAACATGAAGAAAACTATCCAACACATGATTTGGAGTTGGCAACTGTGGTCCATGCGTTAAAGATCTCGAGACACTATCTTTATGGGGAGGTGTGTCAGATCTTTACAGATCACAAGAACTTGAAGTATATCTTTTCACAGAGTGAACTGAATATGCGACAACGTCGTTGGATGAAGCTAATCAATGACAATGATTGCACCATTGAGTATCATCCTAGTAAGGCAAATGTGGTAGCTGATGTGCTTAGCAGAAAGTCTTCTTATCTCTCCACGAAGAAGGCACAGTTGAGTTCCTTGGTATGTCATAGGCGAGATATGGTTGTCTCCTTACGGCAGATGAATGTGCAGTTGGAAGTTTCCTTATTGGCAGGATTGTTGGCACAAATGCAAGTCAAGCCTACACTGAGACAGCAGATGAAAGATGCACAGCAGGCAGATGATACAGTGTAGTTGATCAGATCAGAGCGTGGTAGTGAAAAGCATGATGGGTTCCATGAGTCTGAGGATGGACTAGTTTGCTATCATGGTAGGATGGTGGTCCCCGATGTTGATAATCAAAGAAAGCTAGTGCTCGAGGAAGCACACACGTCGATGTATGCTATGCATCTAGGAGTCACCAAGATGTATCATAACCTGAAGGACATGTATTGGTGGTCTGGCTTGAAGAGATATGTGGCTGTGTTTGTGGATAGGTGTGTAGTATGCCAGCAAGTTAAGGCTGAGCATCAGAAGCCGGCAGGTATGTTGCAATCCATGCCAATGCCACAATGGAAATGGGATCATATAACCATGGACTTTGTAGTTGGTCTACCAAAGATAGCTAGAAATCATGATTCCATTTTGGTGATAGTGGACAGGTTGACAAAATCTGCTCATTTCATACCGGTAAAGACAACGTATATAGCAGAGAAGCTTGCTCAGGTGTATGTAGATGAGATAGTGCATTTGCACGGTGTACCAGCAACAATAGTCTCTGACAGAGGTCCCCAGTTCATAAGTCATTTCTGGGAACAACTGTACATGGATTTGGGAACGCAGTTGAGATTCAGTATCGCTTTCCACCCACAGACGGATGGACGGTCTGAAAGGACTATTCAGACTTTGGAAGATCTTCTCCGAGCGTGTGTTTTACAGTTCCTAGGTAGTTGGGATGAGCATCTCAGTTTGATAGAATTCGCTTACAATAACAGTTATCAGTGGAGCATTGACATGGCTCCTTATGAGGCTCTATATGGAAGGAAGTGCAGATCCCCTTTATGATGGTACGAGTCTGGTGA
This sequence comes from Alisma plantago-aquatica, assembly GCA_963693085.1. Classification (NCBI taxonomy): domain Eukaryota; kingdom Viridiplantae; phylum Streptophyta; class Magnoliopsida; order Alismatales; family Alismataceae; genus Alisma; species Alisma plantago-aquatica. The sequence continues at coordinate 673,752,813 of OY856409.1, read as the reverse complement.
GTATTAGCTTTTGGGTCTGGAGTTAGTACAACATACGATAGAAAAGATCAGAGTGATAAGACAATAGTTGAAGGTGGAACAGGACAGACAAAAGTCTTATGCAGACAATCACTGACGACCATTAGAGTTCCAAGTGGGAAATAAAGTGTTTCTCAAGGTCTCACCTTGGAAAGGCGTGCTAAGGTTTGGCCAGAAAGGCAAACTGGCACCCAGGTATATGGGACCATACCCGGTAATAGCACGTGTTGGTGAGGTAGCTTATAAGTTAGAGTTGTCGCCAGAGTTGCACAGGTTGCATCCAGTGTTCCATGTCAGCATGTTGAAGAAAAGTCATCCAGACACAGGGACAGTGATACAGCCAGTTGAGGTTGAGCTTGATGAAAACGTGACCTATGAGGAGGGTCCAGTGGCGATCCTTGATAGAAGAATAAAAAAGCTTAAGAGGAAGGACCTGGTTCTTGTGAAGGTTCTTTGTCATCATCATGGTGTTGACGAAGCCACGTGGGAGCTTGAGGAAGAGATGAGGCGGAAGTATCCCTCACTTTTCTCTTCAGATTTTGGGGATGAAATCCTTTTGTAGAGGTTTATGGCTTGTTAGGACCCTGACCTTCATTTTGGGCTTACCCTGTTTGTTTTGCCTAAACCTTGTGCTTGGTTGCTTGCTAATCACCTTTGGTAGTGATTAGAGTTTGCTTGTTCTTTGTTGAGAGTTAGAGGTGCTACTTGCAAAATAACCTGAGTTAGGGTTGAAGGGCAAGCTTGCCACCTTGAGAGATGTCTTTCTCTCTCTTTGCTTCCTCTAGGGTTCAGAGGAAGGTTTGGGCTCATGCCTTGAGTTGTGTTGGGCGTGGTTGAGCTCTTTTGGGCCTTGCCTTGTTTGGTTGAGCCCTGTATCGGGCAAGGTTGTTTTGTATCGGCCATGGGGTATTGCCCATGGGAGTGTGTCGGCCATGGAAGAGTAGTGTGTCAGCCTTTGACCTTTGTTGACCTCCTTGCCTTGGTTGTGTCACCCTAGCTTGGACATGTGTCTGAACCTTGGTTGAGTGGTGACATGGCATGTGCATGAGTTTTGCAAAGTGGTGAAACGTGTGGACAAGTGTCCCTTGGTAAGGCGACACCTTGCCTTTGTTTAACCTTGACCCCCATCTATATATGCCTTGCCTTTCTCTTCCTTAGGATTCCTTTTAGCTCTTTGTTGCTCCTCTCTTCCTTGGTGCACGATACATCTTCCCTTTGGTGTGTTTGGTGGCCGATACAGCTTGGAAGAGCTAAGGTTGGTGGCCGATCCCCTTGAAGGAGTCCTTCTTCTTCTTCCTTTAGCTTGGTGGCTGAACCCTAGGTGGGTCTTGTTATTTGGTAAGCATCTTCCCTCTCTCCTTAGCATCTTCTTCTCCATCTTGCCTACCCTTCGGCCATGGTGGTTATGATCCTTATTCCTTTTCTTAAGGTGTTCGAAAGTGGTGAGCCTGGAGTTAGGAGCTAGAGCTTGGAGCTTTGGAGCTTGAGGAGTTTGCTTAAGGCGGGTTACATAACTTCTAACCCTAGGTATACTACCTTCTCTATGTTGCATGACTCATATATGTTGATGATCGGCCTTTGCATGTTATGCTTCTTGCTCTAGTACATGTTGTTGATCTTATGTATATAATGAGCATGATGTTGTTTATATGCCTTTGGATCTAGTTGGCCGAGCTATAGTTTGGGGTTTTCTTGGGTAGCAATACCCCTTTCTCTCCTTGGTCAAGAGAAGTGAGTTTTAGCTCTAGTAATGTGGGCAATACCCCTCTCTCATTTAGGTTGAGAGGTGAGCTCATATTCTAGTTGCTTGGACAGCACCCTCCTCTCACCATGGATTAGAGAGGTGAACTCTTGGATATGTGTTGGCCCATGTTGAGGTTGGTCCTTGCGGTTACCCGATTTGTGATAGAGGTAGTGCAAAACCCCTCTCTCTTGGTTGTTGAGAGGTGATCCGACCTTCTTGATCAATTAGAGTTTGGTGCCCTTGTGCTGGAGGTTGAAGATGATCTTGTTGGGTGGCGTCTTGCACGACATGACCTTGGAGTTGTGCTGCCCGACAGCCTTACCTTGAGTTGTATGCTTGGGTGATACACCTTATATCTTGTGCTCTGGACGATACGTCTTGAAGTAAGGTTGCCTGATACCCCTACCTTGTGTTGATCTTTGGCCGGTCCATATGATGAGTTGGTAATAGTTTTGCCTTGGTGCCTGATATTTCTTACCCACCCTAGAGTTAAGGTTTGGACGACATGGTTGCTAGACCCTTGGATGGGCTCTTAGCCGACATGTGTTTCCTTGGTGACATTTTGGGTATGTTGCCCGATACCCTCTTTAGGGTTAAGTCTTGGATGATACACCATGCACAGAGGATGCCCGATGCACCCCCCTTGTCTTGAGATGGTCTTGGCCGATAGGTTTTGATAGCTTGGTGCCCGGCACAGCCTTGGCCGTTATCCTTATTTAGATGAGCTTGGGCGATATGGTATGGTGCCCAGGATGGTTTTGGCCGATACCACCATGTCTTAGTTGAGCTTTGACTTATATGAAGTGTTGGTCGATATGGCTTGATGCCCAATATGCTAGCCCTAGATGTTGGCCATTATGCTACTTCATTGCCATGCACGACATCATTTCTTTGGCGTCATAGGTACCCTGGCCGATAGGGTTAACCCTCGGATGATGCTGAGATGGTCACACGATAGGGGCGCAGTGGGTGACACCCCTTTGGTCGATGTGGCTCATGTTGGAGGTTTGCTGATAGAGAAAACCCTAATCCTAACCCTAACCCTAACCCTGATCTTTGTGCACAATAGGCTTTTGGCCGATAGCATCTGCTGATGCACGGTACACTCTGCCTGACACCATGAGTTGGTGAGGCCTTGTTGCACGATAGTTGATGTTGGGGTTGGCCGTAATTGTGGGCTCTGATCTCCAAACCACGATATAAACATAGAGGAAGTGATTCAATTAACAGCGGAAGACAAAAATCACGGAAAATTAAAAACTTTCGAGACAAGAGCTTGAATCCATAAAGCTTCATTCATAAAAGGAGATAAACTATTTACATCTCATGATAATTACTTCTTGAGTAATTATATACAACAAGATACTTTAGATGATGTATTTTACAAGTTGCACCCCTTAAATTGGGTAAATTGCACTTTACTCCAATTTAGGGTTTTCAAGCACAGGGATTGCTTCCACAGCTGCACCTTGGTGCTCAAGCTTGGGAAATCCCTCAAACTTTACCATAATCATTCTCATGATGTCTCAACATCAGAGGAACATCTCAACATGTGCAAATTGCAAGTTAACCCTTCTAATTGGCTAAATTGCACATAGGTCCCTGCATTACAAAACAATACTAAAACATTGTTTAAAAGGGACAGAAAAGGAAAAGTATGTTCCTTAGGAACTTAATTACATGCCAAAAGATAATCACTAGTATCTTAATTACATAATTATACAGAACACCTAGGGTTAACTCATAACCCAGGTCAGGGATGTTACAGTAATGGTGGTGAGCTTGTTTAGAGTTTGGAACCCTAGCCGATACACCCTTTGGTGAGGGTAGGTGTTGCTCACCATACCTATAGTGAGGGTTGCAAGAGCTTTGGTGAGATCTCTGATAAATCAGAATGTATATAGTTCTCTGTTAACAATGATAATACAAGTGATATGATGTAATCACCTTGAATCCTGCAAATACGATGATGAGATATAATGATAGGTTGTGAACCAAGAAGCTCGGAAGAATATGATGTTGCTTCACCTGATGATGTGACACATGCCTATGATCACAAGTATGGGGCATGATATATGTTTATGATTAACGATAAAACTATGATTTCTACATGGATGTTGCTTTATACTTAATAGCATGATAATTCTGTTAATCCATGATGACTTCAGTTATCTCTATGAATGTGTATACTAACCATGTAGGTATTTCATGTGGATTCATGGCCTGGTAAGAGCTATGAGATATATGTTCTTTGACTAGCACAATGTGATGATAATCATGGATAATGAAATAACAAGATTATAGGTTTGAGGACCTGATATAAGGCTGAGTGCCTAGTTGAGGTGTTATCCTCTATTGATTGGATAAGGGATGCGTTCCTAGGTTGCTGATGCATGTTTGTGATGCCTTGAGAGGCACTGGTTGATATCATGAGGGATTGAGGTCCCAGGATAGTATGATGATGGCAATAATGATGTAATTCGATGTAGCTATGTTTATACTTTGTTTTGCCTCAATAATTGGCTTAAAATATACTAACTAATTATAGATGACTATATCATGTAGTTTGCCCTGGCCATAGATCCATCATCGTCAGTACTTGGTGATGGTGAAATAGGTTTATCATGTGGGATTACCTGGAGCGCATATTGTTGAAAATGTGAGGTTTCCCCTGGCCTAAAATAGGAGGGTTTGAGTGCAACTGCGGTTGCAGACTCAGGATATACGGAGCATGGTGAACAGGCCCATGGCTCAGGATATGGGATGATGATCATGATGCATTCATGCTCGGATGTATATATATATATATATATATATATGTGTGTGTGTGTGTGTGTGTGTGTGTGTGTGTGTGTGTGTGTATGGGTAGCTTGCGGAGCTGACCCAGAGGCTGAGGCCCTATAAGCATAAGACTGTGGTCTTGCTTGATGATTCATGTACTGACTATGAGAAGGTGAGGTCATGGAGTCCGGATCTCCTTAGACCTTGTATGGCATCGGATTGGGCTTCGCAGCCAATGGTTGGACTTGAGCAGGGAAGGCTCACTTCCTTAGGGCATAATAAAGCGTTATCCAGCCGAATAAGTATATCTTGATTAGAGCAAAACATGGTACATTGTTTGAGGCCTTGCTTATAGCTAATCTAGTTACACTTTTCATATCTGTGTACGATCCTTATATTCCATGATAAGTTCTTATAAAGCTTATCTTGTCAATCATGTTCCATAAAGAAATACTTGGTTATATACCTCCCGGATATCTTAGTAAGCTTGATGGTAATAATAGCTTTGCTCAAGTATACTGCTCTGGTTATACACTTTATCAGTTATATGTTGTTGTTGCTTTAACCTTTGAGGTTTTATAATTTCGGTGGGGAGTTATGTTTCTTGTTGTGACTATGTGTCTCACCCCGCTGGTTTACACCCTTTTTAGGTGATCGTTCTAGACTTGGTGGTGGTCGTGAGGATGCGGCCGAGTAGCAAGAAGAGCAGTAAAAGGTAAGAGATGGACATGCTATTGTTTTGGTGGTTTTGTAGTAGAGTCCTAGAGTCATCCATGTACTCTCCGGTCCTCATAGGTGTTTGATGATGTTTTCACGATGTCTAGTTGTTGTAATTTTTGTATATCCTGTTGTTGGTCGTACGTGGCATGTTATGTATGTATAAATAGGTGTTGAACTCTGGTGCTGACAGCACATCTGGTTCCATTGAGTTGTGGACCTATAAAAAGGCTTGTGAATGTTTATATACCATGTCTTTCTGCAGGATTTGGATGCAAAAGTTCTCTCATGTATGCTTTCCGCAATCGGTTTTAATTCACCCGTGTTTTCAGTAATCTGAGGTTCCGCACATTTTCGTGTGACATCTCGTTGTCTTTGTGATGGCGGGGTGTCACAACATGCATCTAAGAATCTTGCCCAGATCTATGTCGATGAGATAGTGGATTTGCATGGCATTTCAGCTACCACAGTGTCTGACTGAGGTCCCCAGTTCACGAGTTGCTTTATGTCACGACTACACATAGATTTGGGTACACAGTTAAGGTTTAGCACTTCCTTCCACCTACAGACGGATGGCCAATCTAAAAGAACCATTCAGACCTTAGAGGATCTATTGAGAGCTTATGTTCTCCATTTTTCGAGCAGTTGGGATGTGTACCTCAACCGGATAGAGTTTTCCTACAACAATAGTTACCAGAGTAGAATTGACATTGCACTGTATGAGGCATTGTATGGGAGGCATTGCATGTCTCCGTTGTGTTGGTATGAGACAAGAGAGTATCAACTTCTTAGTCCTAAGCTTATGCAACAGACGACAGAAAAGATCAAAGTGATTCAACAATAGTTGAAGGCAGCACATGACAGGAAGAAGTTGTATGCAGATAACCATCGTAGACCTTTGGAGTTCTAAGTGGGAGATGGATTACCTCAAGATCTCTCTTTAGAAAGGTGTATAAAGGTTTAGGAATAAGGTTAAGTTGGCTCCCATGTTTATAGGACCTTACCCTATGGTGGCACGTGTTGGGAAGGTGGCCTACAAGTTGGAGTTGTCACCAGAGTTGCACATGTTGCATTGAATGTCTCATGTGAGTATGTTGAGGAAGCGCCATCTCGATATAGAGTTAGTACTACAGCCAGTAGAGGCAGAGCTTAATGAGGACATGTCTTATGTTGAAGGTTGAGTGTTGATCTTGACAGAAGAGTGAAGAAGCTGAAGAAGAAAGACTAGAGCTTGTGAAGGTTCTGTGGCATCACTGTGGTGTTGAGGAAGCCAAGTGGGTGCTTGAAGAAGATATGAAGAGGAAGTGCCCCTCTCTTTTCTCTTAGGATTTTGAGGGTGAAATCCTTGTTAGGGATTTATGGCTTGTAAGATCCCTGGTCTGAGTTTTAGAGTAACCCTATTTGCTTTGACTTAATCATGTGCTTAAAACCTTTATCTAATCTTTTGAGATGTAATAAGGGCTTGTGGAGAGTTTAAGTTTCAAGTTTGAGCTTTTAGATGAAGTCTGTGCTTTTTGTGCTAGTTTTGGTGCAAATTGTAATTTACCCAATGTAGGGGCCTGATATGCAATTTGTCACATCTAGAGTCTTCCCTATCTTTCTTGACATCATATAGAGGAGAGATAAAGAGGTGGCTGTCTTGTTTGAGTCTTGGATGAGGAGTATCACCATAGGTGGGTAATAGGGTTGATGTGAGTGTTGAGTGCCTTGACCATGTGTGTTGGTTGTGTTGTCTCAACCTTGGCTCACAACCAAGGTTGGTTTTGGAGGGTGTCGTAGTCAATACACCTCCTCTAGGTGTTAGGGGTCGTGATAGGTAGTCTAGGGTGGTCTTGAGTCGAGATGGATGCCCTTGTATAGGTTGTTTTGACCTAGGGATGGTAGTAGAACCTTGTCTTGACCTAGAAGTGATGTTAGGTGGTGGTGTTGTGACCATGGGAGGGTCACCCTAAGAGGGTCATGGCCATGACCATGACCATGTGGGTTGACATGGTGGTCAAGACACTACCTACAATGTATCATCATGTCTAGCATTTCATGCTTAAGTGGTTGCATGTTGGCCTTTTGAGTGGGCAAGTGTCCCTTGGGTCCCTTAGTATGTTGACACCTCACCCCTTGCTCTCTCTCTCATCTTCCATCTATATAACCCCTTATGTCTTCTTGATTGTAACCCTTTCAATCATCTATCTTCTTCCTCCTTTGCTTTTTCTTGGAGCTTGGTGGAGCAAGGGGGTTCATCCTTGGATCTTGGGGGATCAATCTCCTCTTGCATGTAGTGGTGGTGGTGATCCAAGCTCATTTTTCATCCTTGGTAAGTGTTTATCTTCTAAGTTGATGTTTCTTTTAATTTCCTACCTTTGCCTTCCTCTCTTTTCTCAGCCCTAGACCATGGTTCTTCCATGATGGTCGTTTTGGGAGAGAAACTCCTCACCACAAGGGTCATAGACCTTGTTTTAACAAGGTAGACCCGAGTGTGAAGAGGATTTCTCCTCTCTTTCTCCCTTTCTCTTTTGGTTCGGCCAAGAGCTTATTTGCTTCTTTCCTTAGGCTAGATTTGACCTTGGTGACTTCTCCTTCTTGAGGTACTCATGTGGTCGAGTGTGGAGCTTTTAGTGAAGCTTCTTAAACCCTTGGATCGTGTGCTTGGAGCTATTGATCTTAGAGTTTGAAGCTCTTGGTGGTGATCATCTTAAGGCGGGTTATATAACACTAAACTTACTCTACTATTTCACTTCTTTATGGTTTTTATTATTATCTTCTCTCTCTAGATTACTTCCTCATCATGCTTGTATTAGTGGTAATCTCTAGAGTTTGTTTGGTTGAGACATCTTGCTTGATTTGGTAGAAATCTGAAACCCTAATCTATGTGTACCTGATTTAGTAGATGATGAGTTATGGAGGTTCTTCTCTAATTTTTGCCTTTGATCTTGCTCCAATGCATGGTGTTCGTGTACCTAGAAGTTGGATAGATGTTATTTTTGGTCTTGGTTACCTTGAGCATGGTTTTCCCTTCTTTGGAAGAGGTTCTTTCTTGGTGGTTTCTTGACCTATGTTTTTACGATTTGGTGATCGGTTGCTTGAGTTTTCCTTCATGGTAACCCAGGGTTCGTCCCTTAGTTTCAATTCTATTTTTAGATCTGGATGATGCATCTTGGTGTGGTTGCAACACTTCCCTCTTGGTGGTCGTGACCTTGATAGTTGTTGATCAAGATGCTTCCTTGTGGTTGAGTTTGACCTAGCAGTGTTAGGTCAAGACTTTTGGTGTTAAGTGGCCCAGTTACCAGTGGTGTTGGTGTCTTATTCCTGCCTTGCTTGGTTTGAAACTCACCCTAAAACTAGGTTTGTGACCATGATGGTCTTGGGTCACAACATAGGCGGAGGTCGAGACACCCTTGAGACCAAGACATATTGAGGTTGAGACACCTTTGGTCGAGATGCTTTGTGAAACCCTAACCCTAGGTGTCGAGGTCACGACATGACTTAGAGGGTGGAGGTTAGGACATGTTGGTGGATGGTCGAGACATATGAGTGTCGTGGTTGTAACATGGATCATGATGGTTGGTCATGACCTATGTGGTTATGTGGTCAAAATAGGGTGATGGTAGGTGGATGAGAAGCACATGTGAACACTTAATGATATTCATATATGAATGGTACATAAGCCATACATAATGCTATTTAGAATGTTATCTAATCAACTCTAGTGATGTTTCCTAATCCTTATGCACTCCAAGATGATGGAGGGTGATGGTTCTAAGGTTGATGGTTGAACATGGTGTTGTAAACTCTAATCGGCTAAGAGGAAACCCTAACCCTAATACTAAACAATGATCTTGCTTATTTCTCTATCATGAAAGGATTATGATTTTATGTGTTTATCTCTCTATTGATTATCAACTTCTAACCATGCAGATGTTATGAGATTGATAACCATAGCTAGTGTAGGCTATGGTGGTTATGATATGACACAGGTTGAATATGCTAATGTGAGGCATGTTGAGGCACTTGTGATATAGGAATAATGTGAATGGACCCTATGACCTGGAAGTGACTTGTTGCATAATATGAGATGGCTTTTCCCAATGATGGGTTGAGGGATTGGTATCCCACAATATGTGGCCTTGTTGATGATGGTGTGAATGGAAATAATACAGGCATCTTGTGGTGATAGTGTGACAAGATCACACCCTATATGTTTATATCTTCTGGAGTTATGTTATTGATGAATGCATATTCATCATGAATTTCAATCACCATCTTGGGCTCAATTCATTTCAATACACCCAATTTCATCTACTATATATAAAAATGTGCAAAATTTCATAATTGGTTCAATTATCAAAGCATTAACTGAGTTTATGTCAACTTTATGCAGGTCATGATGAAGTTCAACCATCTAATGTCACCCACCTCCTTTTAACCCTAATTTGCCTTCAATACAACCATCACCACCCCTTGATTCACTTCACCCTTATCTTCACCAACATCATCCTTCTACCCTCTCCAGACTCAACCACCATCATTACCACCATCTCCAATTGACCCTAACGATCTTAGCCCATTAATATCGACCCTAACAGTCTTGGCTCATCGGTTTCATCCAAACGATCTGTCCTCTGTCCTCCAACCAGTCTCCAAGACCGTATGGTGGAAAACGGTCTTGAAGACCAGTTTACCAGTAGGAAACCCCAAGATCATTTAGATAGTATCTATTCACCAGCAAGACATCGAGATCGTGAAGAGATCAAAACCATGACCGCAGCATAGCCTCCGCCTTCGTTTTGTCATCTTCAACCTCAGAAACCCAACCTCCAATTCCTACACCACCTGCTCGATGCACCACCGCCACCCATCGGAGCCTTCTTCTTCTTACTTAGTTCTCACCTGCAAACCCTCACCTAGCACCGCGCCACCTGCTCAAACTCGACCTGTAGCATAGGCGGCACATGATCTCAGACTGATAGAATAGCAATCCACCAGGACCGTTTAGACAATCGTCGTTGATGAGAAGTAGACCAATCGGAGGTCTACTTTCACTAACCTCAAGACCGGTTGGAGAGAGAGGAAGTGATATCGTGAAATTGGTAGAATAAAAATTGTATGGAGGTAGGTATGCAAGACTGATTGAAGATATCTCACAAACCGTTTGGGAGCCACTGATGCAGATTGTTTGGACGTGAGAAAGTTCAAGACCGTATGACAGTCCAAGACCAATCAAAGGTATCAAACACTCCAAGACCATATGGAGGCGGACTTCCCAGACCGTTTGATAGAGATCGGTCTTACAGACCATTTGCTTCTCCTAAGCACAAGACCACTTGGGGCATGCAAACTGATAGAAGCAAGATCGTATGGTCATATACCCCAAGACCGGTTGGATATATATGAACTATCAAATAAGACCGTTTGGAGCCTATGATAGCAAACTGTTTACACTAAACTATTTGGTCATATACACCAGACCGTTTGGTCAGTACAAAGCAAGATCGTATGATCACTTATCCCAAACCGTTTGGAGAGAAAAGTACTAAATCGTTTAGGCAAAAAGTGACCAAACTGTTTGGACCATACCGTATGGAGGACTCACACCAAAAACGTGAGAACCAAACCTAAGCCTATAAATAGGACCAGTAGGGTCCTCATTTGGGTATCAGTTCTGGGACGCCGACAGGCTGCCTGTACATAGGTCTAATCCAGTTCCATTCATGTTGTTGTCACTTCACCTACTGCTTGAGCTGAAATCAAGGAGACCGAGAAGAGAAGGAAGGAGGAGTGAGAAAGACTACTCGGTCTGTCATGGCATCCCTCGTTCCTCACCCAGATCTGTTCCAAAGTGACGTAGTGGACCGCATCATCTTCACTGAGTTGCGACTACCTTCTGCATCAAGCCCATGGCGGATTTCTCTCTTTCTTATTCTTCTTATTTCTCACATCATGAGCCAGTAGTTCCTTTTCACTGGGGTGTGGGGACTAGCCCCGCTACCTATGCAAGCACGTTCATTTGTTAAATATTCCATGGAAATGTATATAACTTTTCATTTTACATTATTCATTAATGTTTGTAGTTTGATTACCTGCTTGCTTTCATCTTGTTCTTCCCTATATTGTGAGAACGTCTTTATGTAGGGTAGAATGTCATTTAATGAGGTTGACTCCCAAACTAGAAATAGAATGGGATTCCTTGAGGTCATAAGTATTTGATCTGCGAGGGGGTGAGCCATCTAGCCTACAGTGATGCTTCTGTGTGCCTAACGCATGTATAGGAGGGCCACAACCTTAGTTGGATTTCTGTATCTTCTTAGTTAAACATCGATGATTGCTTGTAGATTAATCGCATGCTTGCTTATCGATTAGCATGGTTGACTCCTTGACGAGAACTTCTGATAGGACTCCTTGATGTCGTAAGTGTATGATCTGTGAGGGGACGATCCATCTAGCCTACAGTGATGCTTCTGTGTGCCTAATGCATGTATAGGGGGCCCACAACTTTAGTTGGATTTCTGTATCTTCGGAGCCGTAAGTGTGTGATCCAGATGGTGACGAGACATCTGATGCCTAAGGTGATGCTTACGTGAACCTAACGCCCGTATGGGGTTTTTTGCAGTAGCTCTATTTGGATAGTTATATCTTGCATGGATGTTTATGATTGAATGTATTTGCATGTGTAGTAGTGGTGAAACTCGGTACCATCCCAACGATTCCATATCATTGATCTAGATCTAACTTTAATTTCATCCTTTCCTTTCTTACAATTAGTTTAATCAACCTCACATCAATCAATCGTTCTAAATATTAGTCTTACTTGAACTAGACTCGACTAACTAAGATTTTTAAAAACATTGTCTCTTGGGATTTGATCCTCCACTATATTGCAATAAGACATGTCCGCTTGCGGGTGGTATTATTACACATCAATTTTGGTAAAAGCTAGGGGATCTCAACCCCGAGTGAATTTGTTAGTGTGATAATATTCCACGTCAGTTATGCCCTTACTTTTATTGAGCTTGTTCTCACTTTGTAAATTATAACTTGATTTATATTAAAAGGCATTTAAATAGAGTTAACTAATCAAGTGGAACCAGAACATGTAGTTATGCCTTGTGCCATAGATCCATCTTAGTGTCAGCACTTGCTAGATGGTGAAATGGGCTTTCCCTTAGAGGAAGCTTGGATTCATATATTGTTGAGTATACACATTCACAGGATTGGTTACGGGCCATACCCCAGCAGGAGTGCGGCTTTGGGTCGTAGCTCAGTGATATGTTGCTTATGTGGTTTCACAAGATTGGCTGCGGGCCATACCCTGGCAGGAGTGCGGCTACGGGTCATAGCTCAGTTTAACTAGCATCGTAGCATGGACCTAGGTGATCTAGGACTTTTGTTGTTTGACTATATGTCATAGGTTGTAATTGACCGGTATGTTTCTACTATGTACTTGTGTACTAACCATAAGGTTTGGTGAGGTCGGGGATTCTGGATCTTCCATAGACCTTGTATAGAACTGATTTCGAATTAGTAGTGGTCAGTTGGACTTGGGTGGTATGACTCAAATCCCTGGGGCATAATAAAATATATAATCAGCCATGTAGTACACTTGCTTTTGATCAAATACGAGAATATTGGTTGTAGCCTTGCCTTGCTTTTGTAATTGTTAGTTGATAGTGAATATACATGTTCTTTGTATTCCTTCTTAGATTATTGATTGTTCTACTGTTCATTATTAAGTGCCTAGTATTGCTTAACTTACTTAATTTAATAGATACATATCATTTAATTGAATCTATTCTTCTGACTTAGTGCTATATCTGCTTGCTTTAGTTATATGTGCTAATAATAGTGTTGGTGGAGAGTTATATCTCCCATTGAGATTTGGAATCTCACCCTGTGTGTCACACCCACATCCTATGATTTCCACTAATCATGAGATTAGGGCATGACTATGAGGATTTCACTTAATACAAGGTTCACTCCCGACTTTTCTTCTATTTTCAAACTCTTTGTTTTCTCGCATTCAATCACATAAACAAACTTTACAAGAGAATTAAACTTTTATTATTCTAATGTGATCTCAACATTAATGATATACATCCATACATTCATTCTATTTCTCACACTTCCATGTACATATGACATGATAATCAGATACATTCTCTCTTATCAAGGAAACAAAGATACAAAACATCATTTATAACTCTCTCACATCTATACTAGGACCTAGAGTGACAGGGATCGACTGAACTTAACTAATCACATACTCAACTCATGTGGCAGATCTACTCTGATGCTTTGACCTTCTTCAAGTCCACATGGTTTCCCTAAAAAATTTGAGTAGAGGGGTGAGCCTACTCGCTCAGTGAATGAGTACTTCAAAGAAACAATCTAAAACACTAATATAATTCTAGAAATACCTTTGAGCAATTGATATCAATTATAACAACAGTAATTACATATAGCATTTCTCATGTATTCAAACATATATCATGTCTACTAAACAAGTATTCTCATTCAACATTTCACACATATATGCATGGCATCAATAACATCCCAATCTAGGGCATGTCACATCTCTCCGCATGCAATAGCACAATAACTTATCATTTCATGATAAGTATTTGAACTAGAGAATCTGAATCTCATAAACAAATCATACATGAATATAAGATAATATTCTGCTAAAAACCCACAATATCACATTAATCATCTCAATCAACCATTTAATACTAAATTAGGTATTTATACTTTTAAAAGTATACTAGATTGGATTTTTATCCTTGATTACTTGCTATTCATGGGATATGTATTATGAAAATCAGAAACTCTATTGTCTATATATCAAATCAAAGAGATCAAACATGTAGAATTGAATGCACTAGGAACATAAGTAAGATCACTTAAGCCTAAATATGAATTTCAGCTATAATGTTGTTCAAGCACCCGAATAACTTAATAATTCAGATCTTCAGAAGATTCTTTTTTCAACTTATAAATTCTCTATTATTCAAGATACATGGATATCTATATGCATGTCATCATATAAACAATTTCATATCATAGTTAGAACATGGTTTGAGGTATACTATAAAATGAATTCAAAAACAATTCTTTCCATTTATTGTCATCTAGGTAGAAATTGACAATATCAACTAAATCATCTAGTTGAGTAAAATTGATTAAATAAAGTCTATCATGTCAGGAAAGTCCCTTCAAATGGATTTCACAATATCTATTCATAAATATCCAACTTTCCTCGCTTCTAGGGTTTCACCCTCTTTATTGAGATATCAAACAAACACTATTCACCTTAAATGTAATCCAAGATAGTATCTGACATATATGTACTATGAATTCAGATAAACAATCATTCATAACCAAGGGGATCTTGACAAACAAATTTCTCTATTTAATTATACAGCAATTTCAGTCATAGACAAATTCCCTATATTTCAGTTCACTCTTATAACCTCTGCGAATACTTAGGGAATTCTCATTAGGATGTATTGTACACATTTCTAATATGATTTTATCATCTGAAATTCATTCAAATAGAGGAAGATTCCATTTCATATCATTTTATAACAACTTAGATCAAACAGACAGTTCAGGGTTTGTAGTCGCATACTAAGCAATTAAAGATTATGGATGATTTAACCAATTTTCTTGCAATATACTATTTAAAGGAAGTTCCCACTCACAATAAGGTATGAAAACACCTTTAAAATGCATCTCATCCCTAAAAATCTTAATCTCATATCAAATCCCTAGCAATTCACCCAATTCTTCTTCCTTTCAACTCGGAAACCCTAAAAATGAGGGATTATGAATAAAGAGTGAGAAAAGGGGAAGTTTTGATACCATTTCAGATCAAATCAGAGGAGGGACGAAATCTTGACATGTGAGAGAATATTCACCATGAAAGGCTATGCAAAGAAGCTAAACTTACTTGATTTCATCATATCTCGGATAGAGAAATCCTAGATCAGCAATTCCACCACTTTCTCCTCTCAAACCCTAACTCGCCCTCTCTCTCTAGGATTTCGATTCTCTAGAATGAATCACAAATTATGAGATCTTCTAGTGTGTTAGGTTCACCATATAGAGCAATTGAGCTGCTTGGGTCAATTGCACATTGACCCCTCACTATACTTTCTCTTATTTCAGCTGAATTTTCTGTTATAAAATTGTTACTGTAATTCGTGTATTTTAGAGATCAAACCTTCTCCAAAAATTATGAAAATTTATCAGAATGTCTAAAATTCAGTTTTAGAGCTTTAGAAAAAAAATTAGATCATTTGAAGTTACAAATAAATAATTAAAAATCAAACAATATATTGTTGAACAACATTCTATCAGCATGGTCAGTTGAAGTATATCTCAATCGAGAATGACTTTCAAAGAACATCCAAATATTTTGAAATTTTTCTATAAAATGAAAGATTGAGTTGTACATATTATATACAAATTTGAGTTCAATCAGAGTTACACATAAAATACTAAAAATCATTTAGTGAGACACTATACTTATCAAATTTTGTATTCATATGTCATCAAAACCCTAATTTGGGCTGATTAGGGTTATATTTCTCAAACCCTAATTTTTCAAAGTAAAAGAACACTTTAAAGTTCTTACAAGGTTTAAAACATCATAATTGAATTATCATCATTAATTAGATTTAAGAAATGATCAATCCAATTCAGCATGTAATCATCCAGGTAAACCCTAGTTTACTAATTAAGCTCAGATGCGGTCATAACAATTCTTCCCCCCCCTTGAAATGTTTCGTCCCCGAAACATAAACGTGCAAGAAAAGTACATTCAAGGTTTATTTCAAGCTTTTGAAATCTTAGATGTCATTATATTCTTGTATTTCATACTTGAATGCAATTTTCAACATTGTCCTTTAATTCTTTACTAAATCACAACATGTTTGAAATAGTTCTCAATGATAACAAACAAATTATCTATGCCACAGTCAATCATAGGATAGAGAGATAAACAACCATTTCAATATTTTCATACTCTTGAGGTGTTACCTCAACATTGATAATCTGATCCTACTATCTCAATTCATACGATTCAATATGTACTATTGTTCTGTATTACCTTTAAGTCACAAAAGAGAGTTCACCATGTCATTTTGAATTTTACTATTGTGCTACTCAAATAGCAAAATAGTCTTGAGTTGGAAGAATAAATCCAACAACAATTGTACAATACCACTCAAGGCATCCCCTTTGGATCATGGATGCATAAGGTGAAGCATTGCCATCACATTCCATACTATTCTCAAGTATGAGCCCACACATAATTCAAGGTGTAACCATCGTGTTATAGCATACTAGGGTTTTAAAAATAGTAACTGAGTACTCCATGATTGTATTAGTCATTCAAGGACTATTCATACCCAATTACCATCACTTAGTTATATTAAAGCTAGGTATAACAAGCTATACCTCATTAGGGTTACATATCAATACAATATGGTTATCATCCCTTCTATTCATATGAGTGAATAGGTAAGACTACCTTATTCAGGGTATCCCTCCATTTGTTCCATCATCATTCAGCCCATATCACCATACCACAATTGTACAATACTAAGATGGATTACTGGTATGAATGACTTAAACTATCAGACACCTTTAATTAACATATTGCTTGCACATGTACAACTGAAATCATGTGTAAAACAAATTTACATCCCTCAGTATACCTTCAACAAGTTATACTTCTAAAAAAATTTCACATATTACTAAAAGCCATTGTTTTCTCATATCTCTCTCCTCATTCATTACTACTTAATTTTTGCTACTTATCCTTCTCATTTTAATAATGTAGATTAAACATCCCTAAAATTGAAACATAAAAGGTATGAATAGATTATTCATCATTCTTGCTATCACTGCAAGAATTTATTTCATATTGCACTTCACACATATTGCATTTCTCCTTTTTGTTCAAAACACACTTGTTTCATTTCAAATTTATATCTTACCCTTTGCTCCAAATCATTTCCATATTTTTTATCTACCTTTCATATTAGCTACATGTAAACCCTGAATTACTATCAGTGCTAGTTTACTTCTCATAGTGCAAATTTCATGATTTTATTTTATAGAGATGCTAGTATTCAAGGTCAAATCACTAGTGACAACCCTTGAACTACTACAACTCTAAACATTCTAGGGTTTGGTCTTTATCAGTAGCATGACGTTATTGTGATGTGACTTTATTCTCTTAATTTAAAATTCAAACTTTGGATTTTACAAGTTTTACTAAAGTCTTCCTTATCTTATCAATTGAATTTCCTTTCTCTTACTTGGCCATTCAAATAGATTACATTCTCAATTTACCCTACTAGGGTTTCATCATCATATTATGTGTCACTATTACATTCACTAGATGTCCCTACCATGGTGGTTATGCATCATATATGATTCATTTTCTTATCACTTCATTCCCACCTTGTTCTCATTAAGGAAGATATGAAAAAGAAGATGATTCTAAGACTGGGAATTCTAATATTCAAACATTCCCTTAATATATTTCTCATGTTTGGGTTTAATTAGTTATCAACAGGGATACTTGACTAATTAGTACTTGCTTGAATCTCACAACCTCTTTCTTTTATAATCTATATTACTACATCATGTTTCAAACCCTTCCTTACTTTTCATAATCCTCTTACCATATACCACTCTTCCACCTGTCATCTTTAACTTCTAATTTTGTCTTATGACCATGTTGCTTATTCATGTGTATGATCATGTATACCATGTTGCACATATTTCTTTTTATCCTTCTACTAATGTGAAGTTAAAATTCTAAATCAATATTTTCTCTACTAGTTTCACCTCATGTTTGATACATTACATATTCTTCATTTTAAATCAAACGGATCATGCATGGATGAAACATAGTTTCTCTTTCAATCAAGTTTTCTCCTTCCTGGATATAGTCTACCTTTGTTTGACTTATTCATTTGTTAAACTACACTTTTGTTCTTTTAGAAACTAGTTTGTTGTTCTAGTCTTATGATTTACATGTTCATCCAATTGTCTTTACTTTAACTCTTCTGAATACTCTTCACTTCTATGTACTTATTGTATACTCAACTCTTTTCTTCTATTTGCCTTTGCTTTGGAGTACATAAAAGCATTATACTCGATTATATGATCCATTCCTCATGATTGATTCTTACTATCTTGGCCCTTACATACTTTTCTCAAATCTTTCTCATATTTCATATTTAGAGTTCATATAATACTTATCATTTAACTTAATCAGATGCTTATGTCGTGTTCCTTTATTCCCAATTAAGGGTTTTTCATATGAGGCCCCAAAGTTGAATCTCATATATCAGTTCTAACTGATTCTTAGCTATTCGAATCTTTCCCATATGTTTCAACATCTTAGTGTATGTACATTCTCACTATGATTTGGGTCTAGTTAGTCCAAAGTCTACTCTTATTATACTGTAAATAGGAGTCATTAGATCCCAGTAACACATCCTGCCAGTCGGACTAGGCCGAACCTGTAGTCCTGAAGCCAAGAGCTACTTAAGATTAACCAACTCCTATTAATCTCAAACATGTGGAAAGAATATCCACTTAGGGCAAACTCATTTAAACATAAATTCTAGTATAGTTAATACAAAAAATATAAATAATGACTAAATCACTTCATGATACACAAGAATATAAAAGAACCATATATATTCTACAAACTGATAATCTAAATTCATATATAAGAGCATTTATATTGCTCTCCAATCAAAGAAGTAGTATAAAGCAAGACTTGTATCACATTCCATGTTTAATCTCTTACTCCTTCAATAATTTTGGTCTCCTAACCGTAATATTTCTGGGGTTTCTCTCTAGCCCATCCTTCCACTGTATACCTGGCCAGGGTATACATGAAAGAATAGACAAAGTAGCTTGATATTGGTTGATCCAAGTACTAAGATACCGGGCTAGGATATCCAAATACTCAAATCCCCAGAGCTAACATCATAACATCTCCTATCTACCACACTTATGACTCTAACTTACTAACTTAATGGTCCCTGACAACTCAGCCTAAGCTCTGATACCAAAGCTATCATGCACACATCCCATGATTTCCACTAATCATGAGATTAGGGCATGACTATGAGGATTTCACTTAATACAAGGTTCACTCCCGACGTTTCTTCTATTTTCAAACTCTTTGTTTTCTTGCATTCAATCACATTAACAAATTTTACAAGAGAATTAAACTTTTATTATTCTAATATGATCTCAACATTAATGATACACATCCACACATTCATTCTATTTATCACACTTCCATGTACATATGACATGATAATCAGATACATTCTCTCTTATCAAGGAAACAAAGATACAAAACATCATTTATAACTCTCTCACATCTATACTAGGACCTAGAGTGGCAGGGACCGATTGAACTTAACTAATCTCATACTCAACTCATGTAGTAGATCTACTCTGATGCTTTGACCTTCTTCATGTCCATGTGGTTTCCCTAAAAAATTGAGTAGAGGGGTGAGCCTACTCGCTCAGTGAATGAGTACTTCAAAGAAACAGTCTAAAGTACTAATACAATTACAGATATACCTTTGAGCAACTGATATCAATTATAACAATAGTAATTACTACACTGAGCATATCTAAAACAATATAGTTAAAATAACAGAGAATGTAAATATTGCATTTAAAGAACAACTACTATGAAATTGTACTCAAATCCTTCTTAACACTTTTTATTTATAAGAAACTCTTTAAACCTATATGATAATATTTTAGCTTATGCCT
This sequence comes from Alisma plantago-aquatica, assembly GCA_963693085.1. NCBI lineage: Eukaryota > Viridiplantae > Streptophyta > Magnoliopsida > Alismatales > Alismataceae > Alisma > Alisma plantago-aquatica. The sequence goes on along the minus strand of OY856409.1, from coordinate 673,732,739 downwards.
TGGATCATATGCAGTGTACTCTACATATGAAGATCGTCGTGCACTGCGATCACACCATACAAGACTTAGCTGACACACCCGAGAATGCTAAGTCTGACCACGTCACTGGTTTGCAACAGTGTAAAGGCACTCTGGCCACTGGAGTCCTCCTCTAACCTGAGCACACAGGTGGAGAGTCAAGCCACCTATTGGCTTTTCTATACTCTAGTGCCACCAGGCCCTCTGGTTGATGTTAGACACTACATTCTATAATTTAAGGAGACTTCCACTAGGGCTTCATCCCCTGTACCACCTATTAGTACGTTCCAACCCTCGTATACTGGACACTTCTAGGGTTAGGTCATTTCATCCCTCAGTCGCATACCTCACATAGGGATTCTACGGTGTTAGGGCCCTTTAGTCTATTATAACTTGATTCTATCTTTCTCTTAGACTGATTTCTTTAAACTCTATATCTTACTGACTACTCAGACTATTGAACTGAATTCACTGATAATACTGAACTGAATGCTTAAGATATTGTTTACCCTTTTCTTAAGGTTTCTCCTTACTCGAGCACATATAGCATTTCGCATGTATTCAAATATATATCATGTCTACTAAACAAGTATTCTCATTCAACATTTCACACATATATGCATGGCATCAATAACATCCCAATCTAGGGCATGTCATATCTCTCTGCTTGCAATAGCATAATAACTTATCATTTCATGATAAGTATTTGAATTAGAGAATCCAAATCTCATAAACAAATCATACATGCATATAAGATAATATTCAGCTAAAAACCCACAATATCACATTAATCATCTCAATCAACCATTTAGTACTAAATTAGATATGTATACTTTTAAAAGCATACAAGATTGGGTTTTCATCCTTGATTAGTTGCTATTCACAGGATATGTATTATGAAAATCAGAAACTCTATTGTCTATATATCAAATCAAAGAGATCAAACATGTACAATTGAATGCCCTAGGAACATAAGTAAGATCAATTAAGCTTATATCTAAATTTCAGCTATAATGTTGTTCAAGCACCCGAATAACTTAATAATTCAGATCTTCAGAAGATTCTCAATCAACTTATAAATTCTCTATTATTCAAGATACATGGATATTTATATACATGTCATCATATAAACAATTTCATATCATAGTTAGAGCATGGTTTGAGGTATACTATAAATTGAATTTAAAAATAATTCTTTCCATTTATTGTCATCTAGGCAGAAATTGATAATATCAACTAAATCATATAATTGAGTAAAATTGATTAAATAAAGTCTATCATGTCAAGACAGTCCCTTCAAATGGATTTCACGAAATCTATTCGTAAATATCCAACTTTCCTCGCATCTACAGTTTCACCCTCTTTATTGAGATATCAAACAAACACTATTCACCTTAAATGTAATCCAATGTAGTATCTGACATATATGTACTATGAATTTAGATAAATAATCATTCATAACCAAGGGGATCTTGACAAACAAATTTCTCTATTTAATTATGCAGCAATTTCAGTCATAGACAAATTCCCTATATTTCAGTTCACTCTTATAACCTATGTGAATACTTAGGTAATTCTCATTAGGATGTATTGTACACATTTCTAATATTATTTTATCATCTAAAATTCATTCAAACAGAGGAAGATTCCATTTCATATCATTTTGTAACAACTTAGATCAAACAGACAATTCAGGGTTTGTAGTCGCATATTAAGCAATTAAAGATTATGGATGATTTAATCAATTTTCTTTCAATATACTATTTAAAGGAAGTTCCCACTCACAATAAGGTGTAAAAACACCTTAAAAATACAGCTCATCCCTGAAAATCTTGATCTCATATCAAATCCCTAGCAATTCACCCAATTATTCTTCCTTTCAAGTCGGAAACCCTAAAAATGAGGGATTATGAATAAAGAATGAGAAAAGGGGGAGTTTTGATACCATTTCAGATAAAATCAAAGGAGGGATGGAATCTTGACATGTGAGAGAATATTCACCATGAAATTCTATGCAAAGAAGCTAAACTTACTTAATTTCGTCATATCTCAGATAGAGAAATCCTAGATCAGCAATTCCACCACTTTCTCCTCTCAAACCCTAACTCTCCCTCTCTCTCTCTAGGATTTCATTTCTCTAGAATGAATCACGAATTATGAGATCTTATAGAATTTTAGGTTGACCATATAGAGCAATTGAGCTGCTTTGGTCAATTGCACATTGACCCCTCACTATACTTTCTCTTGTTTCAGCTGAATTTTTGTTATAAAATTGTTACTATAATTCGTATATTTTAGAGATCAAAACTACTCCAAAAATTATGGAAATTTATCAAAATGTCTAAAATTCACTTTTAGAGCTTCAGAAAAAAATTTATATCATTAGGAGTTATCATTAAATAATTAAAAATTAAACAATATACTACTAAACAACATTCTGTCAGCATGGTCGGTTGAAGTATATCTCAACCAAGAATGGCTTTCAAAGAACATCAAAATATTCTGACATTTTTCACTAAAATGTAATATTTAGTTAGACATATTGTATACAAATTTGATTTCAATTAGAGTTACACATAAAATACTAAAAATCATTTAGTGAGACACTATACTTATCAAATTTTGTATTCATATGTCATCAAAACCCTAATTTGGGTCGATTAGGGTTATGTTTCTCAAACCCTAATTTTTCAAAGTAAAATAACACTAAAAGTTCTTATTATGTTTAAAACATCATAATTGAATTATCATCATTAATTAGATTTAATAAATGATCAATCCAATTAAGCATGTAATCATCCAGGTAAACCCTAGTTTACCAATTAAGCTCAGATGCGGTCATAACACTGTGAGTTTTCCACATCTTTTAGGTGGACTTACACAAGGAGGTAGAGATCGTACAGTGGAGGAAGATCAGAAACAAGAAGGCTAGTAGCTGCCAAGGTTGGAGTGTTTGTGGTCCTTTTGTTGTTAGAGTCCTAGAGTCGTCCCTATACACTCAGGTCTTGGGGGAGTTATGTATGTTCCTCGATGGTATTATCGACATGAGTTTTTGGTTTATGTGCCCTTGTTGTATATATTTGGTTGTTGTACATGTTTATGTAAATGAACATATATCACATGTGATAGGCAACCTTTTATGGACATGTTGTAAATAATGATGCTTTATGATATATAATTCAAATGGCAAGTTTTTGGACCCTGATGTAATAAGTTTCTTGATGTTGGTTCTTATTGTAATTGGTTTTAATTTTTAATGTTTTTCAATAATCCATTGTAGAGTTTTGTTTTAATCGTGGGTTGTGTTTGTGTGACAAAGGGTGTCACAACAACTGATGTCACGATCCACCATTGGTTAAAATTTTATTTTGCTTGCAACTAATATAAAAAAACAGACCCTAACTCAGATGATATTAAAAGTATATATAAAATTGATCATGAAAACGAGAGTCCTGAATCTAATTGTAGTTCCCAAAGTATAAGAGATACATGAATCTAATATGCTTAATGCATATTAACCCTAGATTCTATGAATATAATGCTTATGTCCGTAAATCCATTTATTTTTGTGATAATATTTGATGTTCCTAAATACAATGAGAACCTGATGGTGATGATGATAATGATGATGCATAATTAGGGTTTCGAGGCCATTTATTATATACATGGATAATTAGGATTTTAAAACCAATGTGTATATATTTCTATGTTCCTAATGAAAATAATTGACCTAGGTGCTCCTAATGTAGTGATATGTTAGATATGATAATTATGGTTTATAATCCTAAAGAAACATGTTGTGTTGGGATTAGGGTCTGGCACCATTATTCCTGGTCTAAACCCAATACAACACTAAAACCTAAATCATGACCTAATTTAGGTTTAATCTAAATAATATGAATACATGATGACACACATGTAGTATACATACATGCAGATAATGTTGATTGAATCATTAATTTTGTGCTTTTGTTGATTGAATTGCTTGAACACACTTGAAGTATATATTACATGATATTTGCATGGACAAGATACATTATGATTATGAATACTCACATGTATGGAATCCCAAAGATAGCCGATGGTTTCTCAAAGTTGGATGAAAATAACCTATTGGATGTTTATTTATTTCATGCAAACTATAAGTCCCCTATGAGTATCACATAAAATATTGATTTTTCTGAACCTTGAGTTACACCCATGAAGGGGTGATGCATATAAGTCCAATGATTGACAATGATTACACCTGGGAGGGTATACCAAGCATGAGTTAGAATATGAAACTAAAATACAAGTTTCATATGAATGATTATTGAATATATACATACATCTGATATTATGGATGAATTTGCATACTGATATAAAAACATGTTGACCACATTTTATTTGCCAACGTTTTAGGTAGTTGATACACATGATACATGGACATGAAGATAAAGTTGAAAGGTGTTAATGTCACACCCCGATCCCACTATTACCACAAATCATGAGATTAGGGCATGACTGTGAGGATTACTATTAATATAAAGTTCACTCCCGACTTTTCCTTTTATCTCAAACTCCTTGTTTACTCGCATTCAATCACATAAACAAACTTTACAAGAGAATTAAAATTTTATTACTCTAATATGATCTCAACATTAATTATACACATCCATATATTCATTATGTCTCTCACACTTCCATGTACATACGACATGATAATCAGATACATTCTCTCTTATCAAGGAAACAAAGATACAAAACATCATTTATAACTCTCTCACATCTGTACTAGGACCTAGAGTGACAGGGACCGACTGAACTTAACTAATCTCATACTCAACTCATGTGGTAGATCTACTCTGATGCTTTGATCTTCTTCAAGTCCACGTGGTTTCCCTAAAAATTTTGAGTAGAGGGGTGAGCCCACTCGCTCAGTGAATGAGTACTTCAAAGAAATAGTCTAAAGCATTGATATAATTATAGATATACCTTTGAGAAATTGATATCAATTATAACAACAGTAATTACTACACTGAGCAGATCTCAAACAATACTGTTAAAATAACAGAGAATACAAATATTGCATTTAAAGAATAACCACTACAAAATTGTACTCAAATCTTACTTAGCTCTTTTTATTTATAAGAAATTGTTTAAACCTATATGATCATGTTTTAGCTTATGCCCTGATCATATGCAGTGCACTCTACATATGAAGACTCGTAGTGCACTCCGATCACACCATACAAGACTTAGCCGACACACCCGACAATGCTAAGTCTGACTGCATCACTGGTCTGCAACAGTGTAATGGCACTTTGGCCTCTGGACTCCTCCTCTAACATGAGCATACAGGCAGGGATTCAAGCCACCTATTGGATTTTCTATACTCTAGTGCCACTAGGATCTCTGGTTGATGTTGGACACTACATACTGTATTTTTAGGAGACTTCCACTAGGGATTTGTCCCCCCATACCACCTATTAGTACGTTCTGACCCCCGTATACTAGACACTCCCAGGGTTAGGTTGTTTCATCCCTAAGGCGTAGACCTCTCATAGGGATTCTACAGTGTTCAGGGCTCCTAAGTCTATTATAACTTGATTATTTCTTTCTCTTAGATTGATTTCTTTTAACTTTGTATCTTACTGACTACTCAAACTACTAAACAGAATTCACTGATAATACTGAACGGAATGCTTAACATATTGTTTGCCCTTTTCTTAGGGTTTCTCCATACTCGAGCACATATAGCATTTTTCATGTATTCAAACATATATCATGTCTACTAAACAAGTATTCTCATTCAACATTTCACACATATATGCATGGCATCAATAACATCCCGATCTAGGGCATGTCATATCTCTCCGCTTGCAATAGCATAATAACTTATCATTTCATTACAAGTATTTGAATTATAGAATCTGAATCTCATAAGCAAATCATACATGCATATAAGATAATATTCAGCCAAAAACCCACAATATCACATTAATCATCTCAATCCACCATTTAATACTAAATTAGACATGTATACTTTTAAAAGCATACTAGATTGGGTTTCCATCCTTGATTACTTTCTATTTACAGGATATGTATCATGAAAATCAGAAACTCTATTGTCTATATATCAAATCAAAGAGATCAAACATGTAGAATTGAATGCACTTGGAACATAAGTAAGATCAATTAAGCTTAAATTTGAATTTTAGCTATAATGTTGTTCAAGCACCCAAATAACTTAATAATTCAGATCTTTAGAAGATTCTCAATCAACTTATAAATTCTCTATTATTCAAGATACATAGATATCTATATCCATGTCATCATATAAACAATTTCAAATCATAGTTAGAACATGGTTTGAGGTATACTATAAACTGAATTCAAAAATAATTCTTTTCATTTATTATCATTTAGGTAGAAATCGGGAATATCAACTAACTGAGTAAAATTTATTAAATAAAGTCTATCATGTCAAGAAAATCCCTTTAAATGGATTTCACTATATCTATTCGTAAATATCCAACTTTCCTCGCATCTAGGGTTTCACCCTCTTTACTGAGATATCAAACAAATACTATTCACCTTAAATGTAATCCAAGATAGTATCTGACATATATGTACTATGAACTTAGATAAACAATCATTCATAACCAAGTGGATCCAGATAAACAAATTTCTCTATTTAATTATTCAACAATTTTAGTCATGGACAAATTCCCTATATTTCAGTTTACTCTTATAACCTTTGCAAATACTAAGGGAATTATCATTAAAATATATTGTATACATTTATAATGTGATTTTATCATCTGAAATTCATCCAAATAGAGGAAGAATCCATTTCATGTCATTTTGCAACAACTTAGATCAAACAGACAATTCAGGGTTTGTAGTCGCATGCTAAGCAATTGAAGATTATGGATGATTTAACAATTTTTTGTGCAATATACTATTTAAAGGAAGTTCCCACTCACCCTAAGGTGTGAAAACACCTTAAAAGCGCAGCTCATCCCTGAAAATCTTGATCTCATATCAAATCCCTTGCAATTCACCCAATTCTTCTTCCTTTCAACTCAAAAACCCTAAAAATGAGGGATTATGAAGAAAGAGTGAGAGAAGGGGAAGTTTTGATACTATTTCAGATCAAATCAGAGGAGGGACAAAATATTGACATGTTAGAGAAGATTCACCATGAAAGGCTATGCAAAGAAGCCAAACTTACTTGATTTCATCATATCTCGAATAGAGAAACCCTAAATCAGCAATTCCACCTCTTTCTCCTCTCAAAACCTAATTCTCCCTCTCTCTCTCTCTCTAGGATTTTATTTCTTTGGATTGAATCACGAATTATGACAACTCCTAGTGTGTTAGGTTGACCATGGAGAGAAACTGAACTGCTTGGGTCAATTTCACATTGAACCCTCACTATACTTTCTCTTATTTCAGCTAAATTTTCTATCATACAAATGTTACTGTAATTCATCTACTGAATAGCTAATAGATCCTTGAAAAATTATGAAAATTTTATATATTGGGACCATTTGACTTTACACGGTCTTGGGACTGTTTGGCCTTCATTCGGTCTTGGGACCGTTTGGTGTCCATTCGGTCTTGGGATCGTTTGATGTCCATTCAGTCTTGGGACTGTTTGGTGTCCATTCGGTCTTGGGACCATTTGGTGTCTGTTCAGTCTTGGAACCATTTGGTGTCCATTCGGTCTTGTTCGGTCTTGGGACCATTTGGAGCATTTGTAATTTTTTTGTGCTTTTCTGTAAGAAATAAAAGGGGAAAAGTTAGTATGATGGCATATTTACAATAAAGTGGAAATTTAAAGACTGTCTCTAATTTATTTAAGAAATAGTATGGAAACTGAGGAAAACTAGTAAAATAACATCACAAAATGGGAGGTTATCAACTTCTATCTGTCCTATGCCGTCTTCAACTATTATTGTATCACCTTGATCTTTTCTGTTGTCTTCTATATTAACTCAGGACCCAAAAGCTGATACTCATAAGACTCATACCAGCATAAAGGAGATTTGCATTTCCTTCCATATAGAGCCTCATAAGGAGCCATGTCGATGCTCTGCTGGTAACTATTATTGTAAGCAAACTCTATCAGACTGAGATGCATGTCCCAACTGCCTAGGTACTGTAAAACACAAGCTCGGAGAAGATCCTCCAAAGTCTGAATAGTCCTTTAGACTGTCCATCCGTCTGGGGGTGGAAGGCAGTATTGAACCTCAACTGCGTTCCCAATGCTTTATGCAACTATTCCCAGAAATGACTTTTGAATTGAGGACCACTGTCGGAAACTATCGTTGCTAGTACACTGTGCAAATGCACTATCTCGTCTACATATACCTGAGTAAGCTTATCTGTTGTATACGTTGTCTTTACAGGTATGAAATGAGAAGATTTTGTCATCCTGTCCACTATTACCCATATGGAATCATGATTCATTGCTGTCTTTTGTAGACCAACTACAAAATCCATGGTTATGTGATCCCATTTCCATTGTGGTATCGGCATGGGTTGCAACGTACCTGATGGCTTCTGATGCTCAACTTTAACTTGCTGACATACTGCGTACTTAGCCACAAACTCAGCTACATCCTTCTTCAAGCCAGACCATCAATACAGGTCCTTTAGATTATGATACATCTTGGTGACTCCTGGATGCATAGCATACATTGACGCATGTGCTTCCTCGAGTACTAGATTCCTTAGATCATCAACATCGGGGACCACCATCCTATCATGATAGCAAACTAGTCCTTCCTCAGACTCATGGAACCCATCATGCTTTTTGTTGCATTAAGTTTAAAATATCAAATAAAAAATTTGGATCATTTGTATTTACCAATAAATAAATAAAAATAAAATACTAGACTTCTATATTACAGTCAGCAGCATGGTCGATCGAGTTTAAAACTCGACCGACAAACAGGTCAGAACATTTTCTAAAAATTCTTATATTTTTCAATAGTGTTCAAATTTAAGATATCGAGATTTTATCGGAATTTAAATTTAATTAGAGTTCCACATAAAATACTAAAAATTATTTAGTGAGACACTATACTTATCAAATTTTGTATTCATATATCATCAAAACCCTAATTTGGGTCGATTAGGGTTACATTTCTCCAACCCTAATTTCTCAAAGTAAAAACACACTTAAAGTTATTATTAGGTTTAAAACATCATAATTGAATTATCATCATTAATTAGATTTAAGAAATGATCAATCCAATTAAGCATGTAATCATCCAGGTAAACCCTAGTTTACAAATTAAGCTCATATGCGATCATAACAATTCTTCCCCCCCCCCCTTAAAATGTTTCATCCCTGAAACATAAACATGCAAGAAAAGTACATTAAAGGTTTATTTTAAGATTCTAAAATCTTGTCATTATATTCTTGTATTTCATACTTGAATGCAATTTTCAACATTAAGTCCTTTAATTCTTTACTAAATCACAACATGTTTGAAATGGTTCTCAATGATAACAAACAAATTCTCTATGCCACAGTCAATCATAGGATAGAGAGATAAACAACCATTTCAACATTTTCATACTCTTGAGGTGTTACCTCAACATTGATAATCTGATCCAACTATCTCAATTCATACGGCTCAATATGTACTATTGTTCTGTATTACCTTTAAGACACAAAAGAAAGTTCACCATGTTGTTTTGAATTTTACTATTGTGCTAGTCAAATAGCAAAATAGTCTTGAGTTGGAAGACTAAATCCAACAATAATTATACAATACCACTCACGACATCCCCATTAGATCATGGATGCATAAGGTGAAGCATTTCCATCACATACCATAATATGCTCAAGTATGAGCCCACACATAATTCAAGGTGTAACCATCAGGTTATAGCATACTAGGGTTTCAACAAAAGTAACAGAATACTCCATGATTATAATAGTCATTCAAGGACTATTCATACCCAATTACCATCACTTATTTATATTAAAGCTAGATATAACAAGCTATACCTCATTACGGTAACATATCAAAACAATATGATTATCATCCCTTCTATTAATATGAGTGAATATGTAAGACTACCTTATTAAGGGTAACCCTCCATTTGTTCCATCATCATTCAACACATATCACCATGCTATAATTGTACAATACTAAGATGGATTACTGGTATGAATGTGTGGGCTCTGATCTCCAAACCATTACATAAAAATGATTAAAACTTAGCGGAAGCGATTCGATAATCAGCGGAAGACAAAAATCATGGGAAATTTAAACTTTTCGAGACAAGAGCTTGGATCCATAAAACTTCTTTCATAAAGAGAGATAAATTGTTTACATCTCAGGATAATTACTTCTTGGGTAATTATATACATCAAGATACAAAATCTCAAGATCACACAACAAAAGACTCCAAGACCTGAGAGTACAGAGGACACATAGGACTGACTCTAACTACACCACATGGCAGGACAATCTCCACCTGAGATTACTGCTGCCCCTGGTGCTGCTGCTGCTGAGACTGATCACCTGTAGACTGGTTCCTTCGTCTCCGACGTCCACCTAAAAAGTTGAAGTCTACGGGGTGAGACAATTATACATAATTGTCCCAGCGAGAGTTATAACTCTTCGCCAGAAGCTTTATTATAACATCAAAGAATATTTTAAGCAGTAAAGCCATCAAAGTATTCTATAACAGCTGCAGGTATAACAAGATCTCTACAATTTAGGAGATATGGAGAATATAAACATTATTGCAATGTAACATCAATCAACTAACTTGGAGTCATTTCTAACAAGTTATACTACATGGTTGATTATGTTTTACAAACAACATTATGCCCTGTGGAGATGAGGCTTACCACTCATACCCCAACTGATCGCTGAGAAGTCACATCAGTATCATACATAGGTCATTAAGAGAGCCAGATTCTCATGACCTTCACCTTCCTCAGTCAGTAAGAGGATCACTTGTAGGACATCTCATGTCTCTACTACTATAGCTCACCAGGGTAAACTGGTCCTTTGCTATTCTAGAGTCACAGTGGCATTCTGTACTCTCTTCGTCATCAGGAGGTTTCATATTTACCTACCACTGATACGGATATCTGTGCTTTCTTCGTTATCAGGAGGTTTCATGTTTACCTACCACTGATACGGTATGGAATTATAGTGGAGGATGGATGGATTACACATCTACATCACTTTCCTACACTAGGATGTAAGGTTCTACACATCCATGTACCCCACATACTCAAAATTATGTGCTCCAGGAGTTCCCTGGGGAAAACCTGTTTCACCATCACTTAATCTCTGACAATGATGGATCTATGATCAGGGCTCTACATTATACTTGATTAGTTAGGTACATTCAGTATTCTTTAACAGCATACATTGTTCTTCAAACAATAACAGTAGCATAGTAGCTATAAAAGAAGAATACTAAATGTAACATGCCTAACCCATATCAATCATTATTTCTCATTATCCTCATCACAAGTCATCTCTAGGCATGACCTTGATGGTATTCATGGCTCTCACAGCCCATTATCAACATAGGATGCCACTGACAAGGCATCAGATTACTTTACTTATTCATAAGGCTATCAACATGCCTTTAATGAATATAACATCAACATCCATACCTGGATATGATTACCTTCATATCAGAACCTGCATGGTTAATATAACTGATAGAGGTAATACAACAATAAGGAATATACTTCCTACTCTTGTCATAAGAGTTAAATCTCTAATTCACATCAAATAGAGTTTAATACTCAAAAACATGTCATTACCCTTGAATTAGGGTTTACTATTCACATTACATGTCATCACCCTTGAATTAGGGTTTACTATTCACATGGAAGTGAACTGAACTCATAACATCATCATGTATGAGTAACATCATCATTGATGCTCTTAGATCAGTTAAAGGTTCATCATTTATCATAATTAGGGTTTCTATGATCTCACACATGTGTATCATACCCTAATTATGCTCACTCATGTGCATTGGTGATGCTTTAATTAAGTTTTCACCTGAAAAGGGAACTTTCTCTCTCTAGAGGTACTTTCTCTCTCTAGAGGTACTTTCTCTCTCATCATACTATTAGGTGATGTCAACATCACTCTAGATCAAGTTGGATTAGGTCATCATAGGCTAACATAGACCAAAATATCACCATCATGTGATTAGGGTTTGATTTGATCAAGGTATTACTCGATTTACCCTTTAGGGGTATTTTGGTAATTCTCCTCATTGATCATCATCATGGTCAAATCCTTAGTCAATTAACCTCTTAATATCCTAGATTGTCATTAGGGTTTGATTAGGGCAACATTGGACCATTTATATTATGAATTGATTGAAAGAAATCAACTTGGAATCACATTGATTGATTTCAATCATTAATCATCAACTGAGTTGAGATCGGTTGAAAGTGTTGACCGTTTGCCCACTTTGACTTTCCAAGACCGCGAGCTTCCTTCTAACTCCAAGACCGCGAGCCCCCTTAGGCTTCAATACCGCGAGCCTCTTCAAGTGGTTCAAGACTGCGAAGCCCTATCATTGGTTCAGTTTGATGTTGAGACCGCGAAGATCAAATTGATGTTGAGACCGCGAAGAGACGTTGACCGTTTGCCCATCTTGACCTCAGGACCGCGAGGCCCTTCATGGTCTTGAGACCATGAGCCCCCTCACGGTCTTGAGACCGTGAGCCCCCTCACGGTCTTGAGACCGTGAGCCCCCTCACGGTCTTAAGACCGTGAGCCCCCTCACGGTCTTGAGACCGCGAGGCTCTCATGGTCTCAACCGCAAGGTCCTTCAACAAAGGTTCAACTGATACAACCGATTATGTTAATCCATGTTGAAGCCCTCAAAAGGTTAGAGTTATGTTGACCACTTATGAATTGGGTCAATTAAGGTTATGCTTAACCAATTGGTCATTCAATTGACCCTCAATTGTTGACCAATTAGGATTGAAATCGATTCAATTAGGGTCTATCAATGTTCACCCATCAACACTCAACAATGTGCATCAACACAAGGTTGAACCCTTAAATTGAGCTCCAATTGGGCCCAAACTTGGCCCAAACGGTCTTGAGGTCATTTGGGTGGGCCCCACATGGTCTTGAGACCGTTTGCCCAAGATTTCATCAAAATCTAAGGTGATTTGATAGGGGTTGAACCATGATTGAACCAAAAAACAGAATTTTGATTAAATTGATAACTTATTTGCAATTAGGTCCTCAATTGGTCAGATTACTTAACCCTAGACCTTCAAACGGTCTTGGGTGATTTTCCTCTCGGTCTTGAGACCGTTTGGATGAGTTCCAAACGGTCTTGAGACCGTTTGCCCATCCAATTTTGGATTCTTGTGGAAATTCATCAAGGTTGAACAAATTGAGTTGATGATTATATCAATATTTAATTGCAATGTAAATTGGTGTTATTGTACCTTCAATTGGTCAACAAATCTTGACCCCAGACCTCCAAACGGTCTTGGTTGATTTCCCTCCCGGTCTTGAGACCGTTTGGTGACCCCCCAAACGGTCTTGAGACCATTTAGGTCAATCAACCCTAAAAACCCTAATTAGGTCACCATAATTTCAGTACTGAATTCACCTAGGGTTAGCCCTAGTATTCACCGTTCAACTCTTAGCCCGTTTGGAATTAGACCATAAAACTTGGTGAGTTGTTAATTAACATAATTTTGAACAGTAATTTCATATGGTCAAAGCTTGGTTAATGACCTTACACGGTCTTGAGATCGTTTGCCCAAAAAGGCAATTTCAGACCGTTTGAGAATCAGGAATAAATTCATTTAAAGTTGTCACTTAAAAAGGTCATATCTCCCGATTCCTTTGGAGTTAGTCTCCCAACTTTTTAGGGTGATTAGCCTATATAATTAGGAACAGATTTCTTATACGGTCCACGCTCGGTCAACGGGGCCAAACTGTCTTGGAGACCGTTTGCCCTGTCGCGGTCTCGAGACCATTTGCTCACCTTGCGGTCTTGAGACCGAGAGAGCAAACTGGTGAGACCGTTTAAGGAAGTGAAAAGCGGTGGGTTTTTCTTGTAAATCACGCCTTCATCTCCTAGATCAAGAACAGTACAGATATCCCACGGATTTTCTAGCAAAATAGCAAGGGAAAGTAGGGAACATGAAGAACTATCATTTAATCGCATAAAAGAGATGTATATAGTAAAGCATGGGTTTAGAGTTATAAAACCCGCCTAAAGCTTGCTCCTTGAGATCCAAGCTTTCAAGCTCCAAGCTCTAATGGAGTCCTTGAGTTCCCACAGGTTGGCCAAGGTGAAAACTCCAAGGAAGGATGAAAATAAACGGCTAGAAAGGTAGGGTTTCAAAAGTTAGCCATGAAGATAACCTTGAATTCGAGTTTTAACCATGTAATTAGGCAAGAAGAGGGGTTCAAACCTACCTTGCACCCTTGGTCGTTCCTCTTGAGCTCCAAGATAGTCCTTAGTCGGCCAAGCAAAGAGGAAACAGTGATATGTACGAAGGAAAGGTTCCTTTGCTAAGTGAAGTTGAGGGTATATATACTTGGGGTGGTATTTTCAACCTAAGTTCATAAGTTTTCCATAATATCAACCAAGTCCCTCCATGCTTCTATGATCGTCCCTTCCTCTTAATTCTAAGGACAAACCTTCTCTCAAGGTCAAGAAGATGAGGGCAAAGAAGAGCAATCTAATACTAAGGTACATACATAAAGGGCTATTGTACATATACCCTGATTATTCAATCACAAGGTATATTTCATAACTTGATTACTTTAATTGAGGTGACTCCCTCATCATTTCTTCTCTAAATGATGTCAAGAGTCTTAAGAGGTGATTTGATGATATATTTTACAAATTGCATCCCTCAATTTGGGTAAATTGCATTTTACCCCAAATTAGGGTTTCAAGCACCGGGATTGCTTCCACAGCTGCACCTTGGTGCCCAAGCTTGGGAAATCCCTCTAATTTCACCAAAATGATTCTCATGATGTCTCAACATCAGAGGAACACCTCATCATGTGCAAATTTCAAGCTAACCCTCCTAACTGGGTAAATTGCACATAGGTCCCTGCATTACAAAACAGTGCTACAACTTTATATAAAAAGGAGCAAAAACTGAAATATATGTTTCTGAGAAACTTAATTACATGCCCAAAGTTAATCACAAGGACTTAATTACATAATCAGGAAAAACACCTAGGGTTAGCTTATAACCCAGGTCAGGGATGTTACAGAATGACTACAACTATCAGACACCTTTAGTTAACATATTGTTTGCACATGTACACTAAAATCATGCGTAGAACCAATTTACATCCCTTAATATACCTTCAACACATTATACTTCTAAAAACAAATTCACATATTACTGAAAGCCATTGTGTTCTCTTATCTCTCTCTTCATTCATTACTACTTACTTTTTGCTACTTATCCTTCTCATTTTAATCATGTATATTAAACATCTTTAAAATTGAAACATATAAGGTACAAATAGATTATTCATCATTCTTGCTATCACTGCAAGAATTTATTTCATATCGCACTTCACTCATATTGTATTTCTCCTTTTGTTTAAAACACACTTCTTATAATTCAAATATATTTCTTATCCTTTACTTTGAATCATCTCCATATTGTTTATCTACATTTTAGATTAACTACCTTTAAAACCTGGATTACTATCAATGCTAGTTTACTTCTCATAGTGCAAATTTCATGATCTTATTTTATAGAGATGCTAGTATTCAAGGTCAAATCACTAGTGATGTGTAACGACCCTGACCTAGGTTATGAGGTAACCCTATTTGTTTTGGCTAATAATGTTTCTTATAACTCTAACATAATCCTCTAAGGAGTTTTGTTATCATGTGACACACTTATGTTTCAAGTTTGATCCTGATTGAATGTTGTTTGAGCAATGTTCCTTTGTTTTGGACTGAAGTACAATTTACCCAAGATGAGGGGTTATATTGCAATATGTCACATATTGAACATGCCTTATATGCTTTATCATCATAAGAGAGAGAATGATGCAAGGTGGTGTCTTGTGGAAAGCCTAAATTCCAAGTTTGAACTCATTTGAACAATGTTGGTACCTTGTGCACCAATTTTGGTACAAATTGTAATTTACCCAAAATGTAGGGTTGATATGAAAATTACCACCTCAAGAGTGTCCCTACTCCCTACTAGCATCATGTAGAGGAGAGAGAAAGGAGGATACACCATGTTATATCAATTATGAATGATGGTAATCTTGGTGATGAAATGACCAAGAAAGGGGGGTTGAATATGAAACCCTAACTTGAGTTGCATCAAGTTGAGAAGCTTATATATGAGTGCCTATCGGCCGAGGAGCCATAGGAAAAGTCTCATATCATTTTGTTAACTCTTGGGAAAGGCCATGTCATGTAAATCACCTCAAGGAGGTGAGTTGTGTCGGGTTACAACTTCCTTAGTAAAGTTGTGACGGGTTGTGAATAAAGTGGTGATTTTGTTGATATATCTTATTCAAAGAGATAAGTAATGGACGAACCCTTATCCCTAGATCACCCTCAACTATTTTGCATGTCAATATAAATGTTTATGCATGCATATACATGTGTCACCCATGCATGGACACGTGGCACCTACTAGCTCAAATTGATGACACCTCATTTTTACCTTTCTTCATGAGCAACAAGTATATATACCCCTAGTTTCACCCCTTAGTGGAATTTTTTGACACTTATCACCCTCCTTCCCTAGGGTATCATGCATAGTGTCCTTGTATCGTGAAGGAGTGATGTGGTATTGTAACAACCCCGTCCCCCAGTAACCCCCACTCAAGGGAGACCAAGAGATCAAAGCCATTATCCAATAACCCGGATCAAAGGTTCGACAAATAATCAATAACAATTATCAAATTTTACCAACTAAATTGAAAAATGGTATAAAATAAAATTTTTCATACCTTTTAAAAACTTTGGAACACTATCTATCCACAACTTGAATTATTCTATCTAATCTTCCTTGTACTTTACTTCTTATTTTCACGATGTGTCACTTTACTGTTTGTGCTTTTCAAACTTGTACCTAAAACGTCGACAAACAAAACGTCGGTCAGCATATCGAAATATATTGGTATGTGGGGACAACCAAAAGTTTGCACCTATGGATAACAATCTAATTATCACAATCAAGTTAATTAACAAGCCAATTTATGCTTTTCAGTATGACATTCTCCACTGCTTTTGCCCTAACCCTGGCATACCCACCTTAGGGTTTCTTTTGCCAATGACTTAAGGCCACCTTCTAAATCCCAAGCTTGGTGCCTGGGGTCACCACACATGGTGCCCTCTAGTCATGCAATATTATAGGCCACCTTCTCATTCCCGAGCTTGGTGTCTGGGGTCACCACTCAGGGTGCCCATTGGTCTACCCATCTGGGCCTGACCTTTGGCATCATTCATTAGGGTAGCATGTAGGTGCGAGAATACATACTTATATTATTAATGTGATAATCATAGTGACTTTATGATTTGCAAGTATGAACATCCAAACTGTTTAGTTGCAGTCAATGTGATTAACCATCCGAAAAATCCTCAGGAAACTGTACATGCAGATTTGAGACAGAGTAGCCCAATCAATCAAGACATCCAATCAAGCAAGTACAAGAATCCTAAAATCACATTCAATTCCTTTTATCAAAATCTATCCAAACCATCTTTCTACTTAGGGTTTCTATTCCTTTTTAAGGTTTCTTTCTCTTTTAGGGGTTACTTTGCAATTAGGATTTCACTTCATTTTTTTACTATTTTAAACCCTACTTTTTATACAATTATTCACAAACCCTAATTATCTCATCTATTCTTCACAAAAGATATTTAGATTACCTTTTAGCCACTTATTACCTTGATTTCGGGTCAAGGGCACAATTAGACATCAATTAAGTCCATTATCCCTCTTTTACATTAAAACTACCATTTTTGTCCTTTTAATCTATGACAAGATCATTAGACCTAATTATCATCTTTGGTTCTTTCCGGATTAGCAACTCATAGTTCATTATGATCTAATTCTCATATGAACCCTGTTTGTTATTAATTCCATCTTTATCCATGAGGAAACCCAAAATTTCCATATTAAGGGTATTTATCTATAATTAGGAATCTTTATACACAAAATATATTAGAACCATCATCTCTCAGCTTTGTACATGAATTTGACCAATTAAAATCATTAAGGATCATAATTACCAAAGATAGGGTTCAAGGTTCATTAAAGCATATGGAACCCTAAATTAATCAAATTACACATGAAGATCATTCTTTTAGATCTAATATGCCCTTTTTATTAAAAACAAGTTAATATCTACTTTAAACACCCATCTAACCCCTTTCTAATTCATTAATCATCAAAGGTTAGTGTTTTTCGTTGATTAAACTATTAAAGATTGCATCATTATATACTTTTTTGAATTGCAAGCATAATCAGGATCCAATTATATTTTAATTGGGTTCTTCATGTTTTTCTGATCAACTTTCATGCATTAACTTTCCTCATCCGAGTTTCCTAGCAAATTCTATGAATTTCACAAAAAGTATTATCTTTGGGCCAATCGTGGCTTGCCACGTCAGTGCCTTCACTTCTTGTTAAATCAATCATTTTCCTTCTCTCGCGGATCCTTCCTTGGATCCAATTGCTTGACAACCTGGTTGCCCGCTCCTCACGTCATCTTCCTCGTGCGGACGAGGATCCCACCCTCTGTTTCCTATGCTCAACAGGGGAAACTCAGACCAGGTCGGCGGAGGCCCCTCGGCTTCCCTCTTGGCGCGTACTTGGGGCAGGTCAGGTGGCAACCTCATCTCATCCTGCTTGTGGAGTGCCTATGCTCAGAATCATGTAATTGCAAGCCCCGAACCATGGTCTTCCTCTTGGCTCCGTCTGCAAGGGTACAACAAGATAGGGGACGGAAAGGAGAACTTGCTACCGAGGAAGAAGAGAGATTCGTGGAGAGGGACTTTGACAACTTATCTGTTGGTTCTGATTTTGCAAAAAGGAGGGTCCTTATATAGGCGTGATCCTTCGCATAGTCCTCAGCAAGGTTGAACTCCATAGTTGATGGGCCCTTTGGGAAAACTTTGGCCCCAGCGCTAAAACAGCGGAATCAGGGGTCATCCTGGTCTGGTTCGAACTCCCAAAGCCGAAGATCAACCCTCCAAGAGTCCTGGTGGATCAGGAAAAGATATACACATATTCGATCCCATGGTTTACTATTCCCGTTTCCTAATCTGATGAAGAGTAGTAACCGTTGGATCCTTGATCCAACGGCTAGCAAGCCTCGTATTAGAACATTAATTGTTACATATAATGTTATCCCTTACACTTTAGGAAACTTGTAAAATTCATATCTCTCAAACCATTTATCCAAATAATCCCAAATTTTGAGGGAAACTTAATGAAGACTTAATGTACCTTTGTGCCAAATTTGGGATCATTATAAAAAATAATACTGGCCTTTACATTAGGTGCAAGATATCATTTAATTATATATATCTCTCACCTATTTTCTCTTTCCTTTGCTATAAAATTATTATCTTGGATTCCTTGGATATCAAGGAACCTTAAAGGCATGAAATCCTATCTTGGGGAAATATTCCTTTATTTATTTTACTTATTTCTTTATCTCTTCCTTACTTATTAGATAAATTCCTTTTTCTTTTATTTTTCTTTTTCTTATAACTGGGCTCAATATCCAAAAAAAGCTCACGAGCAACCAAAAAGGCTATGGCACACGAAATTTATTCAATTGTGACCATTAGTGACACTTTATGTATATTTCTAAGTATTCTGTCATTATCTCTTTGCTTAATATCCATTATCTTGGGTCTTTTCTTTTTATTTGGACTTTTCTTCTCTTTTATATCCATTAATGGATTAATCTAATAATAGTAATCACGAAATTCCTGTCCAAAGGAATATTTGCAAAGAAATCCATTCTTTGAAGCAAAGCATACCACCTATTTAATTAAGTCCATATTCACAAAATTATTACATTTTACATTCAAAATTTGAGGTTGTAACATCCTTCCCCTCTTATAGGAATTTTACCCTCAAAATTCCATCAAGTTGACAAACAAACATGATAAGTCTTTCTTATGTCCATCATGGCTCCCATGTGGCCTCACCCTTTCCATGGTGCTTCCCAAGAACCTTCATCATCTCACATTCTTCCATCTGAGTTCTTTCTTACATTGGTATATCGTACCCTCATAGGTGACTCAGGACATTTCAGCCTCTCAAAAGCTGAATAGGTTCAGGGCTCAGCACATGGCTTGGGTACCTCACATAGTTCTCTAGATCGGACTCATGGAACACATTATACATCATGTTATCCTAAGGGGTAAGGTTCAACCTAACCATCTCCACCAATCCATCTCTAATGGACCCATATATCGGGGACTCAGCTTTCTCAGTTGTAGCTTAGAGGGGTCGGATTTTCACATCACATATTCTCCCACAGTGAACTGCATGTCATTCTTTTTTGTAACAGCTTGCGACTCATGTCTGAAAAACCACTAGAGGGGGGGTGAATAGGGTTTTAAAAATATTTCAATAATTATTTAACTCAAACAACCAACCACAAAAATATTGGACAAGGGGACAAGGGTTTAGAGTGGTTCCAACCTTAGAAAATACTAAGACAGTCAATCCACTACCCGGTTGCTTACCCAACCGGGATTTTGAAAGTACTTAATTTTATTACCTCACAAGGATGTTACATAAAATTACAATACTTTCACCAAACCCTTCGGACAGCCTTCACCTTGAAGTAGTCGCACCAACCTTGAAGCAGCCTTCTTGAAGTAACTTCAAGCTCCCCCTTGAAGTAGCCTTCCTCTTGAAGTAGCTTCCCGTTGCAACAGCCTTCTTGAAGTAGTCCGAAGTCCACCTTCTCCTCCGAGAAGAACCTTCTCCAATCCGCAGCCTCCAACCCTAGGAGTAGCAAGGAGAATACAAAAGATACAAGGAACAAGAAGGAAAAATAGAAATTACAACTTATCCTTTGAAGCACAAGGCTTGATTTGCCTAGATCAAGCGTATAGATCTCCTGACCAATGTATGTGGAAATGTAATTGATGTGGATAGGAGATTCTAGCCTATAGGACACGAATTGGGAGCAATGTGAATGAATAGCCAATGTGGGAATTGCTCTATTGCTCAAAAACAGATTGCCAATGCAAGTGTAAGCTCAAGTATAGCACAAGTGTAGCTTAGGTTTCTTTGGGTGTCCTAAGGCATGTCCTATTTATAGGAATGGCCTACAAGTGCTTAAGGACGTTCTAGACACATTCTAGGGGGTTCCTAGTGCTTAACTAGCCGTTAGATATAAGTTAGGCGCATTAGCAACGGCTAGTTAATTAATTCTGCAGTTGTTGTCAGAGTTCACCTCGGTCGAAGACTTGTCGACCGAGATGCCTAGTCGGTCGAAGTTTTGTCGACTGACAGGCACTCTGGATCAAGTGTTTGCAACGTTCATCTCCAACTGCCAAATACCTCTAACGGCTACTTGGGTCATTCTCGGTCGAGGAGTTTGTCGACCGAGAGTGTCTCGGTCGAGGAGTTTGTCGACCGAGATTGACCCTGTTTCAATCTTTCAATTAAGCCATTGAGTGTGTGTATGAATGTGCATATGTGACACTATTGAAGGGGATGACCTATCTAAGTGTTTTAGCTAGGGAAAGATCTAACGCTTGATTTACATGCAATCTAAGTACTTGTACATTATATATTTGTACAAGTTTTTACAAGATGATTACATTGCATGAAAATATAAATATGGAAGCATATGGATTTCCCTAGTACTGTGTCATCCGCCTTGTTCCTGCACACTCAAGTAGCTCGTTAGATTAACAAGAATGAAATGTTTGTCATCATCGAAACAAAGGGATTTATCATAATGTCCAATTTATCCAACAATCTCCCCCTTTTTGAAGATGACAAACATTTCCTAAATATGAAATAGGAAATATAAAGCATGTGAGTTTCATACCTGAGGATTACCTTTTGTAGCCATTCTTGTTTTGCAAGGGAGTGTTGGCCATCAAGATGAAACTCATATATATTTTTGTTTTTATATTCTTTCTTTCTCCCCCTTTGTCATTTCAAAAAGATATCCAAGTTTAAATTTCTTTTATCCCCCTTAATTTTATACTATGCTCCCCCTTAAATAGATATCCTATTAGGAGCATAGATTTAATATCATTTTTGTCTAATTTAGCCACAATTTGTTGCTCAATCATTTGCAAAGGATGTTAAGCCTTGAAATGAAATGAGTTCCTTATAAGTTCATGGCATATATGTATTGATTTCTCATCCATTTTACAAGGGATGTTAAGCCCTAAAAATGAAATGAGAATCCTTTAGTCTTATAGTAAAGTGCATAAAAAGTATCTCTATCCAAATGGGATGTTAAACCCAGAATTTGTTTAGAGAATTCCATTAAGAACACAATATATATATCATATTTTTGTAGATTCTTTTTATTTTCATAACCAAGATTAAAAATAATAAGTTCATAACAGGCTTCAAATGATGTTTACAAGGTTTTGTAAGCTTTTTAATCAAATAATCAAATTTGTTTTTATGAGCGCCCCCTTAATCTTTACAATTAAAGCAATTTAAAGCTTTCTAAGGTCACAAATGATTTAAATTTTGATTTTGACCTTTATTAAAAGTATACTAAGATTAAGTACAATAAAAAGATGTCCAAATAAGCATTTTGTCAAAGCTTATTTTAGGTCGCCCTTGACTACGACCACAGCGCCCCTTGGTCAAATTTAATTTCAACCAAGAGGCAAGAATTTGCAGATTTTCAAATTAAGCATTCATATATGAAGTACTTGATTAGATATCAATTTTGAAGCATATTAAGTGATGAAAACATCCTCTTAAAAGTGAAAGCACGATTAATATCTCAAGTCTTTTAAAGATGCCAATTGAGAAAAAAATTATCTTAGGGTTGCAAGCAATAACATATAACCAATAAATCATTTTGCTTGTCAATATATATCATCACGGATCCATGCATGCAATTTTCATTATCTGTTTGTGCTAACACAACATCATCTTTATAAGCTGAACAGTAAAAGCATATCCATGATGTAATGATAGACCAATGAAAGCATATAATGATAATTTGTAATCACATGATTTCTATATGGATAGACCAGAAAATACTTTATGAAAAATCATGTGAATAATGATAGAACAGTGGAAGCAATAACTTTCAACACATGGTTTCTATTGTAGATATATCAAGGAATATTTAGAATAGACCATGAAAGCAGAAATTTTCCTTGACTTGAATTAACTTGGTTCATAATTTCCATTTTAATCCAAACCAGAATAATCTTATATCAGTGACATTCTCGGTCGAAGATTTCTCGACCGACTGACTGCTCGGTCGAAGTTTTCTCGACCGATCAGGTTTCTGTATTGTTTTTCAGAACTATTTATTGATGCCAATAGGATTATGCAAGTTATAACATTTATGCATTTGTGCCAAAATGACATCTTCATATGAACTGAATTACAATGATCAAAAGAGATGACGATTCATGGTTTGCATATATGGATCAAAAAATTATTTTAGACAAACCAATGAAATAGAATCATAATGGCACGATAGTATAAGCTTATCCAATATGATCATGTTAGAAGCATGTAATTTTATGAAATACAATGATTATTTGGAAATTCAATACACATGGTTCCTATATAGATAGACAAAGTAATGCTTAGGATAATCCATGTGGACCAGTAATTTCTTTGATTAAACTATCATGATTCAATTTTAAATTAATGAGATGATAATAAAAAAATCTTATTCATGGTCCATGAGTTTATTTTAAACCATACTTAATAACCTTTTTCAATCAAGGAATAAGGTTTGTTCAAAAATCATTCCTCATATAACATTTTTGCAATATATTTAAGGATTCAATATGATTTGATTTGCATATTAAACATTTATAAGAAATTGATAGCAAACTAGGTTAATTGAATGCAGGTTTAGCAGATTTATTTCTGACTTCAACAGGAACCTGCTCGGTCGACAATTTCTCGATCGACAGTTCTTCTCGGTCGACAGTTTCTCGACCGAGAAGGGTTCTGTACTGTTTCAGAACAGTTTTTAGTAATTGTTTACAAGTAAGTCATAAATGGTTTTCTATTCAATTAAGCAATTTGAAAAGTTAGTTTAGTTGAGATAGAACATATGAATATCAAAGTAACATTTAGGTCAATCTCAACTAATCATATACATTTTGAGAATCCAAACTAAAACAAGTAGTTTAAGATGTATATTTGGAAGTTTTAATTTCTTGGATTAACTTGGTGTCCTATTATGTTAAGTTGAGATAGACATAGAGATATACAACTTAGAGTCTTTGGTCATATCTCAACTTAATTTTATCCATTTAGTTTGGGGGTTTTGGAACCCATACTAACTCAGCATCCTTTTTCTTGTATGGGCATGAAAAAGAGTAATGTCCAAGACGTAGGCAATAATGGCAACATATATAATCAACCTCAAGTCTCTTTCTATGATTTTGTTCTAGGTTGTTCTTTGGTACATATGTATATTTGCCTTTAGGTATAGATTGATGTGCTCGTGTCTTTCTCCAACTAGGTTGTTGATGAGATTTCCCTTTGGGCTTATAACCTAGTCCTCTTCTCCCAATTTGATGATAGGAATCATCCAATATTCTATCAAGGATTCCATTGTTGCTTAACCTACTAACTTCTTGTTGCAACTTAGCGATCTCATCCATTCTTTTCTTAATATCTAGTTTTGCTTGATCTAGATTAGATGATAAAGAATTCCTTTCTTTCACTATATTATCATAATCTAGATGTGTACACAAAACAGGTTCTTTTTGAAGATCATTCAACTTTGCAAGTAATCCAACCTTTTCTTGATATAGAAGATCATAATTTGTTTCTAGAGTAAAAATCTTCACATCACTACTACTTAGAGATGATTTCAAAGTACGATTTTCAGAAACAATGCTATCTTTTTCAAAACCAAGATTATTCAATTTAGCATATAAATCTTCGTTTTCGGATGTAAGAGCAAGAAGCTTAGCATGTAATTCATCATTTGCTTTATTGGATTTCTTTAATTTCTTCTTGCACTCAACATATTTATTATGTGTCTCTTCAAGACTAGCAACTAGTTCTTCTTTAGATAAGTCAAAAAGACTTACCTCTTCTTCTTCTTCACTAGTTGTAGCAATAAGACAATCTTTGTGCTCATCTTCCTTCTTAGATCTCCATGGGCAGCTAGATATTGTGTGGCTTGTTCCTAAACACCAATCGCAACATGTTGTAAATTTGTCCAGGTTGCACCTTTTGTTGCGGTTGTAATCACCATCACCCTCCATTCTTCAAGACCTGGTTAGGGTTCCTTGAAGCCCGCTCTGATACCAATTGAAAAACCACTAGAGGGGGGGTGAATAGGGTTTTAAAAATATTTCAATAATTATTTAACTCAAACAACCAACCACAAAAATATTGGACAAGGGGACAAGGGTTTAGAGTGGCTCCAACCTTACCAAATACTAAGGCAGTCAATCCACTACCCGGTTGCTTACCCAACCGGGATTTTGAAAGTACTTAATTTTATTACCTCGCAAGGATGTTACATAAAATTACAATACTTTCACCAAACCCTTCGGACAGCCTTCACCTTGAAGTAGTCGCACCAACCTTGAAGCAGCCTACTTGAAGTAACTTCAAGCTCCCCCTTGAAGTAGCCTTCCTCTTGAAGTAGCTTCCCGTTGCAACAGCCTTCTTGAAGTAGTCCGAAGTCCACCTTCTCCTCCGAGAAGAACCTTCTCCAATCCACAGCCTCCAACCCTAGGAGTAGCAAGGAGAATACAAAAGATACAAGGAACAAGAAGGAAAAATAGAAATTACAACTTATCCTTTGAAGCACAAGGCTTGATTTGCCTAGATCAAGCGTATAGATCTCCTAACCAATGTATGTGGAAATGTAATTGCTGTGGATAGGAGATGCTAGCCTATAGGACATGAATTGGGAGCAATGTGAATGAATAGCCAATGTGGGAATTGCTCTATTGCTCAAAAACAGATTGCCAATGCAAGTGTAAGCTCAAGTATAGCACAAGTGTAGCTTAGGTTTCTTTGGGTGTCCTAAGGCATGTCCTATTTATAGGAATGGCCTACAAGTGCTTAAGGACGTTCTAGACACATTCTAGGGGGTTCCTAGTGCTTAACTAGCTGTTAGATATAAGTTAGGCGCATTAGCAACGGCTAGTTAATTAATTCTGCAGTTGCTGTCAGAGTTCACCTCGGTCGAAGACTTGTCGACCGAGATGCCTAGTCAGTCGAAGTTTTGTCGACCGACAGGCACTCTGGATCAAGTGTTTGCAACGTTCATCTCCAACTGCCAACTACCTCTAACGGCTACTTGGGTCATTCTCGGTCGAGGAGTTTGTCGACTGAGAGTGTCTCGGTCGAGGAGTTTGTCGACCGAGATTGACCCTGTTTCAATCTTTCAATTAAGCCATTGAGTGTGTGTATGAATGTGCATATGTGACACTATTGAAGGGGATGACCTATCTAAGTGTTTTAGCTAGGGAAAGATCTAACGCTTGATTTACATGCAATCTAAGTACTTGTACATTATATATTTGTACAAGTTTTTACAAGATGATTACATTGCATGAAAATATAAATATGGAAGCATATGGATTTCCCTAGTACTGTGTCATCCGCCTTGTTCCTGCACACTCAAGTAGCTCGTTAGATTAACAAGAATGAAATGTTTGTCATCATCGAAACACAGGGATTTATCATAATGTCCAATTTATCCAACAATGTCACCACTGGGATCTCTCTCATCCATTGCATGATCAAAGTGACTTCATCTGCACACACTGTGGTTCTTTTCTGACCTTTGCGAGGCCTCCTTCACCAACATCATCTTAATGAATTGGTGACCTCCCTATAAGATTTCTTGCATCCCAATAAAGGCTATGGTGGTTAACATCACATCTCAAGAATTGTCTCTGTAAGGAGGAGAGATCACCCCTTTACTAAAATTTAAAGGAAATACAAACATCCACAAATTTTAACAAAAATTTAGACTTTGAGGATGATTGCATAATATTCCAAGTAAATAAGCATGATTCCAGATACATAATAAAATGTCAATAGCAGTGGAAATAAAGAAATAACAAGCCTTCTAATGGCTTTATTGTTTATTACATCATTGTTTCTAAAAGAAAAGATAAGATAGAATACATGATCTAGCTATAGCAACCTAGCCATCCTTCTTGTCAAGCAAACGATCTCAGCAAAGGAATCTTTCTTCAAGCCCTTCCTTCACCTTGCACAACTCCAACACCTGGGTGGTTGGGAAGGCACCCAGCAAGAGGGAAAACAAGAAAAGTATGTGTTACAAGAATTGTCTAACAATGGCAAAGAAAGTTGTAACAAGTATATTTGACTAGAAGTATTGTGTAAAATGAGATATCAAGGAGTATGAGGTTCTTATAAGGAAACTTGCCATTAACAAAATAAATAAAGGTTTTAGCATGTCATTTAATATGTCTATCTAACTAAGTAGGGTTGAGGCACCTACCGGACCTCTAACCTTAGGTGAGGGAAGAATTATAAACATTTCCAAATCACCTACAATTTTTTTATGGGGAGAATAATAAACATTCCCCTAGGGCGATTTTATACATGCCCTCTATGGGTGGTTGTACATAAGTACCACTACTTAAACATTAAATAGATCATATAATTTCATGCTAACAAAAAGATTTATGGCAAGAATAAGCAAAAGATATTTAACATGGTAGTGGGGTATGAATACCCAAACAAGAGAATACTATATCTGATTTTTGAGGCAAATAAGACATTTAGGTTTCAAGAATTCAATGGTTTAGAACAAGTTAAACCTCATAGAGAAATTTAGGTATTGTATTAAGTATTTCCCAACTGATAGGTATATGCACAACAAAACTCATACTAAACACATACCTTGGCCACAAGTGTCCTAAGTTTCCCTTTTCAACTCTTCACATGAACTATAAACCCAAACTTCCTAATACATCATTATATTCATAAATTAGAATTACATGCATTCATTTAAAAGATTGAAAACCCTAATTTACTAACTTTTTGCACAAACTCTCGATTCAGACTTCAAAAACCTCATAATCATCTTAGTTAGGTTTTCCTGATCAAAATAACATATAATATTGTATATTTTGGAAATATGGATTCTTAAGGTTATTTTTTATGATTTTTAAGTTAATTAAATCGATTTAAAAAACACCTTTTCGAAAAACTCAAAACCAGATCTCAAAAACATTTTTATTAAATAGATCTCGTTTTTCTGATTTCAAAACACTATTTATTTGTAATTTTTGACCAACGGAATAATTTATAAAAATCATTTTATCTCGACCAATGGCAGCTTGCCACGTAGGCAAGGCCAACCGCATCGAGCGGTCGTGAGCGACTGAGAGCGGTGACCCGCGTCTCAGGGTCTCCCGCAACTGGTCAAGCGACCCGGTGGTCAAACAGGGGAAAGGGCAGCTATGCCCCTGGCGAGAAAATGAAAAGAAAAGAAGCCGGAGGGGCAAAAGTGGAAAAACGGGGACTCGTCTCCTTCCCCGGCTTGCGACCTGCGTGAGGAATAGTGAGGGACAAAGCTCGGCCGATTTGGGAAAAATCGCGATTCTCAACAAAATCAAGCGCTTAGATACTCGAAAGAAAGGGGAAGGGAAGTCGAAGTTGAAGGTACCTCTTGATTGAACGGAGACGCAGCAACTAGAGAAGAAAAGGCGCCGCAAGCCAGGCATTGTCGGCGGCTAGCTAAGGGTCCAAACGTCCACGAATCTTGAAATCAAAGGTATAGGGGAGTTGCTAAGGTCGTGGCGGTCCTAGGTACCTAGATATATATAGGCAACGTGCCCTAGGTTAGGGTTTAGCTAGGGGCAAGGTGAGGGGGTCGGCGGCCACATTAGGCATTTCGCAAATACGTGTCAAAACCCACAAAATTTGGGATCAAACTGTGTGCAAACTTGCAAGGAAACCAACGCAAGTTACTAGGTTGAAAACCATCGAGTAAATCTCGAGATAATGCGATTTAAAAAAAATCGAAAAAACAGAGGCCTGTTGCCTTATCCGTCTAGAGCTAGGAGACGACCGCGCATCGTCGGATTGATGGACGCGGGTCCATCAAGCAATCTGAGCCGTTCGATCGTGAATTAGATCAGGGAAATAAGCCTTAGCAAAAGTCGATTAAATCCATTAAGTTTTTAAATGAATTTCTCTCTCCTCGTTTGGAGGCTCAAACGTCGTCCAAAAATTATGAAAATTTATATCCTGACTTATTTCGTCGCGTAGAATCCAAATATGGAGTTAGTTTTTCATTTTGAGAAAGTTTGATAAGTGAAATAATTAATATATCATTTTCTCTTTCCTCCTTCAAAAGAGGTGATAACATTATCTAAAATTAATGTAACTTCACCCATAAGTCTCCTTAAAGGTTTGGAACACGATTTTACAATTATCTTCACAAGTTGAGATTATCTTTATATTTATTAAATTAATAGAACATTCTACACACCTTCTCTCTCCTATTTTACACATTATTTATATATTATCCAATTTAGTTGCAAATTTGCATAGAGGCTTATTTTTATGTTTAGAATACGAATTTGAAGTTATTTTCCTGATTTGAGAACTTTAAGTATTTTATTTCTCTTTATTAGCATATTTCCTATATTCTTTTGATAATGTTATTAATATTTATATTTATGTTCCATTTTAAATGATACTTGACCCTTAAGTTACTTTTTGCTCAAGGAAATGAAATTAACTATCAAATTATCATGATGGTTTCAGATTATAATATTTGTTGCAAAAATCTTTGTAATTATCTTCTTTACCCATAAATTCTCATATTACCATTAATTATTACATTTATCTTATTCCTTTTTATAAAATTCGGATTTCCTTCATATCTCTCATATTCTAGGATATGCTAGAAGGTTCTAGGACGAATTATTTTATTCTTTTTATTACTTAATGTGAATTTGCATTTTAAACCCATTATCTAATTCTAACTGAGGCATTTGTGCATGCAACCTTGAAATAAGAATATATGGGAAACATTTAACCAATAACCCTCTTAATTTCTTTTAAATCAAAACCAAGGACAAATGGAACGAAAATGAAGGTCAAAGCTTTATAGAAAAGAGTACAAAGAGGTACAAAGGAGATTTCAGTATGTTACAGCACTCCACCCCTTAAAAAGGATTTCGTCCCCGAAATCTCATACAAAGAGGGAAGGGTGAGTACGTAACATCTCATCTCTCAACTCCCAAGTGGTTTCTTCTAAACCATGGTATCTCCACAAAACCTTCACTAACTCTATCTCCTTATTCTTCAGCTACTTTACTCGGGAGTCAAGGATCTTCACAGGTAGTTCTTCATAAGTCAGATTCTCATTAATCTCCACAGGCTCAATAGTGAGTACCTGAGATGGATCCTTTACGTACTTCCTCAGCACAGAGACATGGAACACATTGTGAATCTTATCATAAGCAAGAGGCAAAGCTAGACGATATGCACAATCCCCCACTTTATCTAAGATCTCAAATGGTCCAACATAGCGAGGACTCAACTTGCCTTTTACTTTAGATCTTGCAATAGAACGTATAGGCTTGATCTTTAGAAAAGCATAGTCTCCCACTAAGAAGCTTACATCAGACCTCTTTTTATCAGCATACACCTTCTGTCTGTCTTGAGCAGCTTTCATCTGTTTCTTTATCAACTGTACCTTCTCAAGCATCATCTGCTTGTCATCAGTCTTCACTAGGGAACGTTCACCAACATCATCCCAGTGCAAAGGTGAACGACAAGGTCTTCCATAGAGAGCTTCAAAAGGTGGCATACCGATACTGGCCTGGTAGCTATTGTTGTAAGTGAATTCTGCTAATGGTATATATCGATCCCAGGCACCACCCCAATCCATCACACAAGCACGTAGCAAGTCCTCTAGAATCTGAATTGTTCTCTCGGACTGACCATCAGTTTGCGGGTGGTAAGCAGTGCTGAAACGCAGATCAGTACCCATCTCTTCCTGAATCTGACCCCATAAATGAGAAGTGAATTTCGGGTCTTGATCAGAAACTATCACAGCAGGGACACCATGCAGACGAACTATCCACTTCACATACAACTGAGCCATCTCTGCAACTTTATACGTGGTTTTGAAAGGCAAGAAATGAGCAGATTTTGTAAGCCGATCAATCACCACCCAAACAGCATCATAACCTCTCTTGGACTTAGGGAACCCGGTAACAAAGTCCATTGTGATCTTCTCCCACTTCCATTCTGGAATCTCAAGAGGATGAAGAAGACCACCAGGTCGTTGATGTTCAATCTTGACTTGCTGACATGTCAAGCACTTTGCTACGAACAGAGCTATATCATTCTTCATGTTCTTCCACCAGAAGCTTCGTTGTAAGTCCTTGTACATCTTGGTTGTGCCAGGGTGAATAGTGTACTTGGAACCATGAGCTTCACTCAGAACCTTCTGTCTCATATCACCAACATCGGGTATCCACAACCTTTGTCTGAAACGGATAGCACCATCCACTCCGACAGAGAAGTCAGATTGCGGTTTCTCAGATAAAGCTTTCAACTCTTCAAGCTCGGAACTCTCCAACTGTGCAGACACGACTTTTGAGATCCAGGTTGGTGTAACGGTCAAACTGGACATATGAACACAGCTTATCTTCATCCACTGAATCAATAGGATGAGGCCCCCAACTGGCCACAAGTTCAAGGTTTTCCCACACATAACATCTCAGAGCAGCACAAACAGCATCCTTCTTGCGACTTAAAGCATCAGCTATGACATTTGCTTTCCCAGGATGATAGGTGATGGTGAAGTTGTAATCTTTAAGATATTCCATCCACCTACGTTGTCGCAAGTTCAGATCCTTCTGAGTCAACAGATATCTCAAACTCTTGTGATCAGAAAAGACTTCAAACTTTTCTCCATAGAGGTAGTGTCGCCAGATCTTCAAAGCATGAACTATGGCAGCCAGCTCCAAATCATGCATAGGCCAATTAGCTTCATTAGGTTTCAACTGTCTGGAAGCATAGGCGATCACCTTTCCATCTTGCATCAGAACACACCCTAAGCCTTGTCGGGATGCATCGGTGTAGATGACATAGGGTATGCCTTCAACAGGCAAATCAAGCACTGGAGCAGAAGTCAGACTCATCTTCAACTTCTGAAAACTATCCTCACATTCAGGGGTCCATGAGAACTTGACCTCCTTTCGAGTCAACTTGGTCAAAGGTAAGGCCAACTCAGAGAAGCCTTTGATAAACTTCCGATAGTAACCAGCTAGACCAAGGAAACTACGGATTTCAGACGGGTTTCTCAGAGCATTCCACTTTGTCACAGCTTCCACCTTTGCAGGATCAACAGCTATATGTCCGGTAGAAATCATGTGACCAAGAAACATCACTTCCTTTATCCAGAACTCACATTTTGAGAATTTTTCATATAATTGATTTTTCTCGCAATGTGTTGAGTACAATTCGCAGGTGCTCGCGATGTTGTTCCAACATCTCAGAATAAACCAAAATGTCATCAATAAACACCACAACGAATTTGTCAAGATATGGGTGGAATACTCTGTTCATCAGGTCCATGAACGTAGCAGGGGCATTTGTCAAACCAAAAGGCATGACCAGGAATTCATAATGCCCATAACGAGTTCTGTAAGCTGTCTTCGAGACATCATCATCCTTCACACGCATCTGGTAGTAACCACTTCGCAGGTCCATCTTGGAGAATACAGTGGCTGACTTCAGCTGATCAAATAGGTCATCGATGCGCGGAAACGGATAACGATTCTTCACTGTTACTTGATTAAGCATGCGGTAGTCCATACACATCCGCAAAGAGCCATCTTTCTTCTTTACGAATAGGACAGGGGCTCCCCAAGGAGAGACACTGGGGCGGATGAAGCCCATGTCGAGAAGCTCTTCAAGCTTTTTCTTCAACTCCGCCAGCTCAGCAGGAGCTAAGCGGTAAGGTGGCTTTGATATCGGTGAAGTTCCGGGTAAAAGCTCGATGGAGAATTCCACCTCGCGAGTTGGTGGCAATTCGGGTAACTCCTCAGGAAAGACATCTGGAAAGTCCTTCACCACATCAACATGATCTAGAGCAGGGGGTGTAGCCTCAAGAACTATAGAGGCAAGAAAAGCTCTACACCCTTGCGAGACAAGCTTTTCAGCTTTAATGGCAGAGATGACAAATTGTCACTCTTCACGCTTCTTGCCCTTGACACATATTTTACCCTCTTCAGGATGAACCAACCTAATCTTGGATTCCTCACAATACAACACAGCTTTATACTTCTTTAACCAATCCATCCCCAAGATGATGTCAAAGACGGTCATATCAAGAACGACAAACACTGTGGGGAACACTAGCCCAGAAATATATAGGTCCATGACAGGAGTTTGGAGGTACAAGGAGCAGATCTTACCACTAGGGGTTTTTACATCTAACACATGATCCATAAACTCAAATTCTATTTCAAGCATAGAGGCAAACTGACTAGATATGAAGGTATTGGAGGAACCAGAATCAAACAGTGCTTTCAAAGGATGCATATTAAGGTGCAGAGTACCTTCAATCACTTCATTGCCTTCGCCTTCTTCCTCAGCATTGAGAGTGAACACTCTCCCATTCCGCCTTTCCACTGGCGGGTGTCTCTGGTTCTGGTTGTTGTTGCTATTGTTGTTGTTGTTCCTCGGTGGAGGGTTCTATCTCAGCTGTTGCGTCTGCTGAGCATTATTCTGCCCTTGCTGGAAATGGGGGCAGTTGGGTCGGATGTGCCCGACCTGGCCGCACTCATGGCAGGTTGGTGGAGGACGGTTGCCAACACGAGCAGGTGCATTGTTGGCGGGGCATCTGCCAGGAGGATGGTGACGATTGCACCTGTTGCAGCGATCACGTCCACGGTGCTCAGGCTGGTTCTGAAACTTCCTTTTGTTGTTGTTGAAGCTACTGGAAGCTTGAAATCCCGGGTAAGACTCAATGGCGAGAACCTTGTCCACCATTTGTTGAAAAGTGAGTGGCAGCTGTGGAACGAGGCTTCGTCCAACATGATAGTTCAACCCTTCTAGGAACATGGTTGCTCTCCTGTCAGCTCCAAGGTCGGTGGCGTAACGTTCTAGCAGCAGAAATTTCTGAACGTAGTCAGCCACGCTCATGCTTCCTTGCTTGAGACTGTAAAACTCAGCCTCCTTCTTCCTCAGGAAAGCAGGGTAGATGTACTTCTCTCTGAACAACTTCAGGAACTGGGTCCACTCCATGGAGGAGGTGTCTCAAGTGTGGGCAACACCATTCTACCAAACACGCGCCGGTCCATCCAGCACCTACGTCGCGAACCGAACCTTCTGGTGAGGAGGGCATGCCATACCCTCGAAGGTCTGATCCAGAGCCAACACCCAGTCGTCGGCTTTGTCCACCATGTTAGGCTCACTCTCACCCTTGAAGTAGGGTGGCTGCATCTTGATGAAATCAGTGAGGGTAAACTCCCTCGGCTTGGTGGCGACAGCAGCAATGGTGTTGAGTTGTCCCATCATGGTGGAGGACAACAACTGTCGCAACATCGCCATCTCTTGCTCAGGTGTGAAAGCGGGAACACCAGAAGCTGATTGGTTAACAGCAGGAGTCATAGGAGTGTCGGGGTTGTCAGTGGTTGACTCCTGGTTTGTGTTGTCAAACAAGTCACCTCTCCTGAAATTAGGGTTAACATATTAAATTCTCAGGAGTAAAGAATCATAGATGAGAGGGAAAAGAAATAGAGATGAGAAAAAGGATAACTAGAATGCTATTGCCTAAAAGCATACTATTTCGGGCAGTTCATTTCGGCACAGGCCAGGCCGGATCATATGGGCACGGGAGTCCCCGTATGCCAAGCTAGTGGGTTGAAGGAAAATCTTGCCAGCCCCCATGCCCTGATCCTTTCTAGACACCCTTGCCTCAAGTGCATGCCCTAATAGTCGCCTAAAGGCTCTGATACCATGCTGTAAGGAGGCGAGATCACCCCTTTACTAAAATTTAAAGGAAATACAAACATCCACAAATTTTAACAAAAATTTAGACTTTGAGGATGATTGCATAATATTCCAAGTAAATAAGCATGATTCCAGATACATAATAAAATGCCAATAGCAGCGGAAAGAAAGAAATAACAAGCCTTCTAATGGCTTTATTGTTTATTACATCATTGTTTCTAAAAGAAAAGATAAGATAGAATATAGGATTTAGCTATAGCAACCTAGCCATCCTTCTTGTCAAGCAAACGATCTCAGCAAAGGAATCTTTCTTCAAGCCCTTCCTTCACCTTGCACAGCTCCAACACCTGGGTGGTTGGGAAGGCACCCAGCAAGAGGGAAAACAAGAAAAGTATGTGTTACAAGAATAGTCTAACAATGGCAAAGAAAGTTGTAACAAGTATATTTGACTAGAAGTATTGTGTAAAATGAGATATCAAGGAGTATGAGGTTCTTATAAGAAAACTTGCCATTAACAAAATAAATAAAGTTTTTAGCATGTCATTTAATATGTCTATCTAACTAAGTAGGGTTGAGGCACCTACCGGACCTCTAACCTTAGGTGAGGGAAGAATTA
Source organism: Alisma plantago-aquatica (assembly GCA_963693085.1). Taxonomy (NCBI): domain Eukaryota; kingdom Viridiplantae; phylum Streptophyta; class Magnoliopsida; order Alismatales; family Alismataceae; genus Alisma; species Alisma plantago-aquatica. Next base: position 673,696,941 of record OY856409.1, on the reverse strand, counting down.
TAAACATTTCTAAATCACCTACAATTTTTTTTATGGGGAGAATAATAAAAATTCCCCTAGGGCGATTTTATACATGCCCTCTATGGGTGGCTGTACATAAGTACCACTACTTAAACATTAAATAGATCATATAATTTCATGCTAACAAAAAGATTTATGGCAAGAATAAGAAAAAGATATTTAACATGGCAGTGGGGTATGAATACCCAAACAAGAGAATACTATATCTGATTTTTTAGGCAAATAAGACATTTAGGTTTCAAGAATTCAATGGTTTAGAACAAGTCAAACCTCATAGAGAAATTTAGGTATTGGATTAAGTATTTCCCAACTGATAGGTATATGCACAACAAAACTCATACTAAACACATACCTTGGCCACAGGTGTCCTAAGTTTCCCTTTTCAACTCTTCACACGAACTATAAACCCAAACTTCCTAATACATCATTATATTCATAAATTAGAATTACATGCATTCATTTAAAAGATTGAAACCCCTAATTTACTAACTTTTTGCACAAACTCTCGATTTAGACTTCAAAAACCTCATAATCATCTTAGTTAGGTTTTCCTGATCAAAATAACATATAATATTGTATATTTTGGAAATATGGATTCTTAAGGTTATTTTTTTATGATTTTTAAGTTAATTAAATCAATTTAAAAAACACCTTTTCAAAAAACTCAACTAGATCTCAAAAACATTTTTATTAAATATATCTTGTTTTTCTGATTTCAAAACACTATTTATTTGTAATTTTTGACCAACGGAATAATTTATAAAAAATCATTTTATCTCGACCAATGGCAGCTTGCCACGTAGGCAAGGCCAACCGCATCGAGCGGTCGCGAGCGATTGCGAGCGGTGACCCGCGTCTCAGGGTCTCCCACAACTGGTCGAGCGACCCGGTGGTCAAACAGGGGAAAGGGCAGCTATGCACCTGGCGAGAAAACGAAAAGAAAAGAAGTCGGAGGGGCAAAAGTGGAAAAATGGGGACTCGTCTCCTTCCCCGGCTCGCGACCTGTGCGAGGAACATCGAGGGACAAAGCTCGGCCGATTTGGGCAAAATCGCGATTCTCAACGAAATCAAGCGCTTAGATACTCGAAAGAAAGGGGAAGGGAAGTCGAAGTTGAAGGTACCTCTTGATTGAACGGAGACGCAGCAACCAGAGAAGAAAAGGCGCCGCAAGCCAGGCATTGTTGGCGGCTAGCTAGGGGTCCAAACGTCCACGAATCTTGAAATCAAAGGTATAGGGGAGTTGCTAAGGTCGTGGCGGTCCTAGGTACCTAGATATATATAGGCAACGTGTCCTGGGTTAGGGTTTAGCTAGGGGCAAGGTGAGGGGGTCGGCGGCCACATTAGGCATTTCGCAAATATGCGTCAAAACCCACAAAATTTGGGATCAAACTGTGCACAATCTCGCAAGGAAACCAACGCAAGTTATTTGGTTGAAAACCATCGAGTAAATCTCAAGATAATGCGATTTAAAAAAAAATCAAAAAAACAGAGGCCTGTTGCCTTTTCCGTCTAGAGCTAGGAGACGACCGCGCATCGTCGGATCGATGGACGTGGGTCCATCAAGCAATCTGAGCCGTTCGATCGCGAATTAGATCAGGGAAATACGCCTTAGCAAAAGTCGATTAAATCCATTTAGTTTTTAAATGAATTTCTCTCTCCTCGTTTGGAGGCTCAAACGTAGTCCAAAAATTATGAAAATTTATATCCTGACTTATTTCGTCGTGTAGAATCCAAATATGGAGTTAGTTTTTCATTTTGAGAAAGTTTGATAGGTGAAATAATTAATATATCATTTTCTCTTTCCTCCTTCAAAAGATGTGATAACATTATCTAAAATTAATGTAACTTCACCCATAAGTCTCCTTAAAGGTTTGGAACACGATTTTACAATTATCTTCACAAGTTGTGATTATCTTTATATTTATTAAATTAATAGAACATTCTACACACCTTCTCTCTCCTATTTTACACATTATTTATATATTATCCAATTTAGTTGCAAATTTGCATAGAGGCTTATTTTTATGTTTAGAATACGAATTTGAAGTTATTTTCCTGATTTGAGAACTTTAAGTATTTTATTTCTCTTTATTGGCATATTTCCTATATTCTTTTGATAATGTTATTAATATTTATATTTATGTTCCATTTTAAATGATACTTGACCCTTAAGTTACTTTTTGCTCAAGGAAACGAAATTAACTATCAAATTATCATGATGGTTTGAGATTATAATATTTGTTGCAAAAATCTTTGTAATTATCTTCTTTACCCATAAATTCTCATATTACCATTAATTATTACATTTATCTTATTCCTTTTTATAAAATTCGGATTTCCTTCATTTCTCTCATATTCTAGGATATGCTAGAAGGTTCTAGGACGAATTATTTTATTCTTTTTATTACTTAATGTGAATTTGCATTTTAAACCCATTATCTAATTCTAACTGAGGCATTTGTGCATGCAACCTTGAAATAAGAATATATGGGAAACATTTAACCAATAACCCTCTTAATTTCTTTTAAATCAAAACCAAGGACAAATGGAACGAAAATGAAGGTCAAAGCTTTATAGAAAAGAGTACAAAGAGGTACAAAGGAGATTTCAGTATGTTACAGTCTCCATGTATCACCCTGAATGATCACACATGCTCTCCTCATACCCTCTAGTCTAGATCATACTAACCATTAGTTAGGGGTGATAAGCGGTACTAACATTGAGTTCTTCCTGTATCTACTTCCACCTCATGGAAGTGAACCTTTAGGTCACACTCAAGAACTTTTGAACTCGCATCATGGTGTAGTTGAACCATCTCTCTTTCTTATGTAGTTCAACCGAATCCATCCCTTGACAGCATTCTTTCTTTCTCATGTTATCTAGGTAAGGCGATCTACCATAACCCATATTGCATCTCGACCCTCCTTGGTATAGGGGAGACTTACAACCTCCAAAGTGACAAACTCACATTCCCTCTCAAGAACTCTTTATCCTCTAAAACAATACACCGGGTTATTGGTGTTCGCCCTTCACCTCTTGGCTTGCATGGCAACATACCACATGTAACTTCATCTTAGGTATCCAGAGTACTACTGTCACTTACTATCTTTGTAGTACCACGGTGTATGATGAACTTAAAATCATGATCTCCTGTATGTCACGATTCTTCAAGGTTGATTCCTCAGAAACCCTAAACCACTCTCATCAGGGTTTTATCACTTTCCTTCCAAGGAAGTACATATGAGGTTCTACAACCAACCTTTTATTGCATCAAGGCCTAGGCTGGCTAACCAAACCATTGCTAACTTGATCAATCATTATCGTCACATCTGTGTGTTAGCCAAACTTTCCTCCTTTCTAAACTTAGGGTTAGACTAACAACCTCTTCCAACCTCTAGCCAAACTAGGCAGCTAAATCTCAACCAGAGCATCTATTACCACTTCACATCCTTAGGTGTTAGGTAATGTTGAAGACATACACCTCCATGTATTCCACTTATTATCTCATCTCAGCTCTAAGTCTATCTTCATCAAGAAAACTCTGAGCTCATCCTCATGGTTTTTGAATTCAACCTTGTATGACTCATAGCTTATGATAAAAACATCCTCATAAGATGACTACATTATTCCTTTTATTATTTGTAAACCATCCATGTATCATTCACTCCACCAAGGTATGTTATCATCTCTGTTCTCATACCTCGTAGCAATGTTCCAACTCACATCATCTTTTATCCTTGGTGTATGGCATGCGTATTGTCCCATCTCTCCCTCCCATAACAAGAGGAAATAAGCATTTGGCAGCCTTCCAAACACAAGGTTCTTCATGTTCCAAGAGTAGAGATGATACTACCCACATTGCCAGTACACCTTCAAATCTAAGTTGAAACGTGTAACTTATGTCTCTACATCACAATCATCTTGATATCAAAGTTACTTCCATGGAAAATTGGTCCCGAACCTACTTGGGTCATTACACAATCCTTGGTCATCTCCTCTAGGTCTATAGGGTGCCGACACTTTTGGGGTCATCCCTCTTCCCTTATGCATCCAGAGAGTGCCCTACTCATCTACCCTTAGGGTCCCATGTGTTCATGAAGGTGATCAATCTCCTAACCCATGGCCCTCAGACAATGATAGTTGTTACCTCCCGACCCTATGGTCATGTGCAATTAGGGAATTAGGCAACTCCTACTTCCATCAGTCATATCCCTGCCTGACCCTAGGATAGACTTAGGATTCTGTTATAGTACATGTCCAACTTAGAACCTTACCCAAGCCTTCATTATCTCTCTGCATTCATGGGCTGACTTTCATCCTTTCATAGGGGTCATGGTGACCTACCTACCTTGGCCAGGCCCCATACCGGTTACCTCTATGGTAACACATCCACATGCACTTAGAGATGGATATCTATGGGTCTACAAGTTCATTTTCATACCATGTACTTTTCACTTAGCTTCTCAAGATCCTATGAGACCTCTTTAGGTTTCCTCAAAACCCACAAAACTAGTATACACCCTACCAAAGGGTCCCTCTCCCAGAATGGAAGGAAACTACACCTCTTGATAACAAAGGTCACAAACACCCTTATGCCTCGGGTTTACATCCACATGAGCATGCTTAACCCTAGCAAGCTACTAAGGAACAAGCTGAGCACCTACTAAACCATGTTGGGTCATACTTGTTCTCATCCTCAACACTGGATCACGATCATACCTTCCCATGTCATCCACTTAGCCATGAGGGGTTCATCAAACATACCTTTAACTTAAGGGGTTTCCTTTTTCCTCTACAGATGAGGAGTACCATGCTCGAAACTGTAGAGACTCAAATCTCATCATGAGCATCGGATACATTGCTTCCCCTCTTAGGCCTAGGAACCCTAGGTTCTCCTTTGGGTATCCAACTACATGCTCAAACTCTTAACCACGAATCAAACATGTCCAAGGTATGTCATGTACTCCCATGATCCTTTTATATGAGCAACACCTCAGATTTGAGTCCTCCTTAAGAACAACCAACTAGGTACAAGGCCTCACAACCTATTACTAAACCTCTCCAGGTCTAAGGAATTCTTCTTCTCATCTTAGAATGTAAACACCTATACCATAGGCACATAGGTACCAGAAGAATCATCCTCTCTCTAGAGTTTGGTTCCTCTAAAGGCAACCAAGATATCATCAGCCTCCAGGGATCATGCATGAGGCAACCACTATCATCCACTTAGGTCGCATCATCCTCGACTCCTCACTGTTCCTCATATTTTAGGGTTTTAGGCTTCCAACCTTCTTGCCTGGTGTCCTGCTCTCTCTAGAGCTAATCCTACAACCAACCTCTCTATAAGAGTTCCTTTCTTCATGAAGGATCAAGCTCATAAGCATGCCCCTACCTAAGTGAAGCCTATGTTCAGCTTATGTTTGCTTAAGGTTATCCATAGCTCTTTATGCTTATCTCATAAGCCTGGCCAGGGTTTCAACCTACTATCGTACCAATGACGTACTCAGTGTGCCTACTATTCCATGCTCATATAAGCTCATGGGGTTCCCATAGGTTCTTCTCTAACCTCATCATTGAAGGAGTTATCCTTCACTCTAACATGCACGACCCTTCCCAGGGTTGGGTCACCAAAGGTACTCGGTCATCCAACCCCTCATGGCTCATATGGCATCCAAGGCATGTCTATCCAAACACCCAATCAACCATGACATATAACTCATCATGTCATCTCTCTCTCTAACCTCCACTTAGGGTTAGGGTTAACATCATCCTCGGAGGATGTCCTAGGTCTCTACTTTTAATGGAGGTCTCTACCTCCAAGACTAACTCTCTCTACTCATCCTCCTGACAAGGAGGTCTATCCTCAAGTCTCTCATGAGGGCAATGACAACTCGTGTCATACGACCTAAGCATGTATCTATTCTTTAGTTTGCGCTTAATCTAATAAGCTTATGTCCATGACATCTTATTTACATTCTTTTCATTAATTTGGTGGAGGATTCCTTAGACCTTATAAACCTTACCTGTACCTCTAGAGGTGAGGAGAAGAGAGAAAACCCTAATCCTTAAGGTCCTTAACAGAATTTGAGTTGAGAAGGGATGAACAAGATGAGAGAGTCCTAAAGGTATCTTATTTCGAGTCATATCCTAAGACATCGTCCAGGCAGTCACACAATCCGAGAATCCTCGTATTCTGACTAGCGGTGCAGAGGATAATATTGTCAGCCCCTGGACGTGATCCTTTTCTAGACACCTCAGTCTTTCAGACAATCCTCTAATAACTCCCTTGGGTTCTACAGAATTTGTAAAATTTAATAATTATTTAAAATTAAGTGAGGAACCTTCGCTCTGATACCAATTGTAATGACCACATCCCCCAGTAACCCCCATTCAAGGGAGACCAAGAGATCAAAGCCATTATCCAATAACCCGAATCAAAGGTTCGACAAATAATCAATAAAAATTATCAAATTTTACCAACTAAATTGAAAACTGGAATAAAATAAAACTTTGCATACCTTATAAAAACTTTGGAACACTATCTATCTACAACTTGAATTATTATATCTAATCCTCCTTGTACTTTATTTCTTATTTTCACGATGTGTCACTTTACTGTTTGTTCTTTTCAAACTTGTACCTAAAACGCCGACAAACAAAACGTCAGTCAGCATATCGAAATATACTAGTATGTGGGGACAACCAAAAGTTTTCAAATATGGATAACAATCCAATTATCACAATCAAGTTAATTAACAAGCCAATTTATGCTTTTCAGTATGACATTCTCCACTACTTTTTCCCTAACCCTGGCATACCCACCTTAGGGTTTCTTTTGCCAATGACTTAAGGCCACCTTCTCAATCCCAAGCTTGGTGCCTGGGGTCACCACACATGGTGCCCTCTAGTCATGCAATATCATTGGCCACCTTCTCATTCCTGAGCTTGGTGCTTAGGGTCACCACTCAGGGTGCCCATTGGTCTACCCATCTGAGCCTGACCTTTGGCATCATCCATCAGGGTGGCATGTAGGTGTGAGAATACATACTTCTATTATTAATGTGATAATCATAGTGACTTTATGATTTGCAAGTATGAACATCCACTCTATTTAGTTGCAGTCAATGCGATTAACCATCCAGAAAATTCTCGAGAAACTAAGGCGGTTATTCATAATTAACCACATACTTGTACATGCAGATTTGAGATAGAGTAGCCCAATCAATCAAGACATCCAATCAAGCAAGTACAAGAATCCTAAAATCACATTCAATTCCTTTTATCAAAATCTATCCAAACCATCTTGCTACTTAGGGTTTCTATTCCTTTTTAGGGTTTCTTCCTCTTTTAGGGGTTACTTTGCAATTAGGGTTTCACTTCAATTTTTTTTACTTTTTTAAACCCTACTTTTTATACAATTATTCACAAACCCTAATTATCTCATCTATTACTCACAAAAGATATTAAGGTTACCTTTTAGCCACTTATTACCTTGATTTTGGGTCAAGGGCACAATTAGACATCAATTAAGTCCATTATGCCTCTTTTACATTAAAACTACCATTTTTGTCCTTTTAATCTACGACAAGATTATTAGACCTAATTATCATCTTAGGTTCCTTCCGGATTAGCAACTCATAGTTCATTATGATCTAATTCTCATATGAACCCTGTTTATTATTAATTCCATCTTTACCCATGAGGAAACCCCCAATTTCCATATTAAGGGTATTTATCTATAATTAGGAATTTTATACACAAAATATATTAGAACCATCATCTCTCAGCTTTGTACATGAATTTGACCAATTAAAATCATTAAGGATCATAATTACCAAAGTTAGGGTTCAAGGTTCATTAAAGCATAAGGAACCCTAAATTAATCAAATTATGCATGAAGAACATCCTTTTAGATCTAATATGCCCTTTTTATTAACAACAGGTTAATATCTCCTTTAAACACCCATCTAACCCCTTTCTAATTCATTAATCATCAAAGGTTAGGGTTTTTCATTGATTAAACTATTAAAGATAGCATCTTTACATAATTTTTGAATTGCAAGCATAATCAGGCTCCAATTATATTTTTATTGGGTTCTTCATGTTTTTCTGATCAACTTTCATGTATTAACTTTCCTCATCCGAGTTTCCTAGAAAATTCTATGAATTTCACAAAAAGTATTACCTTTGGGCTCAAGTCCTAACCCTAAGGTGAGGCCATGATCATCTTCCACCTTGAGTTGAAGCATGATTTTAGGGTTTTGATCTTCCTTTCTTTTCTTCTTCACCAATTGCTTATCCATGGTGATTCCTTTTATATGAAGGAGTTGTGAACGAGCCTTCGACTTTTGATAAAGTCATATTCAACCTTAGGAACGTGGAGCTTTGGAGCTTGGAGCTTTGAAGTCGTTCTTAAGGTGGGTTATATAACTTGAACTCAACCATGTTATTATTCATCACCTAAATTGCTCTACTTAATGAATTAGTTTTAATTCCAAAATTTCCTAAAATAATTGATGAAATTATGAGTTCTAGTAGTTTCTTAAACATGTTGCCATTAACTATAATGGTTATAATGGAGGTATAGATCTTGAAGAAGATGGTGTCACTTTCTAAAAGTGATACCGGGTTCAAGTAGATACACAAGTAGCTCTAACCCGATATGGGTATGGCTTACGCGATATGGTATGCACGATATGCTTGCATGAGATGCTTGCACGATATGCTTGCACGATAGGAATTCAAGTATAGTCTCCATACACGATACAAGGTTAAATGTATACTTGTAAGTTGATATGAAACCTTAATTTGGGTAACCGATATGAGTGAAGAGTAGTAAGTGCTATTGCACGATATGGTAGCCCGATACACAACCGTAGTTGATGTTTAGCCCGACATGGTAATGAGTTGATATCTCATGCACGACATGGGTAACACATACAAACACCTCTAGCCCGATATGAAAGGTGTTCATATACTTCTAGCCCGATATGGTGAGTGCCCATACACCTCTAACCCGAGACACCTTGTAAAGGTGAGGGCAAGACACTCTTAGGAGTGATGAGTGTAACACCAAGTAATGGTGTGTAATACCTTGATAGGTGAAACATCTAAAGTAATTAATAATGGACAGCCTTATATCAACAATGCCTCAACTAGAGATGAGTCCATATCAATTGATGATGGTTGGACAATTCAAATGTGTGACTTATGACCAATACACTACATGACAAATGTGATGAGCTAGTGCATAAAGTATTAGGACGGGACATACCCTAATACAGGATAAGTTGATGAACTTAAGTAAGTTAAAAGTGATGAGGGAAGTAATACATCAAGACATGATAAATATCACATCCAACACCTCAAGGTTGATATACCTTGATGCATTTTAAGTCCAATATGAGATGGCAACCACACAATCATAATTACAACTATATGATCATTTAGATTAAGCATTTTTTCATTTTCATGTATTCATGCAACTCCAAAGCACTTAAAAAAGGATAGTGTTACTCTTTCAAGGCAATAACAATCAAAGATCACAAGATTAATATAAGTGAAGCATTAAGACCAAGCAGATGGAAATAATATTTGCTAAGAGCATATGTATTCAAACAGATGTAAGTATATACATCTTGGGAGAGATTTAGTGGATACACCCAACCCAAGAAATTAGTGTAGCCACTCATGTTAATGAGAAGCATTACAGATTTACAAAAGTGATGATTCATCAACATAAACAAAGTGATAGGTGAACAACATGGAGAGGGGGGTGATAGATCTAAAGGAGGAAGGTGATACAACAACAATACTCCTTCAAATCTAGATCTGGAGTTGGCATAGTGGATGGAAACTCCTTCTCTCAAAGAAGAGGGTGGTGACCTTCTCTCTCTTCGGGACCTTCATCTTCAGAGGTAGAAGATCGAGGGATGTTGATGGAGTTGACTCTCAGACATGAAAACACTTTGTCGTCTCCTTGATGATCTGACCCCTTTGCATGGACAGGGTGGGGGTCTATTTATAGTTGTGTGCAACCAACTAAAAGATTTCATCAGTCATAGAGAGTGAGGACTTAGCGATTGTGGGGGAATTAGGGGTTAGTGATCATAGAAGAATTATGGCTTATTGATTGCAGAAGCATCACACGTTCTTTAATTGTAGAGGGACTTTTGTTCATAGATTGTTGGGGTTGTGTGCTTCTGCAACCGTAGGGGAATTGAGGGTCAGTGAGAGTTGACATGGCAGGCGACTCATCAGTCACTGAGGGGTTACAGTCAAGGAACGAGCCTCGACCATCAAACTATGATGACTTTCATTGGTCATTAGGTGCTTCAGTCTGTTAAAAATATGGAAGAGAAACAAGTCTAAGGACTCAACGATAAAAATTATCTAGGTAGAACATGCTAGAAATAACAAAATAGTAATAAAATAATGGCATAAATGTCCGCAAAATTGGATGTTATCAGTTCCCTAGACGAAAATGACATAGGTATGGTTTGTTTGAGTTATCAAGTTTTAGTGTTTTGGTATAAAAATTATAAACATTTGTCTCTAGATCTAACAAATAAAGACCATAAGACATTGGGGCACTGCCAAAATAGATCTCATCTTTACTAATAGAACATCTACCATTCTTTATAAGAAAATCGAACCCATTCTTGTCCATACAAGATAGAAAAGTGATGTTTCTATTAACAGAGGTACATAATAATTGTTCTCTAACTCTTACAAGCCCTATGGGTAGAGATAAATGATAGGTTCTGACTATTGTGGTAGAAATTGTTGCTCCATTTGCAACGCATAGTTCAACCTTGCCCTTACTCAAGACTTATTCTTTTTAGATCATGTATATTGGAACAAATGTGAGATCCACATCTAGTATCTAGTACCCAAGACTAAGAATTAGGCATATGTATCTCAACAACATAAATACCTGGAGTGGAGATCTCTATCCCCTCATTCTTCTTCATGATTTCCTTTAAGTGCGAAGGATAGATTCATTTTGCACTTAACTCTTTCCTTATCTTGAGTGTAGAAGAATGGAATTCAACTTAGCTTCATAACACTTCTTGGTCTTGCCTTTGTCCTTGTACTTCACTCCATTGGTCACCATCATGGGTTTATCTTTCTTTGTTTGTGCTTCAACACTTATCAACATGCCAAATAATTCTGACAGTGGTTTAGCCAAGTTACTCAAATAGTAATTGTAATATAATGAATCTTAGATGTAATATCCATGTAAATATTTTTCCCAATTTTCCCTTTCATTTATATCCTTTATGTCATTTATGTTTAATTAGTGGAATTTATAGTGGTTTAGTGAACATTTATTCACTAATTGTACCTATATAAGGGTTTAAGCACAAATACCTTAGTGAAAGCTTAATTACCATAATTTAGTGCTCTAAAACTTAATATAACTTTTTTATGTGATTTGAAAACATAAAATGAGCCTAAGTTTCAAATTTGGTTCTATTTGGATGTTGTTTGTGCAAGTTATACAATTTTAGGTACATTCTAGACTTTTATACAATTTACCCAATTAAGAGGTTTTCTTTGCTGAATTTTAATCCTTAGATATACTTTACCATTCTCAAGATTTTGAACCATGGGGAACGCAGTTGCACCTTGGTTTGAAGGTGTTACTTTCCAAGGGCATTATAGGGATTACCCTCTTTATAAATGAGCTTATCTTTTAAAAACTATCAACCAATGGGGTTATTTTTGTTTGAAGGATGGTGGGGATGTCCTAGAAGGCTCCAGGGGATTTTAGGATCAATATTTGATATACAGGAGGAGTCAGAATTGAATACAAAAACACTTTAGTAATCAATCAAATTATCATTCAAGATCAAAGTCCTCTTCTAGATGAGTTCCTGTGTGTGACCATATAGGTCCCATATCATGTTGGTAGTGAATGCCATAACTATCTTATGACATCAGAAAAGAGTGGTGCCTAGTCGCACATCACTACAACCCAAGTGAAATGGAAAGTTGGAGAACAACTTCAACCTACAATATGTGTAAGGTGTTGTAGTGATTGTATAATTCCTTTGTCCCTGATATCCTAAATGAACTTGAGGCATGGTTGGTCATCCTCTCAAAGATCAATCCATGTTTCTTGAACCAAAAATAGAATGTCTGAGATATTATGACCTCAGATTATATATTGATTCACATGTGCATGAACATGCTTTTCTCGACCTCGCTTATCAAGTGACCAAGATATCATACTCTAGTAGGAGGGACAAATTCCGTATCTATCACTCACAATCTATCCCCATGTGTCATGGTCACCTAAGCATCACTATTATAACAACTCATATCTCAGGACTGCATTTGATGATGTCAAAGCATACCCAATGACATGTGATGAGTATACGAATTTTAGGTCTAAGAATCACAATCGCCATCTTCACTATAAGAGATGTCTCTGACCACTACAACCATGTGTCACTCTCAAGGTGGGCCTATCCGATACACTATTCCCTAACATATATCTATGTGCTTGGTTTGATATTGTCATCACTACTACAGAAATGGCTTATAATGTCACATTTTGAGGCGTCGGTTGTATACAATAAACCGAAGCCTAAACCCTACAGCGTCGGTTGAATACAAAAATCAACATTTATATGTAAAGAGTGGCCAGACATGGGTATCACTTTTAATTTAGCGTCAGTTCCTTAATAAACAACTGACGCCTAAAATTGACCTCCAAATCCAAATTTTCCAGTGGAAAAAAATTACCTCCAAAATTTAACATATGACATCAGTTATTGACTAATTAACCGACGACTAAAGGTTTTTGGCGAGACAAAAATTGGGCACATTTTTATCGTCGGTTGTCTTTCGATAACCGAAACTGATGTGTTTTCCCGCACTGTCCACGCAAAAATTTTCACCCCTCTTTGGCGTCAGTTTTCTATGGCAACCGACGACTATGGTCAGAATTCGAGAACTTTTTTTTGTTGGCCTATATAGATAGACGTAGGCTTTTCGAGTAGAAACTGACTACTATAATTGAGCATAGGTGTCAGTTTTTTAGTGGTAACTGACGCCTATTGTTATTAGCATCGATTTTTTTAATAACCGACACTGATGGTTAATTTAATAGCACCCGCGCGAAGCCGACTCTTCCCCTTTCTCTATTTTATTTCCGATTGAAGGTTAGGTTCTGGCAATTCTGCCCCTGCTCCCTCCTCCCTGTGCGCCACTGCCACCCTTCTCCCTACTCACCGCCACAGGCGGCCCTCTCTCTACTTTCCACCGCTAGCACTGTGCTCGCCGCCGCCAGCTGTGACCTTCTCGTCCCGCTCCCTACCCTCCGCCACCCAAGGTCAGCACCTGGTCGTCCTCCTCGGCCTGTTCCCTACCCTTTGTCGCCCAAGGTCAGTACCTACTCGTCCTCCTCCACCTCCTCCTACTCCCTTCCCTCCACCGCCTAAGGTCAGTCCCCCTCTCTTTTCTATATCACTATTTTCTTCTCTTCCATCATTTTTTTGACACGGTTGAGGTGATGCAAACTAGTCCACACTACACATCACTTGCTAGCAACTTGGGCCTCCTTTCTTTTGATCATATCACTAGCATTAAGATCATAGTAAGATGTCCATGGTTTCAAAACATTAAATCATCTACTGTTTGTATTTAGTTATGTACTGATTCAGGAATTAATTGATCATCTACTGATTTATATTGTTTATAAATAGATTTGTATTTATTCATCTACTTATTTGTATTTTTTGTCTATTATTTTTTATTTAGTTATCTACTCATTTGAATTTATTTGTGTACTTATTTTGAAATTATATAATCATCTAGTGATGTAACTTTACACAGGCTCATTATGAACCATTAGATCTAGATCTTAGGGTATCTCTACCATCCTAACTATGAAATTGGTAACTTGTTTCCTTATTGAGTATATTGAGAATCCTAATCACCCTTCTTGCTTAATGATGAATTGTAATGCACACATGTGACATGCTTGGAATGTAAATGATGAACTTTTCCCTAGATTTCCAATCTTGCTTCTAAAGACATCAATAATCACCCTAACTTGAAGAACTAGGATATGAATGATGAAACTAGGATTGTAGGTATAAGAATGACAGCACATGTATTTGTTGGCCAAGAAACCCATCCAAGATTTACTCATTAGGAGTAAATCTTGGATAGTCCCCGGTTTGGGACTGTTCTTGAATACCTAATCTCACTTAGGATGTAAGTGTATAATGTGTATTGGGTTTTCAAGAAATTTCGATAGCATTGCCCTGTTTGTTCTCTAAGTACATATGTACTTGGAGAATAGTAGGGAAATGCTACCGAAATTTTTTTGAAAACCCAATACACATTATACACTTACTAGTGAGATTAAGTGTTCAAGAATGGGATAGGTGTTACACATTTATTATAAATAAGAATGACAACACATGTATTTGTTGGCCTAGAAACCAGTCCAAGATTTACTCATTAGGAGTAAATCTTGGATAGTCCCCGGTTTGGGACTGTTCTTGAACACCTAATCTCACTTAAGATGTAATTGTATAATGTGTATTGGGTGTTCGAGAAAATTTTTATAGCATTTCCCCATTTGTTCTCTAAGTACATATGTACTTGGAGAATAGCGGGGTACTTGGAGAACAATGGGGAAATGTTGCCGAAATTTTCTTGAAAAGCCATTACACATTATACACTTACTAGTGAGATTAGGTGTTCAAGAATGGGATAGGTGGTACACATTTATTATATATAAGAATGACAGCACGTGTATTTGTTTGCCTAGAAACCCGTCCAAGATTTACTCATTAGGAGTAAATCTTGGATAGTCCCCGATTTGGGACTGTTCTTGAAAACCTAATCTCACTTAGGATGTTTTAACCATTTATTATATATAAGACCTTAAACCTTAAAGTTTCAACCATAAACTCTAATCTTTTAACCCTAGACCCTAATCTTGTTCTAATATATACTTGTTTTCTCTTTGATCATAGAATGGACAGATCATAGATGTCCATTCCAAATCGTTGCACCTCAAAGTTTATTTTTGGTCTTGATCAGTTTATTAGATTTGCCGAGGAACATAGGAAACAACCTGGAGATAGGTTCTACTATCCATGTAGGCATTGCGGTAACAACTTGAAAGTCAGCACCGGTGGCAAAATCAAAAGTCATGTCATGTGCAATGGGATTGTACAAGGCTATACAGAATGGCACTGGCATGGAGAGATTTCAAACCTGAAATCAGTGGATGTCGATAGCAGTGTTTGTGTGGAAGAAGAAATTACCTCCGATGATGTAGATGTGAACAAACCAGTTCTAGTAGACATCATTTATGTGATGCTGCATAGTTGTGGGGTAGAGCACACCGATCCACCTCCCATGTTTAGAAACATTGTGCATGATGCTGAGATACCATTATACACAGGTTGTATGTTTATGAAGCTTAGCGCTGTGTCGAGATTGTATAAGCTGAAAGCTAACAATAGATGGAGCAACAAAAGCTTCACGTCATTGTTGTCTTTGTTGAAAGAAATTCTTCCTGAAGGAAACGAGCTGCCAGTCTCAACATACCAGTTAAACAAATTGTTGTGCCCAATGGGAATGGAGGCCAAGAAGATACATGCATGCCCGAATGATTGTGTATTATTTCAAAAGGACTATGTGGATTTGAAAGATTATCTGAAATGTGGTGTGTCAAGGTATAAATTGACGACTTCAGGGGAGTCCAAAACTAGTTCTCCTGCCAAGGTGATGTGGTATCTACCTATAATACCACGATTTCAATGCTTGTTTTCCAATTCGATAGATGTGAAGAATTTGAGGTGGCATGTAGATGTTAAGAAAAATAATGATGGGATCCTACGACATGTGTCTGATTCCCCACAATGGAAGAAGATTGATTTATTATACCCTAAATTTGGTGAAGAAGTCAGGAATCTAAGACTTGGGCTTTGTACAGATGGGATGAATCTGTACGGGACATTAAGCAACCAACATAGCACTTGGCCAGTTATGCTTGTTATATACAATCTTCCCCCCTGGTTGTGTATGAAAAATAAGTATGTTATGTTGTCATTGTTGATATCGGGCCCTAAACAACCTGGATTTGATATCGACATTTTATCTTGAACCTCTGATTGATGACTTGAAGAAGCTATGGGGTGAAGGTGTGAGGACATATGATGCTTCACAAAGAGAGACATTTTGTTTGCACGCTATGTTGTTTTGCACTGTGAATGACTTTCCAGCATATGGGAATTTGTCTGGATATAGTGTCAAAGGATCAAAAGTGTGTCCTATATGTGAAGAGAACACTGATTCAATACGACTAAAACACAGCGGCAAGACTGTATATCTTGTTCATCGAAGGTTTCTTCCAAAATTCCATCTGTATCGTAGGTTACGCAAAGCATTCAATGGATGGAATGAGAAACGAAGTGCACCTAAACCTATACCAGGGGAGGATGTTTATGAAAGAGTAAAAGACATTTCCAATGAATTTGGTAAGAGATCGCAATGTACGATGGCCACATGGAGTGACAAATCTTTATTCAAGAAGAATTCAACATTTTGGGATCTTCCTTATTGGAGTTCTTTGACAGTTAGGCATTGTATCGATGTCATACAAATTGAGAAAATTGTCTGTGATAGCATCATCAGTACTCTGTTGAATATACCAGGTAAGACTAAAGATGGGATAAAATGTAGAATGGACCTACGTGAAATGGGAATAAGGACAGATTAATAGAAGTAGTTAGTAGCGATCAGAGAACATACTTACCTCCTGCTTGTTACACATTGTCTAGAAAGGAGAAGAAAGCTTTTTGTGAATGCTTGGTAAATGTTAAGGTGCCACAAGGTTACTCATCCAACATCCGTACATTGGTATTAATGAAAGATCTGAAGTTCATAGGTCTTAAATCTCATGATTGTCACACTCTAATGCAACAAATATTGCCTGTGGTAATTTGATCTATATTGCTGAAGCATGTAAGGTTTGCAATCACCAGACTTTGTTTATTTTCAACAGTCTGTGCAGCAAAGTTATTGACCCTGATACTCTTGATAAATTGCAAAGAGAAGTGGTTCTTACCCTATGTCAGCTTGAGATGTATTTTCCTCCTTCATTCTTTGATATTATGGTGCATCTTGTTGTCCACTTGACTAGGGAAGTGAAAATGTTGGGACCAGTTTTCTTGCATTAGATGTATCCCTTTAAACGATACATGAGCATTTTTAAAGGTGATGTTCGAAACCTTTATCAGCCTGAAGGGAGTATTATTGAGGGTTATGTGGTGAGAGAGGTTATGGATTTTTGCAATGACTTTCTGAGTGCTAATGACTCTCCTATTAATGACAAGAATATTAAGGAGCATTTTGGCAAAGGAATTTTGGGATCACATATGAAAGTAATCAGTCGTGAGCAGTTGGAACAAGGTCACTTGTATATTTTACACAATATCGACAAATTGAGTGTTTATATCAAGGAACATACCAATTTCATCAAGAGACAATATCATCGAGCCAATTCAATGTGGCTTGCTAGAGAGCATAACAAGACATTTATTAAGTGGTTTGAAGATAAAGTCTTACATCAACTATCTCAAACACCAGATAATCTTACTGAAACTATCAAATGCCTCACCTTTAAACCAAAATTAAATGTTATGTATTATGAAGGGTTTGACATAAACGGATTCTCATATTACACAAAGCGTCAAGATGACAAGAGTGCCATCCAAAATAGTGGGGTCACCCTTCAAGCATCTTCATTGTTTTTTGCAAGTGCAAAGGATAAGAGTCCACGTGGAGCTAAAATGTCAAATTACGATTTCATTGAAGACATATGGGAGTTTGACTATGTAGATTTTAGAATTCTGCTCTTTAAATGTAATTGGGTCGATTACACCAAAGGAGTTATAGTGGATGAATTGGGTTTCACATTAGTGAACTTTGAAAAGATTGGCGAGAAGGGTGAACCATTCATATTGGCATCACAGGCGAAACAAGTATTTTATATCGATGATCCTGCAAATGAGAAATGGTCGATTGTTCTTCATGGTAAAAGACAATTCATTGAAGATCCTATAGATGAAGAACAGTACTATGATAAGTATGATGACTCTAGTCCATTCTCAGTTGGGTTGCCAACACTACCAAATATTGAAGCTAATGATGACTTGTATGTGCGCGGAGATCACAATGAAGGATTGTTAATTGATAAAAGATTGCAATATTAGAGGCATGCATGTTTATATTTTTTTATATGTTTTATTTTTCTGAATGTGAACTTTACAATGT
Organism: Alisma plantago-aquatica; assembly: GCA_963693085.1. Lineage (NCBI taxonomy): Eukaryota > Viridiplantae > Streptophyta > Magnoliopsida > Alismatales > Alismataceae > Alisma > Alisma plantago-aquatica. The sequence continues at coordinate 673,678,611 of OY856409.1, read as the reverse complement.
GAATGTGAACTTTACAATGTGAATTACTTTACAATGTGAATGTGAACTTTACAATGTGGACTTTACAATGTGAATTACTTTACAATGTGAATTACTTTACAATGTGAACTTTACAATCTGAATGTGAACTTTTAGATGGCTGAGAATTCATATGATGACCGTGCTGATGATTACCGTGAGGGTGAGGATGTCAATGCACCACCTCACAATGTAAGTTTTAAAAATATATCCCGCCTCCCATTTATAGTTATATCCTATAAGTGTGTTTTTTTGTCAAATTTTAGGTTGGTGATGTACCCCCTGAAGAAATTGAGGCACTTGATGAGCAGCAAAAAAAATTATGAAAGTGAGGGGCATCACAATGATGAACAAGTTACTACAGTAAAGGGGCAATGGACCCAAACTGGCTGTGGATTTTGATCATGCAGGAAATCCAGTTGGAGTGAACCACAACTCATTCATTTAATATCTTGGGGTTCTTACTCGCAGCCATTGTAGTCCTATTTTTGAATCTTGGCATAAAGTTCCTAAGGGGAAGAAAGACTTAATCTGGAAGGAACTATGCGTGAGTTATCATTATGTGCAATTCTATTTTTGTAGATGACTAATTTTTAGGATACTAGTTAATAGCAATTCTATTTTATAGAGTATATTTGATCTGGATGAAAAGTTGCATCGTAAATGTGTGATGCAACACTATGGGAGGGTCCTAAGGAACTATAGGACAAATCTCATCTGAAATTACGTACGCTATGCTGGGAAGAGGTTCTTGATTGATTTCCAATTCTAGACATTGATCACTTTTTGACTAACTCTACACTACCAAATTTTTTTGTATTCTTTTTAAAAAATAAATTTATGAAGAAGGCAGCCCCTGATTAATGGAACTACCTGGACCCCAAAGACTGGGAGGAGTCTGTTACCCAAAGAAAAATGGATAAATTCAAGTTATTAAGCGCCACACCCAATTTAATTAATATATGTTCTTATGTATTCACCTATTCAAGATTAACCTTTAGTGTTACTAACCAAATCAATGTGCTTACTAACAAGGCTATCAGTGATGCTCAAAGAGCAAGGCGTGCACTAAATGTGTATGACCACACAATGGGTCCAAGAGGTTATGCAGGTGTTCGCCAAAGACTACAGAATGAGTATACTACTCCGTCTACTGCTTAGTCTGCTGCTACTCAGGAGTCCTCTACTATTGGTCATGCACCTCTGCCTCACCATGCTATGTGGATCGCTGGGAGGCAAAATAAGAAGGGAGATATAATGAAGCCCGCAACTGCTGAGGCGGCTACAAAAATGGTAAAATTCAACTCTTAGAACAATCGATCGATATTGATTATTGTTATGTTTACTTACCAATTTCTATTGATGGCGATTAGCGGGAGCTGCACGAGCAGAGGAAGGAAGGCCAGTTCATCCCTGAGGGTACAAGGGATGAATTGACAGTTGCTCTGGGTAACCTAGAGCATCCTGGACATGTTAGGGGTGCAGGTGCTAGTGTGGGTATCAAAGCGTTCTTTGGGCCATCCCAGCACAAACTTGTCCCAAAAGTGGGACTTTCACAAGTTGAGATAACCTATTCTATTTTTAGAATGTTATTGCGAAAGGGAATTCAATAATCAATAGCTAGCGTTTCTTTTATCCATGTATAGGTAGATGAATTAATTGAGAGGAAAGTCCAAGAAGCAATGGTGAAGTGACAGGCGTCTCAGACGGCCACTCATATGGCACTTGTGACGTGTCGCACTTCTATTACTCTTACAGTAGAGGTTGGGAGTAATCTTGTAGACCCACCACCTAGCACATCCTCTGTAAGTATTTTTATGACATAGTAGCTAGTCTTTGCAGAGGTTGGGAGTTTGTGTATATATGCATATAACATTCTTTACATAAATTTGTAGGGGTTGAAGCCATGCCGTCTAAAAAGTCAAGAATATGTCGTTGCAGAGGTGTCGGCTTACCCACCTCTTCCATGGGAAATGTTTCATGGGACTCCAGTACCAGATGGTGTAGTTCGTGTGAGCCCGATAAGTGTAGTCCCCAAATGGAGAGATCTTACATTGCCATATGCCCACCCAGATTTCGAAACGCTTGGTGAGGCAGAAGGCGGAGTGATATTGTGGCCCAAAGTAGATGTCGTCTATACTAATATTGTATGCTAAATTTACATTGCATTAATTTATTAGTGTGTACGTATATATGAGTCAATTGATATGAAATTATATATACAGGTTAAAAGGAAGACACCTGCTACATCTCGGCCTCCACATCCACCTCTTAAAGTACCAAGTTGGCTTCCAAGGGACCAACACACCTCGTAGGTCCTAATTGTAGGGGTATGACAGATTGGATAGGCGAACATGATGTAAATTACCCTATAAATATTACTATTTCGAAGGAAGTTGCAGGTCAATCATACGATAAAAATCTATTTATACAAGTTTTGCATACGTATTGATGCATACATAATACAAGTTTTGCATACGTATTAATGCATATGTGTTAATGCAGGTCAATCATACGATAACAAGATATTTATACAAGATATTTTGCAGCTTTTTCGTTATGATTGGCTGAACACATCTATGATAGAGTTGTGGATATGGTGAGATCTTGTTTATACATCCATATACCTTGTTTTATATACAGTGATCTGGTTTCTTATATATCAATACATACGTAATACATGTTTTGCAGCCACCTACACACAATATGTACAAAGTTTTCATTTCTCCAAGTGGAATTTTTTGTTCCATCTTTGATTAGTCTTGTTGGGAAAAACCCTAGGTCAGTTACTTCATACTACTGTGATGTTTTTAAATATTTTGGTAAAAATAAGAATACGATGATGATAGCCCCATTCAATGTCGAGTAAGTTTACTTTTCTTATAATTTGAACTTAAGAAAATTATATTTTTATTGTGACTTTTGAGTTATTAATTTATAACTTTCTTACCTCTAGTGGTAAGCATTGGGAGTTACTAGTTATTGTCCCCGAGACGTTCACTATCTATTATCTAGATCTTGTGGGGAAGGAATTGAATATATATGGACACACAATGAAAAGGCTATTATTCCTGTGAGAAATATTTCATATTTTTACATCTGTTACATCTGTTATTACATTACTATTTAATTATGTAATTTAATGTGTTACATTAACATGTAGGGCTTTACAAGAGTATGCCAAAATTGGAGGAAAGGTCCCCAAGAAAAAGAACCAGCCACTAAATTGGAAGAATGTGAAATTAATTTCTCGACTCCAATGTATATATTATTTATGTGAATCGTTCTTATTAGTATTTTTGAATATTTTGTATGTTCAATTTATAGTGTGCTATACAAGATAACGGTTGGGAATGTGGATATTATGTGATGTGATATATGAGCATAATTATCGAGCATGTCGTAATAGAAATCGATACCATACATCAGGTATTATATGTAGTCTCATTAGATAATATGAAATATATCAATCTTATTATATATTATTAATTATATATATACATCATTCTCTTTACAGGTGTTTAAAACTGACTTCACTACAGGTGAAAAGTTATTAGATGTACATACTCCCTATACGATGGATGAGTTAAATGATGTAAGAGAACAATGGGCAGAAGCCCTACAAGTAGTGGGAATTTGTAAATATAATTGGGATAATGACGATGATGAATAAAGAATGATATTTCTAAACTTTGTTCTCATAATTATTTTTGTGTGAATGTGAATGACTTTTTATGAATTGTCATATGTGTGAATGTGAATGTGACATGAATGTTTCTACATGTGTCTGAATGTGAAAAGAGATGAAATGAATGGAACTGTAGGTTGCTAAATGTGTGTGAAAATGGAGGAAATTTGAAATGGAACTACTGGTTTCTACATGTGTGTGATGAAAAATAATATTAATTAAATGTGCTTATACATGTGTGGGAATTACATGATAAATATATAATATTGTCTATCTTGTTAATTTTGCAGGTTTGAGGCATGCTGTTGGCTGATATCAATGGATGTTGTAAACTATTCTGAACTACAGGTTTTGCATCCTGCTGACCAGCCATACAGTAGGCCTACAAACTGATAAGAAAAAAAATCATAACATAGGCGTCGATTATTTGTGTAAAACTGACAACAAAACACATAGGCGTCAGTTGTTAATATAAAATCGATGTCTTTATCCCCTTCAGGCATTGGTTATCTGTGAAACCGACGCCTATTGCGTCCAGGGACCACGGCCATGCTGGGTAGCACGGTCGTGGTGGCAGGGGATATGGCGTCAGTTATTAGTATAAAAACCAACGTCAATGGTGTCGATTATTAGTAGATTTTGGCCAGATACCACGATCATGTTGGGAAGCATGGTCATTATGGCTGTGGATATGGCATCGGTTATCTATATAAAGCTGGTGATGATGATGACATTTTTAATAAGGTTATAGTGTTGGCTTTCTTTAAGAACCGACGTTGATAGTCCCCTTGTTGGCGTGTTTTTAGTGGCGGGAAGGTTTATGGTGTCGGTTGGGGGACTGACGCTGAAGGTGTCGACTTTTAGCGGCGCCCACTTGGGTGTTACTTGAAAACCAACGCCTTAGGCCTTAAATAACCGATGCCAAAGGTCATTTATGTAGTAGTGCATATCATGACTTAGTGAGATTCAGTCACAACCAACTCACAGACCAGTCTTATGAGTTACTAGTGTTTATCTACCTTCCACAGTAACAACCACTAGGGACATATTTAAAATATGTATATGTACTCTTAACATATGTGTGATCTCATTTCGACAAGGCTAATACTCGAAGACATATGTCACTGAGTAATATTATTCTCTAGACATTCACTATATATCCTCATTATCTCATAACTAAGTGAAACAGATGCATTGAGGTTGCCTTTATATATGTTATTATTAATAATCAAATCCTTTTAGGTAATTATGGCATGTCAATCATCATATGATTATTTCTATGGGCATACATTACCAACAAACTCCCACTTGCACTTAGAACCATTCATGCATGGATCTTGTCCTCAGTGATCTAAACATGTCCAACATGCTCCTACTATGCTAATGCCTATTAAATGGGTTAGCAACACTTTGCTTACAGTTAGTAAATTACATGTTTCTTATCTCTTCGCTTTGAGATGAAATTGACGTAATATGGTATTTGATATTCCTTGCCTAACAATTAGCTTTAGTTTTTTCACAGTATTTCTACTGAGTCATCAATGCTTGAAACATCTATAAGTTCATCCCATGAACCTTTAGATCCAAATAGTATCACTCTATGTTCATAACACAAGTATACTCAGCTTCTATTATAGAATTGAATTAATTTTTATTAGTTTGAAACCTTTTCAACTAATCAACACTTCTCCTATAAATCAAACATACTTTAATTTGTGATCATTTTTGTCATTATGGAAGCGTGCATCAATGTAACCCTTTACATCTAAAAATTCCTTTTATTGTTAACATTATTGACTAGCAATATTATCCTTAAGTACTTCACAAGTACTAATGGATATATTTTAGTGACTTTCCAATAACCCTTACTACAGTTTATATCATCTTGTCATGTGTAATACATACAAGATTATATGGGATAAGTACATTTATAGAATTCATGAATGATCCATTGTTGGGGTTGGCCCATGGAATCTTATTCATGATATTTTCATTCTTCACAGAGATCGGAATATAGGGTTCATGAGAGACAAATATGGATTCTGTGACATCCCGCTATCACCCAGACAGCGAAATGACACGCAAAAACATGCGGAACCATACTATTACTTGAAAACATGGGTTAATTAAAATTGATTATGAAAACGTACATAAGAGAACTTTTGCATCCAGATCCTGCATCAAAACAAGTTATATAAACATTTCAAAGCTGACACATGTCCACATCTTACAGGAACCAGCTGTCCCACCAACACATGAGTTCATCACCTATTTATATATACATAACAAGCCGCATAAGGCCAACAGCAAGATATACAGAATTACAACTGATGTACATCGTGAAACGTCATCAAAACACATCTGAGGACCTGAGAGTATAGGGATGACTCTAGGACTCCACTACAAAACATCAAAACATGCAGCATCTCCATCTCTTGCCTATTATTGGTCCTCTTCTTGCTACTCAACCACAACCTCATGACTCCCTCGTCTACCACGACCTCCTAAAAAGGTTGTAACCCAATGGGGTGAGACACACAGTCCCAGTGAGAAATATAACTCCCCGCTGAAACTATAAAACTCCATAAAATAGTAAAAAAAGTAAAGCAGGTAACTGTTATATGCAGATAATATGAGTAGTATACTAAGCAAGTCTTACTGTATAATTCATCTTACCAAAACTTTAGGATGCATGTAACCTGATTTTCTTTATGGAACATGATTGACAAGATAGAATTTATAAGATCTTATCACAAAACATAAGGAACGTATAAATAACTGCAAGGTATAACAAGATCAATTACACAAGCAAGGCCTCAACCAATGTTTCGTATTTTGTATGAAGCAATAAACACTACTCGGTTGAATTACGTATTATTATGCCCTGAGGAAATGAGCCGTACCACTCAGATCCAACCGACGGCTGCAAAACCCAGAACTGGTGCCATACAAGGTCAATGGAAGAGCCGAACTCCATGACCTCACCACCTCGTGGTCAGTGCACGAGAACTAAAGCAGGATTGCAGTCTCATGCATAAGTGGCCTCAGTCGCAGGGTCAGCTCCGGAAGCTACCCATAACTCTAGCCCACCTTGGTACAGGTCTCGGCGCTAGTAAAACTTGAGCCACGGGCTTGTTCACCGTGCTCGGAGCCATGAATGCATTCATACTCTATCATGTATCATGAGACATGGGCCTGTTCACCATGCTCCATATACCCCGAGTCTGCAACCGCAGCTGCACTCAAATCCTCTCTATTTTAGACTAGGAGAAACCTCACATATTCAACAATATGCGCTCCGGGTTACCCGTAGGAGAACCTGTTTCACCATCACCAGCTACTGACAGTGATGGATCTATGGCCAGGGCAACTACATGATTAGTTTCACTGTAATCGATTAGTATATTTTAAGTGGATTGTTGAGGCAACCAAGTTGTAAAGCATACAAACATTGAGTTATGTTATCACTAAAATTATCACACTATCTTGGGATCTCAATCCCTCATTACAGAAGGCCACTGCCTCTCAAGGCATCATCACCTGGGATAACAATCCCTTATCTCATCAATAAGAGGATAACACCTCACTAGGTACACAGCCTTCATCAGGTTCACAGACATATCTTATTATACTTGGTAATATGTGCTATCTCATCCACAAGAGTTATTATCATGAAACACTGTTATACAAACACATAGGCCACATAGCTCTCACTTGGCTATGAATTCATCTAATACACCTACATGGTTAGTATATACTTCAAGAGAGATAACTTTTGAAATCATCAGACATAGAGCTTTATTGATGCACATATCATGATTCTAACTATGTGTGGCATACTTGTTTCGAGTATATTGTTGTTATCAAGACATGACATCCATTTAGTTCTATATACATAATTGGCAGTATTCTTGAGCATCAAACATGTCACTGGTTTACAAACCATCATCCACATTTTATTATTAACAAAGATGTGATGATATGATGAAGGATCATCGGCTAGATTCCCTGGGTTAGACTTAACCCTTACCAAGGGTGCCCGCTAGCCTCAATAGAAGTGTGACGGGTAGGGCGCCCTCACCACAGATGGTATTGGTCAGGGTAACAACCTTCACCAAAGCCTATCAGCCAAGGCACCTAGCTCCACCTATCGACCAAACACAAACTCAAGGTATATCATCCACCACACTAACAGCCAACCTAAGAATAAGAGTACATCGATCAACCCCCACCAAGGTACATCGAGCAGCTAAGCAACAAGGGTACTATCGTGCAACTAGGTCCATGGGCATATCGTGCACCCAAGCTCAGAGTGTGATGGCTAGCTATGTGTATCGGGCAACCATCGCCACTCTATAGGGCAACTAAGACAAGCTACATCCCGTCAGCCAAAGGGAACGACATCCTCTCGGGCAAGGATCAACAAAGCATAAAACCCAAACTCACCACCAGGCTCAAACGAGCCATATCGGGCACAAAGCCAACCCAGCTTAACATCATCATATCGTCCCAGAACTCTAGTCCAAGGGAGAGTATCATGCAGGACCAACTCAACCCGACACTGCCATCATCAACCTTAAGAATCGCCATCTTAAAAACCCTAACGATCAAGAGAATTGGCTCACCTCTCAACAACCAAGAGAGAGGGGTTTTGCACAACCTCCATCACAAATCGGGCAACATGATGGATTATCTCGATATCGGCCAAGATGCCACCCACAACTAGGTCATCACTCTACCAAGGCTCACCTCTCAAATCCATGGTGAGAGAAGAGTATTGCCTAAACCACTAGAGTAGAGACTCGCCTCTCAACAATCAAGAGAGAGGGGTATTGTCTACATCACTAGGGCCGAACTCACTTCTCAGGACTAAGGGAGAGAAAGGGGTATTGCCCAAGAAACTCCACCCATAAGGTTCGTCCACAAAGATCAAAGAACATCCACAACACATCCATAAGAGCAAACAAGATCATATATTAGGAAAAAAGTATTTTTAACAAGATACATGGCCGATCAAGATAGAACATAACGTGCCACAACCAAAAAGGGGAGTAGTATAGCTAAGGTTAGGAGTTATGTGACCCGCCTTAAGCAAGCTCCAAGATCCTAGCACCAAGCTCCCAAGCTCAAGCACCACCTTCGGCCACCTCAAGAAGAAGAACAAACTTGTAACCACCATGGCCGAAGAGCAAGCAAGGAAAGGAGAAGAAGAAGGTGCTAAGGAAAGAGGGGGGAGATACTCACCACAAGAAGAGGAACAAGGCACTCTAGGGTTCGACCACCACTAGAGGAAGAAGAAGACTTCAAGGAGTAGAAGAGGGATCGACCACCAAGCTTTGCAAAGGAAGGGTATCGTCCACCAAGGAAGAGAGAAACTAAGGCACTAAAGAGATCCTTAGCAAGAGAAAGGAGGTACATATATAGAAGAGGGTGGAGGAGAAACCAAAGTAAGGTGTCGCCCACTATGGGACACTTGTCTATTGGAAATGCCACCTTCTTATCTCACCTCATACACATGTCCAAGGCAATCGCCACATGCAAGCATCATGTACCAAGTGTCCACTAGGGGTGACACAAACGAGGTCAAAGGGTCAAAGGGGTCCATGGCCGATACACCCACTCCTTTCCCGATACAGCCCCATGGGCGACACACTTATGGCCGATACAAGGCACTCTCGCCCGATACAGCCACATGGGCGACACACTTATGGCCGATACAAGGCACTCTAGCCCGATATAGGGTCCAACAAGGCAAAGCAAGGCCCAAACAGAGAAAAATAAGGCTCAATAAAACCCAAGGCAACTCAATCAACAAACCCAACCCTTCCTCTCAACTCTAGAGGAAGTAAGGAGAGAGAAAAACATCTCTCAAGGTGACAAACTTTCTCATCAACCCTAGACTTAGGTCATTTGCAAGTAGCACTTCCAACACTCAACAAAGCACATGCTAACCCTAATCACCACTAAAAGGTGATAAGCAAGCAACCAAGCACTAGGTTTAGGTAAAACAAACAGGATAAGCCCAAAATGAAGGTCAGGGTCCTTACAAGCCATAAACCTCTACAAAGGGATTTCGCCCCCGAAATTTGAAGAGAAAAGTGAGGGATACTTCCTCCTCATCTCCTCCTCAAGCTCCCATGTGGCTTCCGCAACGCCACGATGATGCCAAAGAACCTTTACAAGAACCAGGTCCTTCTTCTTCAACTTCTTCACTCTTCTGTCAAGAATCATCACAGGACCTTTCTCATAGGTCACATCTTTACCAAGCTCAACCTCAACTGGTTGTATCACTGTTCCTGTCTCTGGATGACTTTTCTTCATCCCATATAGCTGGGTGCCAACTTACCTTTCCGGCCAAACCGAAGCACACCCTTCCATGGTGAGACCTTGAGATATACTATATCTCCCACATGGAATTCTAGAGGTCGTCGGCGATTATCTGCATACGACTTCTACCTATCTGGTGCCGCCTTCAACTGCTGTTGTATTATTGGGTGCCAACTTACCTTTCCGGCCAAACCTAAGCACACCCTTCCATGGTGAGACCTTGAGATATACTTTATCTCCCACATAGAATTATAGAGGTCGTCGGTGATTATCTGCATACGACTTCTACCTGTCCTGTGTCGCCTTCAACTATTGTTGTATTATTTTGATCTTTTCTGTTGTCTGTTATACTAACTCTGGACCCAAAACCTGATACTCACTAGACTCATACCAACATAAGGGAGATCTATACTTCCTCCCATATAGAGCCTCCTAAGGAGCCATGTCAATGCTCCGCTGGTAACTGTTGTTGTAGGCAAACTCTATCAAACTGAGATGCATGTCCCAACTGCCTAGGAATTGCAAAACACAAGCTCGAAGAAGATCCTCCAAAGTCTGAACAGTCCTTTCAGACTGCCCATCTGTCTGTGGGTGGAAGATGGTGCTAAACCTCAACTGCGTTCCCAATGCCTTGTGCAACTGTTCCCAGAAATGACTCATGAATTGGGGACCCCTGTCAGAGACTATTGTTGTGGGTACACCATGTAAACGCACTATCTCATCCACATACACCTGATCAAGCTTCTCTGCTATATATGTTGTCTTTACAGGTATGAAATGAGCAGACTATGTCAATCTATCCACTATTATCCAAATGGAATCATGATTCCTAGTCATCATTGGCAGACCAACTACAAAATCCATGGTTATGTGATCCCATTTCCACTGCGGTATCGACATGGGTTGCAATGTACCTACCGACTTCTGATGCTCGGCCTTAACTTGCTGGCATACCGCACATCTTGCCACGAACTCGACTACATCCTTCTTCAAACCTGACCACCAATACATATCCTTTAGATCGTAATACATCTTGGTGACTTGTGGATGCATAGCATACATTGATGTGTGTGCTTCCTCGAGCACTAACTTCCTCAGATTATCAGTATCAGGGACCACCATCCTACCACAATAGCAAACTAGCCCATCCTCAGACTCATGGAGCCCATCACGCTTTTCGCTGTCAAACTCTGATCTTATCAACTGTACTGTATCATCAGTCTACTGCGCATCTTTAATCTACTGTCTCAGCGTAGGCTTGGTTTGCATCTGTGCCAACAGACCTGCCAACAAGGAAACTTCTAAATGTACAATCATCTTCCACAAGTAGACAAACATATCCCGTCTATGGCACACCAAAGAACTCAACTGTGCCCTTTTTGTGGGAAGAGAAGAAGACTTCCTACTAAGCGCATCAGCTACCACATTTGCCTTACCAGAATGATACTCAATGGTGTAGTCATAATCATTGATTAGCTCCATCCAGCGACATTGTTGCATGTTCATCTCACTTTGTGAGAAGATGTACTTCAAGTTCTTATGGTATGTAAAGATCTGGTACACCTCCCCATAAAGGTAATGTCTCCAAATCTTTAACACATGCACTACCGCTGCCAACTCCAAATCATGTGTTGGATAATTCTCCTCATGTTTCTTAAGCTGTCGCGAGGAAAAAGAAACCACATGATCCTCCTACATCAGCACACATCCTAGGCCCTTCTTGGAAGTATCGTAGAAAACAACATAGCCTTTCCTTGGTTTTGGTAGCACTAACATTGGAGCACTAGTCAGTTTCTCCTTCAAAATTTGAAAAGCTTGTTGACAACAAATATCCCAAACAAAAGGTACGTCCTTCCTGGTTAATTTTGTCAGCGGCAACGCGATCACACTGAAGTCTCTTATAAATATTTGGTAGTAGCCTGCTAAACCCTGAAAACTATGGACTTCTGTTGGCGTCTTCAGTTGCTCCCAATCTACAACTGAATCTATATTCTTGGGGTCCACCGTGACTCCTTCTACAGATATCACATGACCCAAGAAAGTCACTTCTTTCAACCAGAACTCGCACTTACTGAACTTGGCATATAGCTGGTGTTGGCGAAGAAGAGTCAACGCTTGTCGAAGATGTTGCTCATGCTCTTGACTATCCCGACTATAGATAAGGATGTCGTCTATAAACACTACAACAGATTGATCCAGAAATGGACAGAACACCTTGTTCATCAGGTCCATGAAAGCAGCAGGCGCATTGGTTAGCCCAAACGGCATAACCACAAACTCGAAGTGACCTTACCTCATCCTAAAAGCTGACTTAGGTATGTCCTCATCCTTAATCCGCAACTGATGATATCCAGACCGTAGGTCGATCTTTGAGAATAATATGGCCCCGCGTAACTGATCAAACAGATCATCTATCCTTAGCAACGGGTACTTGTTCTTGATCGTGACTTTGTTCAATTGTCTGTAATCTATACACAACCGCATCGACCCATCCTTCTTCTTAACAAAAAGGACTGGAGCACCCCAAGGCGATGTGCTTGGTCGGATGAAACCCTTATCCAACAACTCCTGTAACTACTTCTTTAGCTCTTCCATCTCAGCTGGATCCATCCTATATGGTGTCTGAGCCACTGGTTGTGTTCCCGGTACCAGATTGATCTCGAAGTCAATCTCTCGGGGTGGGGAAACACCAGGAAACTCCTCAGGGAATACATATGCAAACTCTCAAACAACTGACACCTCCTCTAGGCTAGGACTTTTTATCTTGGTATCCACAACGTGAGCCAAAAATGCCTTACAACCTTATCGTAGCAACTTCTCTGCAACCATAGCTGACACTAGACATGTTGGAAGAATCTTCCTTTCTCCTTGAAAGACCCACTTCTCACCTCTATCATCAAACATTTCCTGCTTGGAACCACAGTCCACCACAGCCTTATACTTTTCTAAGATATCCATCCCAAGGATCACATCGAATCCATACATATCAAGTGGTATAAGATCCACTTGTATATTGTGTCCCGAAAAGGATAAGACACAAGATGGCCATTCTTCTTGAAGCACCAAAGAACCATCAAGAGGGTTTTTTAATAACAAGCTATATTTCCTATAGCTAACAGGTAACATACAGTTATAAAGCATAGAACGTGCGATAAAAGAGTGTGTAGCCCCCGGGTCAACCAGAACCGATATAAAGCAAGAAGAAGACAAATCAGAATGAAATAACTCCATCTGACCTGCCACCACTCGCGGGTTGACTATCGCCTCCGGCTGACTCATAGTATAGAATCGAGTTGTTGCTTGTTGCTATCCACGTCCTCTGCTTGCTTGAGTGGACGATCCTGCTTGCGACGCCTGGCCGCGTCCTCTCCCCCTGCTACCACTAGGCTGCTGTCTATCTGACCCTTGTTGATTATGCCTTAGCTGCTGTGTTACTTTGACATATCTCTTTGGGTAGTTTATCTTGAAATGCCCTGTCTGTCCACAGATATAACATGCCCTATCCTCAAACTGTGGCCTAGATGGCCCTGTCACTACCACGGAAGCAGTACTATGCGCCTTTGACAGTGAAGAAACATAACATCTTCCCTTACTTGGGGACCATTACGACGGTGCACTGGAACCTCTCATCATGGATGGTGCTAAAAACCTTGGCTTCTTAAAGCCACTAGACCTTTGTCCCTGAAACTGAGCAGGCCTCTTCTTGGTCATGGCCTCTCTCTTCTTCCTAATTGACCGTTCGATCCTCCGGACAGATTCCACGAATGTAGCAAACCGTTCTCTGTTCTCCAAAGCAGCAGCTGGTGTTGTCAACTCTGCACTCAGACCCTTCTCAAACCGTCTGATCCGTTCATCATCTATTGTTGCCATGTGAGGACAAAACATTAGTATTTCCATGAACTTAGCTTCATACTCGGTGACACTCATCTGTCCTTGGTGCAGATGCTCGAACTGGTTGATCTTTTCATCTAGATACGTCTTCGGAAAGTATCTACTGACAAACTCACACCAGAAAACCTCCCAATTGATTTCCTCATCGGGTCGCTTCTCTTCTTCGATGGCCCACCAGTGGCCAGCACTACCCTTCAGAAAGGTAGACAGCATGCTTTACTTTGTCTGCTTTGGGAATGTCGAGGATTTGGAAGGCCTTCTCGAGACCTGTCAGCCACAGATCTACATCCACTGGATCAGTCGTCCCAGCATAATCTGAAGCTCTGACTCAGCGAAGCCGCTCGAAGGTCTTCCCAATACCCGATGTTTTACCATGGGCAGTCTGCGCTCTCGACGGAGTCACTGGCAATCTCTCTACCATGAGATTCATCGTAGCCATCAACTGCCCCATAAGCTGCTGGTAGGCAGGATTTTCAAGAATGGTTGGGTCAAGCTGGGGACCTCAGGCACCCAATCTTCATGTGCCTACACTCTAGCTCCATCAACCGATGTAGCCTCGTTGCTCTCAGCAGCATGTTCTTCATGATTTTCAGACATCTTTAAACTTTTTCTTCAGCTGAGGGAAGAAGACCATTGTAAGAAAATTTGGAAAAATCACAAGAACATACACAAACCTAGTCCTAGATCCCTATAGACTCAGCGAACCTAGAGCTCTGATACCAAACTTATTGTGACATCCCGCTATCACCCATACAGCGAAATGACACGTGAAAATGTGCAGTACCATACTATTACTTGAAAATACGGGTTAATTAAAACTGATTATGAAAATGTACATAAGAGAACTTTTGCATCCAGATTCTGCATTAAAACAAGTTATATAAACATTTCGAAGCTGAGACATGTCCACAGCTTACAGGAACCAGCTGTCCCACCAACACATGAGTTCATCACATGTTTATATATACATAACAAGCCGCATAAGGCCAACAGCAGGATATACAGAATTACAACTGGTGTACATCGTGAAACGTCGTCAAAACACCTCCGAGGACCTGAGAGTATAGGGATGACTCTAGGACTCTACTACAAAACACCAAAACATGCAACATCTCCATCTCTTGCCTATTACGGGTCCTCTTCTTGCTGCTCAACCACAACCTCGTGACTCCCTGATCTGTCGTGACCGCCTAAAAAGGTTGTAACCCAACGGGGTGAGACACACAGTCCCAGCGAGAAACATAACTCCCCACCGAAACTATAAAACTCCAGAAAATAGTAAAAAAAAGTAAAGAAAGTAACTGTTATATGTAGATAATATGAGCAGTATACTAAGCAGGTCTTATTGTATAATTCATCTTACCAAAACTTTGGGATGCATGTAACCTAATTTTCTTTATGGAACATGATTGACAAGATAATATTTATAAGATCTTATCACAAAATATAAAGAACGTATAAATAACTGTAAGGTATAATAAGATCAGTTACACAAGCAATGCCTCAACCAATGTTCTATATTTTGTATGTAGCAATAAACACTACTTGGCTGAATTACGTATTATTATGCCCTGAGGAAATGAGTCGTACCACTCAGATCCAACCGACGAATGTGAAACCCGGAGTTAGTGCCATACAAGGTCAATGGAAGAGCCGGACTCCACGACCTCACCACCTCGTGGTCAGTGCACGAGAACTAAAGCAGGACTGCAATCTCATGCATAAGTGGCCTCAGCCACAGGGTCAGCTCCGCAAGCTACCCATAACTCTAGCCCACCTTGGTACAGGTCTCGGCGCTAGTAAAACTTGAGCCACGGGCTTGTTCACCGTGTTCAGAGCCATGAATGCATTCATGCTCTATCACGTATCTTGAGCCATGGGCCTATTCACCATGCTCCATATACCCCAAGTCTGAAACTACAACTGCACTCGAATCCTCTCTATTTTAGGCTAGGAGAAACCTCGCATATTCAACAATATGCGCTCCGGGTTACCCGTAGGAGAACCCGTTTCACCATCACCAGCTATTGACGGTGATGGATCTATGGCCAGGGCAACTACATGATTAGTTTCATTATAATCGATTAGTATATTTTAAGTGGATTGTTGAGGCAACCAAGTTGTAAAGCATACAAACATTGAGTTATGTTATCACTAAAATTATCACACTGTCTTGGGATCTCAATCCCTCATTACAGAAAGCCACTGCCTCTCAAGGAATCATCACCTGGGATAACAATCCCTTATCTCATCAGTAAGAGGATAACACCTCACTAGGTACACAGCCTTCGTCAGGTTCACAGACCTATCTTATTATTCTTGGTAATACGTGTTATCTCATCCACAAGAGTTATTATCATGAAACAATGTTATACAAACACATAACCCTCATAGCTCTCACTTGGCTATGAATTCATGTGATGCACCTGCATGGTTAGTATATACTTCAAGAGAGATAACTTTTGAAATCATTAGACATAGAGCTTTATTGATGCACATATCATGATTCTAACTATGTGTGGCATACTTGTTTCGATTATATTGTTGTTATCAAGACATGACATCCATTTAGTTCTATATACATAATTGGCAGTATTCTTGAGCATCAAACATGTCGCTCATTTACAAACCATCATCCACATTTTATTATTAACAAAGATGTGATGATATGATGAAGGATCATAGGCTAGATTCCACGGGTTAGACTTAACCCTTACCAAGGGTGCCCGCTACCCTCACTAGAAGTGTGACGGGTAGGGTGCCCTCACCACAGATGGTATCGAGCAGGGTAACAACCTTCACCAAAGCTTATCGGCCAAGTCACCTAGATCCTCCTATCGGCCAAACACAAACTCAAGGTGTATCAGCCACCACACTAACAGCCAACCTAAGAACAAGAGTATATCGGTCAACCACCACCAAGGTACATCGAGCAGCTAAGCAACAAGGGTACTATCGTGCAACTAGGTCCATGGGCATATCATGCACCAAAGCTCAGAGTGTGACGGGCAGCTATGTGTATCGGGCAACCATCACCACTCTATCGGGCAACTAAGCCAAGCTACAGCTGTCACGCCCCAATCTCACATTAACCACAAACCACAAGATTAGGACGCAACAGGATGGGATTACACATAAGCTAACCACTCTTCACTTTTTAAAGCATTTTAAAGAGATTAATAGGATAATCCGATTTATGCTGTAAAATGAAACTAAACAAATTGCGGAAGCATCTTTATTAACTGACTAGCAATATAAATAGAATCTACAACATATTACATTATCTGACATAAAATAAAGCATAACAGTTAATTTACATTTTATACACATTCTCTCTCTCACTCACACCTTGTCCCGAAGATCGAGGGGAAAGGACTAAGAGACCTCTAACTACTAACTACGAACCTTCTATCGACTAGGCGTAAGGATGAAACGATCCTTCAGATTTCCTGCTACTGATGATAACTTGAAAATGTTTTGAGTAGAGGTATGAGCCTACTCACTCAATGAATAGCATTTCACTTAGCTATCACTAAACAACTCATCAGGTTTATAAATTGAAATTTAACATAAATGCAGAACTAAGCAAGGCAGTTCTAATAACATAGCAGATATACATATAATAATCACATTCTAAATCATCAACAGGTAATTCAGATAGATAAACAGTTATATAAATTTACTGTGAACCTACATGATTAATTATTCATTTTATTATTATGCCCTAAATATATGCAGTGTACTCTGCATATAAAGATCCGCAACAAGTCCATGCTACGGTCCCACCGTACAAGACTTAGCGACACACCCGGGAAGTGCTAAGTCTGACTACTCGTCCTGGTCTGCACAGGACACAGGCTCTACGGCCTCAACGCACATCCACGTGTGCTGCACAACCACGTGTGCTCTCGACTCCTCCTTAAACCTGAGTACACCGGCGGAGAGTCACAGGGTTACCTTCGCGACACAAGCACGAATGGTGTTAGATAACCGTGTTTTCTTTTGTTATCGCAGTGCCATCGTGACACAAGCACGATTGTTGTTAGACACTGCCTCTCTCTTTCCTCGTTTGTCCGCGACACAAGCACGGATGATGTTGCAACACGAGTTTCACCCCAAAGTTGCAGACCCGTCTAAGGGGTTCTACGGTGTTAGGGCATCTAGGTCTATACTTGATTAACAAATAAACATATAAACAAGAAAATTACATTCCATACATAATGCATAATCTAAATAACACATGAAGCAAATATAAATCCATTATCATCATTAAATATGATTCAGTATCATTTATCCACATTCAATGCTAAACATCTATTTTTATATCAGCACATACATTGCAACTATAATACAGGAAATTTCATCATTTTTCACTAAGCATATTAAGTATTTCAAGCTCCAATGAAACTAACATACTCTATCGTATGTACTACACTGTTTAGAAGTTATACTAACTGATACATAAACAATTATACAATTAAATTGAGTTAAATAATGATTTCTAAATGAACTACTACTCACCCACTTCGGTGTGTTCGTATATACCGAAAAACGTCCACAACCACGCCTAATTCTGCCCTTTACAGCAGAGTGCACGCCGTGCACCTGGGCTGCACGCCGTGCACCTGGGCAGAAACTCGTTCTACTATCTGTAACTGTGCACGCCATGCAAATGTGCAGAAACAGAAAACTCATTGTAGATGAACTCGATTAAAAACTGGGTCTTGGCTTAAGCTATGGATTCT
The DNA here is from genome assembly GCA_963693085.1 of Alisma plantago-aquatica. NCBI lineage: Eukaryota > Viridiplantae > Streptophyta > Magnoliopsida > Alismatales > Alismataceae > Alisma > Alisma plantago-aquatica. The sequence continues at coordinate 673,659,942 of OY856409.1, read as the reverse complement.
AGTTCTAACCTCAAAACTGAGCCCCGTGCCAGTCTTACCTTGCTCTATTGTATTTTTAACCGAACCCCGATTCAGACCTATTCGGACCTGCTGCCATTGAACCGCAACCTGCACACACGTACAGGTAGAAGAGAAGCTTGCCAGAGGCTGTTGTATCTATTGATTATGAATTCGAGCAGGGATATCAAGGACAAAGCCAAGGACGTCAATTTCATACTGTTCCTTGTGCTCAACCGGTCCCCAGGCTGACGCTTCTTGCAGCCATGGTTGCTGCAAGGTAGGGTGCCGCCCCTGCTGTTTTGGGCGTCCATGGAGCAAGCAAGAAGAAGAGGGATCGGGCGCTGCGGATTTGGACATGGGCCACCAGGACGGAGTCGAGGCAGTGGTTCGGAGGTGCTGGCCATGCCAAGCCACCCTCTAGTTGGCGCCGCAGCTGCAGCAGCTGCTGCTGGCCGACCTTGCTGCTAGGGGCGCCGCCCTAGCAGGTTGGGCGGGCTACGGTTGGGCAAGGAAGGTGAAGGGAAGGAGGAAGAAGAAGGCTGCGAGGCTGGGTGCGGCTGGTCGGAGTTGAAGGGCCGAGAAAATCGCCCATGGATCTCTCTTTCTCCCTGCCGCTCGGGCTGCAAATTCGCGTTGCTACAGTAACCGCCCAAAGAAAGCGATCGCTGGAAGAAGATAAGGGAGAAAGAAAAGAAAAGGAAATATAAAGCCATATAACTGGGAAAATTGCAGCCAAGTCCAAGGATTTGGAAAATCGCATAACTATTGGCTCGAATGTCCAAATCAAGCGATTCTTTTTGCAACGTTTTAAGCACGAGGTCCTCTACACCCTTAAAGAAAGAAATAATCGTAATTGGATGGTCTCACCTGACCAAAGCACTAAACACCTCTGTGATTACTTGATTCAACTTAATGTACTAAATAATCAACATTGCTATCATCATTAATTACCTTATATGAGTAAATCTCAACTATTGATTCATGACTTAGCTTATCTTAATCAACCATGCTATTTAATAATATGCTCAACACTAATTGCAATAGTCAGCACTCAACTCAACTCAATTAACTTAACAATCATCATTACTATTATCATTAATTACTTCAGATGATTAAATCTTGGCTATTGATTCACATGTTGTCTTATCTTGATTATTCATGATGTTTAACAAAAACTTAGCAATAAATGAGGTGTTTCACGTAATTCGAGGTACTTATTGACTAACCTTGATATGGGTCGTAACAATCTCCCTCCCTTATAAGAATTTCGTCCCGAAATTCCTAAAAGAGAAAAGGAAACTTGTTACGCACATCTATCCCAAAACTCCCATGTGGTTCCTTCTAGGTTGTAGTTTTTCCACAAAACCTTCTCTAAGGTATCTCACGATTCGTGAGTTTCTTGATCCTCCGATCAATCATCCGTATAGGTCCCTTAACCTAGGACACATCTGATCTGATTCCAGATTGATCCACAAAACATTGTCTTTCCAGAACTATTATAACAGTATCTCACTTTATGATAACTACTGAGAAATTATCATACTATACATGCAGACAAACTTTTAAATTCTTAAATAAACCGAATGTTTGTCAATTTGGTACTAAAATAAAATCATGCAATTTAACTGTTAAACATCATCACATCTCATAATGAAAATTGATATCAATATACTTGATTCATCGTACACCCTATCCTTAGGGTTTCATTTGCCTTATTCATTCATCACATGCCAACACCCTACTCTTAGGGTTACCTCATTCACTAATCACATGGCAACACCCTACTCTTAGGGTTTCCATTATCTCATCTGTTTGATTTCAATTCAAATCACAATACGGTATCATTCTACAACTGGCAGAACAGTATATTTCAAATCATTGTAATTACTGAGTAATGTTTATATCATGCATGCAGACAGATTAAAAATTCATAAATATTTCAAACTCAATCAATTTTGGCACATACATACTGAATTTCATGTAATTGAACATCTTATTACATCAATAAGAGTAATTTACTTCACCTATAAGAAACCATCTGTAATATTTATCAATTGTCTGAAATTTCTCGAAGTACGTGCATGTCAACCAAATTCCTGGTTTATGCACCACATAACTCAATTAAGAGATATTTTCGTATCATAACACAAATATTTAATGGTACTTGAGAATTTCTGATAATATCTTAGAGAAATGTGCCAATTCATGTAAAATGTCAGGTCACACACATTAACATAATAGGAAGCATGCAACTAGATTTATTTGCATATTTTAATGTTATCATACCTTCTTGAAATCATGCACCTGATGATTTACCAAATCTGTGTTTTTTGGGTTCATACTCAAACCGTACCATTATCAGTTGTGTATTTTTAAACTCAATATGATATGATTGAAACTGGATTACCAAGCAACCTAATAATTTTATCCATGTATATCTTAATCAAGTCTCAAGACATCACAGGTCGACTTAATATGAAGAAAGCGAGCAGACTAAATTAATCTATCCACAATCATTCATATCAAATCACAACCTCTAGGTGTCCTGGGTAATCTTACCACAAAATCCATTGTGATAAATTCCCATTCCTATTCAGGCATAGAAAAAGATTACAAGGTAGCTATAGATCTCTACGGTTCAGCTTTAACCTACTGGTACACACTACTTCTAACCACGTACTCAGTTACATCCTTCTGCATATCTGACCATCCATTTCAACTTCTTGGATTTCATATACATCTTAGTGTTTCCTGAAAGCATAGCATTCATCAATATATACACTTCCATAAAAAATCTTTTCTTTCAGCCTTTTCCCCTTAAAAGAATTTCACACTATCTCGAGATACACACAACATGTCATGTCAATACAACACCTTATCATCATTAAAGCTTAAACTCTAGTCTCTTCTCCTCCTATTATGTCATGCATGGTCTGATTTAACTCACTATTACCCTATTGTAATTCCTTAATCTGATCATAAGAAGTAGACTTAACTTACATCTGTACAATCAAATCACTTTGTGTTGTCACCCCTAAGCCTAAGTTCAACTTCCACATTTCTACTAACAGGTCTCTATTGAAACCTGTCATAGAGAATGCATTAGTTGTTGAACTTGACTTTCTGCTGAAAGCATCAGCCACCACATTCTCTTTACCAGGGTGATATTCTATTGTTACATCATAAAGATAGTGACACCATGTTTTAAAAACATGAACTTCATCAACTATCTTTAGATCATATATCGGGTAATACTCCGATTTCTATGCTACTTTCTTATAGTTACATTTTAGGTTTATGTTTTACTCTTTTCTCTAAGTCATTTCATGTTGTTCATGTACCGTTCAGATTTTCTACTCTAAAACCCTAGATCACTATCAAAGCCGGTTTACTTTTCATAGAACAAATCTCAAGATCTTATTTTACAAAGATACTAGTATTCAAGGTTTCATCACTAATGATATCCCTTAAACTACTACAACTTTAATCATTCTAGGGTTTTGGTCCATATCAGTAACATAGCATTATTGTGTGTATGTGTGATCGATCATATAGATCAATTTGAGTTGCTTGGGTCAATAGCATATTAACCCAACACTCAACTTTAATTATTTTGGCTGAAAATTCAGTTTTCATAATAGTTTCTGTAATTCGTTTATTAAACTGCTAACAGAAGCTCCAAAAATTTTGTAAATTTTATATGTTGTGCATAATGAAGTTTCAGACCTCCAGTAAAAATTTCAGATCATTTCAAGTTAGCCATAATTAATTAAAAATCAAACAGTGCACTGCCATATTGCAGTCTGCAGCAGGTTCGGCTGAGTTACAAACTCGGCCGACACCCTTACTGTAGAGGTCAAAAGTCATTCAAAAATTATGCCAATTTTACAGAGTGTCTAAAATTATGTTTTTCAAGCACAGTTAAAATTTGAAATCAATTGGATATACCAATAAAAAGATAAAATTCAATTACCACACTGCTATATCATTCAGAAAAATGTGATCGGTCGAGTTTGAAACTCGGCCGATTAACAGGTCAAAACATTTTTCAAAAATTCTGATATTTTCAAATGTTGCTTACATTATATATATCCAACTCATATCCCAATTTTAGCCAAATCAGAGTTACACATAAAATACTAAAAATCATTTAGTGAGACATTCTATTTATCAAATTCTGTATTTATGTATCACCAAAACCCTATTTTGGGCCGATTAGGGTCTATGCTTCTCAAACCTTAATTCTCAAGAACAAAAAACATTTAAACTTCTTATCATAGCTAAAACATCCTAGTGTATATACATTCTCACTATGTTACGGGTCTAAATCATCCAGAGTCTATTCTTATTTTACTGTCAATAGAAGTCGTTAGATCCCAGTAACGCATCCTGCCAGCCGGACCAGGCCGAACCTGTAGTCCTGAAGCCAAGAGCTACTCGGGATTAATCAACCCCTATTAATCTTAAACATGTGGAAAGAATATCCTCTTAGGGAAAACTCAATTAAACATAATTTCGGGTCTACTTTAATACAGAGAAAACAAACATTAAACAATTCACTTCATGTCACAACAATATAAAAGAATCATACTTATTGTACAAACTGAAAGTCTAAATTCATGCATATAAGAGCGTTTCTAATGATCTTTAATCAAATAAGCAATATAAAGTAGGAGTTATATCACATCCTTTGTTTAATCTCTTACTCCTACATTAATTTCGGATTTCTTAACCCTAAGATTTCTAGGGTTTTCTCTCTAGCCTATCCTTCCTCTGCATACCTGGCCAGGGCATCCAGAGAAAAACAGACAGAGTAGCTTGATACTGGTCAATCTAAGTATTCACACACCTGGCCAGGGTATCTAAACACTCAGACCTTCCAGAGCTAAAGCACATCATTTATTATTCGCCTTACTTATAACTTTATTCTTTGACCTTAATGATTTTTAACGACTCATCTTAGCTCATTACTTGATTCTCGTGACCACATCCTCTTCCTGCTATCTGCAATAATATAACAGAACACTTCCTGTTAGAAAATTACAGATAGAAGAAAGACACCTAAACCTTAATCCTATTGGTCTCTTATCGTCCCCTGACCTTGAGTAACTATGTACTCAAACCAAAGCTCTGATACCAAAGTTGTCACGCCCCAATCTCACATTAACCACAAACCACAAGATTAGGACGCAACAGGATGGGATTTACACATAAGCTAACCACTCTTCACTTTTTAAAGCATTTTAAAGAGATTAATAGGATAATCCGATTTATGCTGTAAAATGAAACTAAACAAATTGCGGAAGCATCTTTATTAACTGACTAGCAATATAAACAGAATCTACAACATATTACATTATCTGACATAAAATAAAGCATAACAGTTAATTTACATTTTATACACATTCTCTCTCTCACTCACACCTTGTCCCGAAGATCGAGGGGAAAGGACTAAGAGACCTCTAACTACTAACTACGAACCTTCTATCGACTAGGCGTAAGGATGAAACGATCCTTCAGATTTCCTGCTGCTGATGATAACCTGAAAATGTTTTGAGTAGAGGTATGAGCCTACTCGCTCAGTGAATAGCATTTCACTTAGCTATCACTAAACAACTCATCAGGTTTATAAATTGAAATTTAACATAAATGCAGAACTAAGCAAGGCAGTTCTAATAACATAGCAGATATACAGATAATAATCACATTCTAAATCATCAACAGGTAATTCAGATAGATAAACAGTTATATAAATTTACTGTGAACCTACATGATTAATTATTCATTTTATTATTATGCCCTAAATATATGCAGTGTACTCTGCATATAAAGATCCGAAACAAGTCCATGCTACGGTCCCACCGTACAAGACTTAGCGACACACCCGGGAAGTACTAAGTCTGACTACTCGTCCTGGTCTGCACAGGACACAGGCTCTACGGCCTCAACGCACATCCACGTGTGCTGCACAACCACGTGTGCTCTCGACTCCTCCTTAAACCTGAGTATACCGGCGGAGAGTCACAGGGTTACCTTCGCGACACAAGCACGAATGGTGTTAGATAACCGTGTTTTCTTTTGTTATCGCAGTGCCATCGTGACACAAGCACGATTGTTGTTATACACTGCCTCTCTCTTTCCTCATTTGTCCGCGACACAAGCACGGATGATGTTGCAATATGAGTTTCACCCCAAAGTTGCAGACCCGTCTAAGGGGTTCTACGGTGTTAGGGCATCTAGGTCTATACTTGATTAACAAATAAACATATAAACAGGAAAATTACATTCCATACATAATGCACAATCTAAATAACACATGAAGCAAATATAAATCCATTATCATCATTAAATATGATTCAGTATCATTTATCCACATTCAATGCTAAACATCTATTTTTATATCAGCACATACATTGCAACTATAATACAAGAAATTTCATCATTTTTCACTAAGCATATTAAGTATTTCAAGCTCCAATGAAACTAACATACTCTATCGTATGTACTACACTGTTTAGAAGTTATACTAACTGATACAGAAACAATTATACAATTAAATTGAGTTAAATAATGATTTCTAAATGAACTACTACTCACCCACTTCGGTGTGTTCGTATATACCGAAAAACGTCCACAACCACGCCTAATTCTGCCCTTTACAGCAGAGTGCACGCCGTGCACCTGGGCTGCACGCCGTGCACCTGGGCAGAAACTCGTTCTGCTATCTATAACTGTGCACGCCGTGCAAATTGATTTACACGCCGTGCAACTTGTGCAGAAACAGAAAACTCATTGTAGATGAACTCGATTAAAAACTGGGTCTTGGCTTAAGCTACGGATTCTAGTTCTAACCTCAAACCTGAGCCCCGTGCCAGTCTTACCTTGCTCTATTGTGTTTTTAACCGAACCCAGATTCAGACCTGTTCGGACCTGCTGCCATTGAACCGCAACCTGCACACACGTACAAGTAGAAGAGAAGCTTGCCATAAGCTGTTGTATCTATTGATTATGAATTCGAGCAGGGATATCAAGGACAAAGCCAAGGACGTCAATTTCATACCGTTCCTTGTGCTCAACCGGTCCCCAGGCTGACGCTTCTTGCAGCCATGGTTGCTGCAAGGTAGGGTTCCGCCCCTGCTGTTTTGGGCGTCCATGGAGCAAGCAAGAAGAAGAGGGATCGGGCGCTGCGGATTTGGACATGGGCCACCAGGACGGAGTCGAGGCAGTGGTTCGGAGGTGTTGGCCACGCCAAGCCACCCTCTAGTTGGCGTCGCAGCTGCAGCAGCTGCTGCTGGCCGACCTTGCTGCTAGGGGCGCCGCCCTAGCAGGTTGGGCGGGCTACGGTTGGGCAAGGAAGGTGAAGGGAAGGAGGAAGAAGAAGGCTGCGAGGCTGGGTGCGGCTGGTCGGAGTTGAAGGGCCGAGAAAATCGCCCATGGATCTCTCTTTCTCCCTGCCGCTCGGGCTGCAAATTCGCGCTGCTACAGTAACCGCCCAAAGAAAGCGATCGCTGGAAGAAGATAAGGGAGAAAGAAAAGAAAAGGAAATATAAAGCCAAATAACTGGGAAAATTGCAGCCAAGTCCAAGGATTTGGAAAATCGCATAACTATTGGCTCGAATGTCCAAATCAAGCGATTCTTTTTGCAACGTTTTAAGCACGAGGTCCTCTACACCCTTAAAGCAAGAAATAATCGTAATTGGATGGTCTCACCTGACCAAAGCACTAAACACCTCTGTGATTACTTGATTCAACTTAATGTACTAAATAATCAACATTGCTATCATCATTAATTACCTTATATGAGTAAATCTCAACTATTGATTCATGACTTAGCTTATCTTAATCAACCATGCTATTTAATAATATGCTCAACACTAATTGCATTAGTCAGCACTCAACTCAACTCAATTAACTTAACAATCATCATTACTATTATCATTAATTACTTCAGATGATTAAATCTTGACTATTGATTCACATGTTGTCTTATCTTGATTATTCATGATGTTTAACAAAAACTTAGCAATAAATGAGGTGTTTCACGTAATTCGAGGTACTTATTGACTAACCTTGATATGGGTCGTAACAACAGCCCTTCGGCCAAAGGGAACGACATCCTCTCGGGCAAGCATCAACAAGGCATATCACCCAAACTCACCAACAGGATCAAAGGATCCATAACGGGCACAAAGCCAACCCAGCTTAGCATCATCATATCGTCCCAGAACTCTAGTCCAAGGGAGGGTATCGTGCAGGACCAACTCATCCCGATACGGCCATCATCAACCTCAAGAATCACCATCTTAAAACCCCTAGTGATCAAGAGAATTGGCTCACCTCTCAACAACCAAGAGAGAGGGGTTTTGCACAACCTCCATAACAAATCAGGCAACATGATGGATTATCTTGATATCGGCCAAGATGCCACCCACAACTAGGTCATCACTCTACCAAGGCTCATCTCTCAAATCCATGGTGAGAGAAGAGTATTACCCAAACCACTAGAGTAGAGACTCACCTCTCAACAACTAAGAGAGAGGGGTATTGTCTACATCACTAGGGCCAAACTCACTTCTCAAGACCAAGGGAGAGAAATGGGTATTGCCCAAGAAACTCTACCCATAAGGTTCATCCACAAAGATCAAAGTACATCCACAACACATCCATAAGAGCAAACAAGATCATATATTAGGTGAAAAGTAATTTTAAAAAGATACATGGCCAATCAAGATAAAACATAACGTGAAACAACTAAAAAAGGGAGTAGTATAGATAAGTTTAGGAGTTATGTAACCCGCCTTAAGCAAGCTCCAAGCTCCTAGCACCAAGCTCTCAAGCTCAAGCACCACCTTCGGCCACCTCAAGAAGAAGAACAAACTTGCAACCACCATGGCCGAAGAGAAAGCAAGGAAAGGAGAAGAAGAAGGTGCTAAGGAAAGAAGGGGAAGATACTCACCACAAGAAGAGGAACAAGGTACTCTAGGGTTCGGCCAGCACTAGAGGAAGAAGAAGACTTCAAGGAGTAGAAGAGGGATCAGCCACCAAGCTTTGCAAAGGAAGGGTATCATCCACCAAGGAAGAGAGAAACTAAGGCACTAAAGAGATCCTTAGCAAGAGAAAGGAGGTACATATATAGAAGAGGGTGGAGGAGAAACCAAAGTAAGGTGTCACCCACTATGGGACACTTATCTATGGGTAATGCCACCTTCTTATCTCACCTCAAACACATATCCAAGGAAATCACCACATGCAAGCATCATGTACCAAGTGTCCACTAGTGGTGACACAAACGAGGTCAAAGGGTCAAAGGGGTCCATGACCGATACACCCACTCCTTGCCCGATATAGCCCCATGGGCGACACACTTATGGCCGATAAGAGGCACTCTATCCCGATACAGCCCCATGGGCGACACACTTATGGCCGATACAAGGCACTCTAGCCCGATATAGGGTCCAACAAGGCAAAGCAAGGTCCAAACAGAGTAAAACAAGGCTCAACAAAACCCAAGGCAACTCAAGCAACGAACCCAACCCTTCCTCTCAACTCTAGAGGAAGCAAGGAGAGAAAAACATCTCTCAAGGTAACAAACTTTCTCATCAACCCTAGACTTAGGTCATTTGCAAGTAGCACCTCCAACACTCAACAAAGCACATGCTAACCTTAATCACCACTAAAAGATGATAAGAAAGCAACCTAGCACCACGGTTAGGTAAAACATACAGGATAAGCCCAAAATGAAGGTCAGGGTCCTTACAGATTCTCTCTTATTAAATCCCTCCATGTTGAACTCTTTCAACACATTGCTATTGTATGCGCTAAATACTTCCATTTTCTAACATTCAAGACTATCTCATAGGTCTTGGTCCTTATCTCATAAGAAGTTTCACATTATCCTTCATTGTTGAAGGTGTTTTTCATTCCAGTTCTCAACATCCATAATATTGAGATGCCATTCCTCACCACATGTGGAATATTCATATATGCTCCCACTAAATCTTTTTAAATCACTGATTTCATCTTTTATATTGATTCAAGTCAAATTCTTTGAATATCTTATCAAGTCAAAAATATCCCATGCTCGTTTCAATCCCAGATTGAACTTTTCATTTGCATTCTTGAAGTTATAAATGTTGGGAAATATAAATAGGTAGCTAACAATGAGCAAATATGCAACGTTGTATGTCCTAACTTAATCAATGATTGTCTACAAAAAAACATTCATTACAAATGAAAACTAATGGTTTAGATGATGGACTTAATGAGTACTATGTGAAAAACTATTTCGCATCCTCATGCGAACTGAGCAACCTGATAATTTTCTTCAGAGAGGTTGTTACTTATTATTGAAATCTTCTATTTATGTTGAAGGTAATCTTTGTTGTACCTAAAATTGAAAAAATATTTTAACATGTTAGACATTAAATGAAAAATAACTACGAAAGAAGGGGAAAATACTACATCATGTTTAGAAGGTGTGATTACTTGTTGCTCATTTGTATTTGATTCCTTTGGACATATCAAATCAATCCTTGAAGTGGTATGCACAGTTCACTCAACTCCCTAAAATATAACATATGACACTATAAAGTCAACAAATATGCAATTGACATATAATATTGTCTCTCACTAGTAATAGTTGCAACATGCTCCCACTATGAGAGTTGTATTGTTCAGTATTCAATAAATGTCCATGCAAACTTTGAGACACCTATAATTGAATAAAATATCCTCAATTATAATATTTCAATAGTTATGATCGAACTAATTGAAATGAAATAATTGTTATGTCCTGCATTGTCGTCACATGTATTGCTTTGTTTCCTGGTTCTATATTCATTTCAATATTTTCCCAAATTGTTTGGTCCTTCAAAAGTTTTAGGAGAAGATTCTTTATATTTTTAGTTAATTAAAATAATGTATGTTTGATAAGAAAAGTACTATAGCATTAAAGTAATAATAAAGAAGGTGATGAAGTATACTTGTGTTGTTGATTGAATATTTATTTTTTATTTCTCAGTTCTTTATTGATTCCAATATTTCGAGTGATTGTGTGGTCCTTCAAAAGTTAAAATAAATCTTATATTTTTTAACAAAATAAACTAATAGATGTATGGGAATCAAAATTGAAAATTATACCTTCAGAGCACATCTTCTCTTTTTACCCTTTTCAATGAAACTCCTTTTCTATTTTATGCTTCCTTTCTCTTTGTCCCTTCTTTTGAGTTCAACACTAATTGCATTATGTTCCTCATTAAGGACACATTGAATCGGGTTTTTTCCTTTAGATCTCATACTTTCTTTATATGTTCTTACCTCTTCAATAGCTTTTTCAACATGTTTCAAACTGATGTCAAATGTTTCATCAAACTCTGATGCTTCCTCACATAGTTTGATGTAAGCTTGACATAAGATGTTATTGCGTTTTGCAAGTGCAGCCTTTGGATCAATATCAATGTTACTTCCACGCCAATCTAGTGGATTACTAGCTTTAGCATCCCTAGTCCACCTTTTAAGAATATATTTTGAGGGTATTTCAACAATTTCAAGTTGTTGGAAGACTCGAAACATGTGTCGATATAAGATTCCAGCAAACTCAAATTTCTTACAACTGCATTCAACTGTGTGATTAATAATATCTATGCCAGCTATATGTTGTCGGTCCTTCCCTATCATTTTGATTGTGAAAATCTTTATTAGTCAATCATCAACCATTTGTAAAGAATAATTAATAATTTGAACATACTCTTCTTGGACTTTTTCAAATATTTCTGGTGTGTACACTTTCACAGTCTGCTTTGAAATATTAGAAGGCAGGAAAATATGTGGACTAGAATTTTTCATCTGAAAATCAGCTTCCACCTCTCTATATTTCCTTTTCTTCATAACACAGTCAAAATGTTCAAAAAACTCCAACAAGTTATAGTGAGGTAATAGATAACGTTTCAGTTTAGAGTTTAGTGACTCATTTCTTAGTGTTGACTTCATATCGGCAGTAAAAAAAAAAATTCTACAGTACACCATTGCCCATCTGTCTTTATCATCAAAGATTTTTTGCAGCCATTTATTTTCACAAAGATTATATTTTTGTAGCATGTCATCCCAAGAACTTAAGAATTCATCTTCCTCTTCATAATTATACACACATCTACTAAATTCATGAGAAAATGGTTGTTTTCCATTGATAGTTAATTTAAATTGAGCATTGAGATGTTTAAGAGCAATTTGGTAGACATGCCAAACACAAAGTTGATGATGGCATTGTGGTAGAATCTCCTTTATGGCAGACTCCATGGCCTTATCTTGATCAGTTAAAATTGTTTATGGTCTTTTACCACCCATTGCTTGTATAAATGTCTTGAACAACCATGTGAAACTAGAAATAGTTTCATCATACAATAATGTTGAGCCAAAAATTATAGTGTGTCTATGATGATTCACACCAACAAACATACCAAATGATCGACATTCTACATTCGTTCGAAATGTTGTATCAAATCCAATAACATCTCCAAAACTAAAATAATCACTTATGGATCTAGCATCTGCCCAAAAGATATTACTAATTTTGTTCTCTTCATCATATTGCATTTCATAAAAGAAGCTAGGATTTTTGGCTCTCTTCTTTTTTTAATAGTCAACTATAGAAACTACATCACCTTTTTCAATATTCTTTTTACGTCTTCCATTTTGATAGTTCTTATAGTCTTTTTCAAGAAAACCAAGATTTTCCAAGCCACCGGCTTGTCTACCCATATATTCCATCATTTGTCCAACACAAATTCCAGAAAGGACACCAATATCAGCTTGTGCAGCCTGAGCATCAGAAATTTTTCTTTGAGACATGTGCATATGACGCTCAGGGGTAGAAGCAAGATCGTGGTTGTGATTAAGTTCAAGCTTTATGACTTTCCACTTTTCTCCTTGAATGTGAATGTCTATAAAAGCATTACAACATGTGCGTGTTTCTTGTCAACGCTTCTTTACAACAACTCGCCGATGGTCAAAAGACTTAAACCCCTCTTTTGAGCAACACAACCTCCTATAAGTTATTTCATTATTGGCATTTCTGTGACATTTGCTTTTGAGCATAACGATTATAGAATTCACAGGCAAATGATTCTGACTCAAATTCCATATCCAGTTCAGGAACCCCAAAATCTAATTTGTGCCTTGTTGATTGAGGTGTTTGGTTAGATTGATTGACCATATTATTGATAGATAAATCCGCATCTTCAATAGTCATCGATCTAAAGATAAAAATAATTTTTTGAGACACAAAGTGCAATTGAAAAATACATTCGCAGTTAAAGATAAAATAGATCACTTTTAAACTGTAATATAGAATAAATAAAACACCGGTATAGTTAAATATACCTTGTATCTGAACTAGTTTGTGATAATATATCATCTTCAAACGATGGTTGTTCCATACCAAGAGAACTAAGATAGATTTTTTTTTTCATTAGAACTAAGATGGAATACATAATTCATAACCACTATACGAAAAAATCAATAATTTATGATGAAATATAGCATTGTAGAATTTATAACTTTATGATGAAACATAAGTCTTGCACCTCGTTGTTGGTAAACGTATGATTGTTCTTGTTAAAGAAAGACATTTTTGGAAGTTGATCGCTGTTCAGAATTATTGAGAGTCGTGTCCGATATCTGTATAGTAAAATTTCTTGTGGATGAATTTTTTTCTGAAACCATGAGAAAGACTAAGAAACTTAAGATTTGTTCTTACAGATACCTGAAAGAGGACTATAAGATATGCATGTGTCAATGGCTCCAAACAGAATTAGTCTAATGGAATATGCATGTGTCAATGGCTCCAAACAGAATTAGTCTAATGGAATAAGTCGGCTGCTTGCTCGTTGTTCTTTTACTTTTCACTGCCGGCAGAAACCAATATGATAGGCTGCGGCAAACTGTATTATAGGCAGCTTATTGGGAGCCGAAAGGACCGCTTGACTTGGAGCCAAAGTAAATAGCAAAGTATATACTATGGACTTGTTTATAAATTTTCCAAAATAAGTGCGTTATTTGCCTGTCCGGTAAAGAGCGACTGCGAGAGATTCGGCAGTACACGCGGCTTCCGGTTACGCTAGGAGCAGCGTGCTCCTTTCCCAAGGGCGGACGCAAATCCGCACCCGTCTTCATCTCCGTATACAGGTTATTATGATACTGATGATCTGCAGTGGGATCTAGAGTAGATTTAGTAACCATATATCGGTACCATCCCTCCTCGTCGGTAGAGTACAAGACTCCGGTCGGGATTTCCTTTCTCGAGGTCGTGGTCATGCATCGGTAGGTCATAAGCAAGGTTCCAACAAAGACCGAGTGACCGACGCGGCTTGGATGAACAGAACCGGTGTTGTGGACCATCCGTAATCGGAACCACCTCTGCAAAACTCCACACCACCAACGAAAGATCGCACCATGGCTTCCGCCAGGATCCCTGATGCCACTGTGCACAAGATGGTCGAACAGGTGAACTGATCGACTGCAACGCCCGATGATGTACTTCATGCTGCAATTGCGCGCAAATACAAGATAAAACCCGATGGATTTATCCAATGGACCAAGAATATTTCCGATACTTCTGAGACAGGTAGCCGTCCTTTTTATGCATTCCCTCATAGCCGGCGCCTGGATGGCGGTTGAAGCCGTCAACACTAGGATGAAAAACGCGATCGACATCACCACGGCGTGTTCTGGGAGGAACGTGTAAATCACTCCGGTTCCTATCTGGGTGCAGATATTGACGATGACGGTCACCACCAAGATGACTTAGGCGGCCACATTTGATAACATGCCGACGTTCGACATGGAGCCCAGGGAGGGAATGCAGTGATTCATGAGAAGAACCATGGCACTGAGCTTCAACAGCTGGTCGGCCCGACCGGGCATGGCGGTGTTGATGTCAACGGAAAACTTGGTAGCCACGGAAAGGAAAGTAAGAGATTGCTGCATTCAGAGGGAAGTACCTGATTCTCAGCCTGAAGCTGCCATGACGGACGCACTGGATCATATCGCCGGATATACAGAGGAAGCACACCAGAGAACCCGCCGCAATGTACATGCCCACCCAAGGAAGCGGATTACTGAACTTGGTCATGTCCAACTCACCATCGGCTGTGCAGCCACCCATGCTTTTGCTAGCTTTCCCCACTACTGCTGCTCAGTGTGATTAATTTGCCACTCGGCGCATGCAGTTGATGATGGGGTGGAGAAGAAGAGACCAAACGTGTAAAGGATATCTACCACCGCCAGGAAGGTATCGGAGTTGCGCGCTCGGGTTGCCGTCCACCAATATGTGCTGAAATCACGCAAGTTGTGATCATCAATGTACGGCAATCGGCAAAAAGATGATTTCGCAGCAAAGGAAGTAATCAATTCTCTTTGCAGCAAAGGAAGTAATAACTTATCTCCTCCCATTTTTATACTTCTCATCTTCAATTGTATTGTATAAAGAGAGACTAAAGAAATAAACATTAGTACTATACCATTTGTACAGTACAAGAAAAGAAGAGTTGAGAAATATATATCTTTTATATTATTATTTTTCAAATATTGGTCAACAATAGTCTTAATAGAAAGTATTTATATATTGTAGCAATGCAGTTTTTCGAACAAAGCTATATCAGTACAATATCATTCATATGTAGCACCAATATGTTCCAATAATTTTCTAAAAGTTTAATGTGCTATCATTCTTAGAACAGCATAAATTGCACCATGCTAAGAAGTTCGTATTTGTATTGTGCCAATAATGCAGCTAAACAGCGTGTTAGTTGCTATATTACATCAAAGTTATATAGTACAGTACAAATATTTACGTATATCCTCTTGTTTTCCAACCCAATAATGCAGCTAAACAGCATGTTAGTTGCTATATTACATCAAAGTTATATAGTACAGTATAAATATTTTCTTATCTCCTCTTGTTTTCCTACTTACTAAAAAGTACATTCTTATAAGGAATGTCATATAGAATAAAATAGAAAAAAATAGGTATTAGTATTGTACTAAAAAATATTACTACATTGTGAAAGAAGTATATGTTAGTGTTGTATTAAAAAAAATCGTACAATATAAGAGAAGAGAGAAGAATGTGTCTCCCATATTTTTTCCAAAGTATGTCAATATTAGTCTTATTTAAAAAATATTTCTATAACGATTCAGATGATTTTTATTTCAAAAAGAAATTCATTATAATTTGAAAATTATGAGCAAAACAATTTCCTCTTTATTCATATATAATGGTTGTATTTCTCCTCGTGAAGCTAATGGGAGGGACTCTTCAATTTTCTACAGCAATTGTGCTTACCTTTTTTTTCTCTCTGTCCTCATAATCACTCTCACTTTATTGGCAAAAGTGGGTTATTTTGCACAACATACAACAAATAATGATGATTGGGCAGCAAATCAGGGATGAGAAGGGATGTTTGTAACCTAACTCTTTTCTTGGGGTGTTAAAGGCTGAGATTAGATTAGAGAAAAGATAAAATAAGACGGAGGGGATAGAAGATGTGAAGAAGTCGACCCTAAAAGAACAAACTAAAAGGGGCTTCAAATCCTCTATAAGATAATGCCCCTATTGATCCCAGCCATTCATCAACCCAAACCCCCACCCCACCCCCAAAAAAAAGTTCATGAGGTGTATTAATTGTTGAAATGTAAGGGGAGACTTCAAAGATTTTGAGTGAGGACTGGAGATTTGAACGTGCTGCTAACTAGATGTATTTAGGTGTTAGCATAATTTGGTTAATAATCGATTAACCGAATGGTTAATTTTATTTGGGCAATTTGGTTAATTCGGTTAATTTGGATGAATTACTTTAGTTAATTGGTTAAGCAGTTAATTTGTCTGTTAAAAATATTTTCTGTTTGGTTAACTGGATTAACCGAATAGCCACAATTAATTCAAAATAAATATCCTAGACATATATATATATATACATACATATATATATATTCATATATAGTTGTACTTTTAGTTTAGAAAACCTCTATATTTATATATTTTTCAATTTTGTGTTAAGTTCATATTGCTATATTTATATGCAGTAATACTATAATATAATAATGGTGTAAAATTTTATGAGTATTTTTATACAATATTAGTCAAAGAGCGTTACTTAGTTAACCAAATTAACCAACAAAATTAACCATTAACCGATTAAACATAATTGAATTAATTGATACTAATTTGATTAGGTTAATGGTTAAAATCTCAAATTACAAATCAACCATTTAACAGAACCAATTTAACAATAACTGACCGAATTAACCGAAAGCTCACCCCTAGATGTATTTACCTCACCAAGGTCACTATCGTTAATGTAGCAATCGCATGGGTATTTCTATGCACTTACATGGAGATGCAAGAGAGAGTCTATTTCCTTCGACATAATATATAGATTTAATGCAAAAATGTGCACTTTCTTGATATGCAACTAGATCAAAGTTCTATTCGCCCATGTAGACTTATGTTCTTGGAAAAAGTAAATCATGCATGGCATAAGGGATGGTCATGATAAATAGCGAATAATGTTTGATATACCTCAATTTATGCCAGTAGAAGTATAAGTTGATGGAAAAAATAATCGTGAACTTTGACTAGTGTAAAGATGCAAAATTTTATGCATTTATGCTAAAAGACCTAATTAGGGTAAGAACCCTTACCTGACCTAACAAGTATAAGTCACATATGGTTTCATGTATGTTCATGAAATTTTTATAATTGTTTCAAAAATAAATTTTTGGACTTAAGGATTCAAGAACCCAATTTTGGGTTGCTGTAATAAAAGTTCTCCATGCCTTGGGTTTGGTTTTAATGTTTTTTTCGCCTTTTGCATCATAGATATAGTGTATCATGGAACATGTTGTACCTTTTATGTAATGCATCCAATTCTTATGTTGAAGTAGGCTCTCCTACTTAGATTTAATGTAACGAGATCTGATCAATAATTATGAAATACATCATGGTCGTGTCCATAAGTGATTATGTGGGTGCAAGCCCTGGACTAAGTAAATCAATATAAGTGTAAGTAGGACTCTACCATGGTCTTTCATCTATTAACCCATAAGTAGGGACTTGGTCTTACATCCTTTGACAACATATGGTAAGGAGATAGAAACCTATAAGCTATTAATCCATATGTAGGGACTTGATTTGTAGCCATCAATGACATATGGTGAGGACAAAACAATTTATATTTTTAGTGGCTCACATCATAGAATGGAGACTAGTCCTTTTATGTGCACCTAGTGTGTCAGATCATATCAATTTCTCAGTGTTGATTTTTTTTACCTCCGAGTCATGTAATGATTAGGGAATAAGGAATTTCATCCATGGATCTTAGCATAAGTAATGTTTTATAATATTTTTTAGTTTAAATTTATTCATAAATTATCATGTACTTTGAACTCAACCACTTATAACAATTTGTGGAATACATGTCTATCTGTGGATGCCCATAGGTGGTCCAAATCATGGGATAGCTCTGGGGATGTTGATGCCCGTATGAGTTAAGACTTAGTAGGATGTCATCTACATGACCTAAGAAGGTCTATGTAGCTTTCTAGAATATCATGTATTAGATTCTTTTGTTTGAAGTTTTGAGAAAAGAATGTATATGAAAATAAATAAAAACTATATCATGTGTGAAGTTATTTCATTATTGAAAAGAATGATATACACATTTTGCATTGACTCTTGAGTACAGTTTTGGTGATCCATGTTTTGGTGTTTTAATAGATAGATTGATCTTGAAGGTTATTATAAACTTCATCATAGTCAAAATGCATACTAGCCTTAATGTATTTTTATCATCCAGATTTTCACAATAAAATCTGACTAGGCACCTAGACACAAATGGATACTCCTAGCATACACATGAACTCATGTTTAGGATCTCATTCAAAATCACATGTCATTGAGTCATTCATTCTTAGGGCATTATTATAACTATTCATGTCTTATATTATAGCAAACATAAAAAAAGGAATTGCTTGTGTTAATAATTTGATCAATTACAAAGTCGTTGTTATGATCATCATGTAACTAGCTCTTAGAGCATACTACCAATTATTTATGCTATTAGAAAATAGAAAGTAGTGATGATGTCATGTTGCAACTCTACATGTATTCCCTTATAGATAGATAAAGAAGCGGGTACAAATCACTACCAAGAAAACCCATCACTGCACAGGACCATCCATAAAACAAATTCTTGGAGAAATTCTATCGTCCCTCCCTCATGTACACCGTTAGGGGTCATATTACTAAGTTTCTACAAGCTCCATGGGTTTCCTCACATGCCTAAAATACGTGTGTGAAATGCAACTGTATGCATAACGTAATATAGGCATATGAGGCTTGAGTGTCAAACTTAGGAAAATGTTTTTCAGAAACTATGACGAAGTGTAACCTAATCAGCTAGACCTAGAAAACATGATTTTTTTATTGTTTTATAACTAAGAGAAACAATAAAATATAAATTAAATGAAAGTGATTAGGAAAGGGTGGATTCCTTAGGATTATAGTTCACCACAGTATGCATTGTATATAAATCTACTTCATCGATAATCAAATATCTTTAACCTGGACTAAGGACATGTAAATATTACCACTCTTACAGTGTTATACACTACCTAAACTAAGACAAACCCCACTTTTATATCTATACGGGAATTATCTAGGTGATTTATTGATAACTCTAGGTTATTTCTTTATAGTCCTAAGCCCTTTCCCGAGGTGCAATATTACTATGTAAGTCTACAACTCTTCTAAACCCTCATTCCTCTCCCAAATAAATTTGGGTAATAATTGATTGTGGTGATTAAGAACAAATAATTAAGTAAGAATTCACAAATTTACATCCAGATATAAAGGAAAATTATATTATCAATTCATGAAAATCAAATACAAAGCAATATCGGGCTACTCTCATATCCTAAGGAACAGGGGGACTAGCCCCGCATGATTTCTACCATCGTATATTGAGAGGACAAGGGAGACAATATGCTAAACATTAGAAAACCATTGTAAAAAACCCTAGAGAATTTGTCACAATGGTCCCCTCTGGTGACTCCTTGATCTGGTAGTGTACAGCTACAAAATCTTCCCTCCAGAAGTGCTTGGTCTGATCCATGGCTATCTCCTTTGTATCCTCCTCTCTTGGCTTTGTGCTCTGTATAAATGAGATAGAAAGTGGTATCTTTCTATGGCCGAACTCCCTTTAGGTTGTAAGTGGGGCTTTGGCCATCATTAAGTCGTATAGTTGGGATATTTCATGATCTATAATTTGCACTAATTGTAAAATGTTGGTACCAACGACTGGTTGTCGGTGGCATCGAGTTGTCGACTGACTTGAAACCCTTGATAATTATTGGTCATACCGACAAGTATGTCGATAGCACCGAGTTATTTTCTACGAACTTCAACTTGTTCTGGTTGTAAATGTTGGTGCCATCGGCTAGGTTGTCTTAGCACCAAAGTACTGAATTGTGCTACTAATGCTTTCTGGGCAGAAAGTCATGCACACCAACACAATTCTTTGATAGCATCGAGTGTCATCTCTGTAGAACCAACTATTGTATTAGTAGAATTGAGAAATATAGATTTCCCTGTTGAAATTTACATAGGTTGGGTATCACTGAGTTGTATGAGAAGTGCTCGAATTTCCTAAAATGTGGGGAAAATAATATGAGGCCAAATAAAAAGTGATAATTCAACATAATTTGATAGAATTACTAAATATTTGTTGCTGTAGTGATTCACAAGATAATAGTGATAAACAATGCATAAATATATCGCTAAGTGCACAATTATGCACTGAATGCATAGGAAAATAGCATGTGAAAAGCAACTAAACTCAATGCATAAAAATCCCCTAACCTTGAATGTTGCTCACCCTCTAATAACAGTGACCTTGAATCTTCATCAAATAAGTCGACAAGAGGAAAAATCTTATGAATTCCTTTTCTCAATTACCCCCTCCTGGCGGTCTCGAACCAGCCCTTACCAACCAATGAACAAACAAATACTCTACATTGACCAAAAATGTTCATTAAAGATGTCCACCCTTAGATCAATGACACACTATTGATAGAGCAGTTAACGTCATAGTTGATAGGGCATGTGCTTGATGCTCCATGTGATTCCATATCTACATTGATTTGTTCTACCTACACAACAATGTTGGAATAAGTAATGAGGAGAACGAACATTTATGTGGCCCACCATACAGAGAAATGGGTGGAAATGAAGTATGTGGCTATGACAAGAATTAAAAGTTACATCCAAATCATTTATGATAAAACAAAACATGATGAAACTACAGAATGAGGGGAATGAAAATACATGACTCCTAATGCCTACTATAATGATAGAATGATGACTGCATACATTACCTCATCCTACTGATAATAGTGGGTAGAAGAATGCATATGTGTAAACTACATTCACTTCTTCCTTTAAGAAAATTGATAGTGAGTGCAAGGCATCCTTTTTCTCCCTCTTTATTTGATTTTTCTTTTTTCTTTCTTCTGCCCCTTGTATTTCAACATGATTATTAAATTAAACTCAGGATTTATTCAACATAAAGTGATATAAAAAAGATTTAGTGGAAGGGATACGGATGTAGATCCTTTTCACTTTAATATGTGGAAAATCTGCACAGATACACGTTGCAAAATATGCAAAGAATGATGCAAACAAAAAATACAATCTAAATAAAAAAAATATGCAATTACTTGATATACACATGTCTCTCTATCTCTATCTCTCTCTATATATATATATAGATACATATATATACATATATATACATACACACACACACACACACACACACACACACACATATATATATATATATATATCTAACTAATGCACTATAAAGAAAATAGCCATCATGGTGTCAATTATGCTATGCAATGCAATCAAAAAGGAAACAATTTGGATTGCTTGATCATCTTGAGGTGGTGAATGAGATGTGTGATAGGTGGATAGAATCACATGATTAAGAGATAGTCTTTCTTAACTATTATATGTCCCTCTCCTATAAACCTATGTACAAAGTAACCTTGGGGTTTCTTTCCCATTTAAAGTCCCATTACTTATTTGGTTGGTGGATCAAACCTCATCATCATACACAAGTCTTGGATGAATTAAAATTTTCGTTCATATTAAGTGTCCTTAAGATGACTAATACAAACACTTCTTCTGATTGGCATTGCCTTATACCTTGCAGAATCAATTTAAAAAGATGATTTAAATTTTAAAATTCATTGTAGAAGCACAAAACACATTATATTTTATGATATAAGAAATTAATATAACAAAGCTTCACGATTACACTAGATAGATTGTTGATCCTACTACTAAAACTAAGATAAACTAAAACAAAATAGAAAATAAAGCAAGATGGAGTCATTCCATCGCCCCACTAAGCTTGAACTTGACTATGTCCTCATAGTCAAAACTCAACCAAAGAGGTGGAACAGAGGTACCAAATGCTCAGAATTGTGGTGGTGGCTACAATGTTCCCAAAGGCATTTGTGGATCTGGAGGGTGGAAACTGTCAGTGAATGTTGAAGGCACTGCTATCATCAACACTTGACCAACAATGTGGGTGCCACTGACATGTGTGCTGATAGTACCGAGTTGTGATGTCATATGAGTTCCTTGAGCTTGATGGGTTGGTACCACTAAGAGGCCTTTTGATGTATGGACTAGAATTCTCTATAGCTTTGTGGTTTTATATTGTGGTCTTGTCAATGACATTGATACTGTTGTCGATACTATCGATATGAATTGATTATCTTTAGAGACTTTCTGACAAGAATTTGATACCACTAGAAAGATGTCGATGATATCAACACTATCATGAATTTTATTGATCTTCTTGATGATAGGTCAGTGCCACCGACACGGGTGTCAGTGATAATGGTCCTGCTCTGTCTGCACACCAAAAAAACACATCAAGGTACCTTTATTGCATTAATCAAATTGTAAAATGTAACACATACAAAATTCAACTAATTGAAATACCTTAACAAAAAGTAAATTACAAAAATAAAAATGAATTGCCTCCAATAAGCACCCTTTTTTAATGTTCTAGGCTCGAAAATATGATTTTCTTATCTTGGGTTGTCATGGGATGGTCGTAAGACTCATCTGGCAGTCTAAACTTGATCATGTAGTCATATATCCCTAGTGTCATGTTGCCTCTACCCATGGTGATGATCACATCAGTTGTGACTTGAAACGGCCTTCCTAATAGAATTTATGATCCTCACATCACTTGCATATCCATCACCATAAAATCGATCATGTAAATTAATTTTCAACTTTAATCGAAACATACTCACATATTCCATAGGGGCTTACAATTGGCCCATCTACCAATTGGATTGTCATCAAGTTATTCATTGCTTTATTCAACCTTAGAATATGAAAATTGGAGAAGGTCTCAGATTTATTCTTACCCCAGAGTCACATAGTGCTTCTTTGAACTTCTTATCGTTAATAGAACAAGGGATGTAGACTCATCCTAGGCCTTCCTTCTTACATGGAAGTCACCTTAGATCAAAGCACTAACCACTTCATTAACATGCACAACATCAGTATCATTTCGCTATCTTTTGTTGTTCATATTATCCTTTAAAATATGTAGGGATATGTTCTATCGCCTCCATAAGTGGAATATTGATGTGGATCTTTCTCAAGATGTCTAGGAATTGCTTAAATTTTTTATCCTTCTTTCTAGGCTTCAGACTATCCAGGAATGGCAAATGTGGTTTCTCTGAATGCTTGTGTAGAGGAATATATGAAACATTAGGGATCTACTCCCCTAAGCCTGCATCAACCACATCCCTTAGAGTGGAATCTAGTGTGTCTCCCATGGATGGGGACCCTGTGGCTTCTCCTTCTCTATTGTGGGTGCCTTTTTGTTGATTGTAATGCTCCACTGTAAAGTAGAGCTTTCACATGTTCTTATTGTAGGTGTACATTTTTTGGAATTGGGAGTGTGATCATGGAAAGGGTGGAACCTTGAAGTTCCTTGTCTTTCAAATTGGTGTAGATGGAATATCCATACTACTACTTGCAGACACTGCATTGACTGTGGTGTGTGTATGTGTGACTTATACACAAGTCTTCTACGTCCCTCTTATCTTCAATACAGTTGTTAGGATAGGGGACTTGTGGAATATACTCACACACTGGCTTTGAAATGTGTTGATTTGAAACCTCCTCCAAAGTATGATCTATCTCCTTGGAAATAGAAACATTGTTCACTTGATGATTCCTGTGAGTTGTTTGTGTGTTCCTAGAGAATCCTTGTTGCATAGGCTTCTTTAAAGATGCTTTTTTTAAATGGTGATTCATTCATATCAGTGCTAGGGTTTGAAATCATGACCTCTAGGTCTTACAACATCACTTCTACCATTGGGTTGCCACTTCATTGGCTCTTTTTTTAAAGATGCTACCTCTACTGCTAATTGAAATATTTATGTTCAATATTATAGATCTAAGCCCCTTGATTTGAATGCTCCCTTTTTAATTGGTCCAATAAGTCCTTGTTTTGACTCACAAATCTTCCCAACATGCCTTCTATTTGGTCTATCTTATTGGGACCTCTTTCCTACTGATATTTTGGGAGTTTTTACCCTACTACTGCATATACATGCACTCTTCCTCCTCACCTCCAGATGAGGTGCCAGATTCTGATCAAATTTCTTTGTGAGTTTGTCCTTTTGATCCTTTAGTTTGGTGATCTCCCTAGATTCCATAGCACCTTTAACGGTTGTTGGTGCTTCTCTCTTGTCACCCCAGGACGGATTCTTAGACATGCTCTTTAGGATCTCATGGCACCCGGAAGCCTTATTGTTCAAAAAGAAACATGTATATGCACTCTCAAGAGTAGTCCTTTCTCCCTTGTGGAGACCATAGAGAATTTCTTCTCCTGGACATACAAGTCAATCCCATGATGAGGGACCTTCCTGAGCATGTTCTTGAAATCACTTCTTGACTTCAGAATAGGACTCCTAAGTATGTTTTCAGAAGTTATGAATCTTCCCCACTAGCTCATTTGTCTTCTGAGGTGGAAAATATTGCTCGAAAAGGTGTTATTCATTTCATATCAAGTTTCTATTAATTCTGGAAGGAGGCTAAGGAACCATTCCATTGATTTTTCTGATTGAAAACAAAAGCTTCATGTAGATGACAAAGTCAGTACCTTGTCTAACTTCAACATATCATAGATTTCCACAAAGTTGTTAGCGTGCGTCATAGGGTCCACTATATTGTGTATGTGGAATGACTGAGATTTAATTAGTTCCACCAGTCCAAGTCCAGGATCTACCTTGTAGCTGCCTACATTGACTGTTTGTTGTTTGATGGGTCTTAATTGTGTTGTGTTTGAAGATGATTCTATCTTTTCCCAAATAGTCTGCTCCTCAGCTACATCCCCACCTGATTCTCACCATCTCCTTCCATATCCTGCTACTTGTTCTTGGTCTTTGTGAGGTGGTGGAGTTTGGATGGGCTTCTCAATTGAAGCTCCAAACTCTATTTCTATATGAAGGATCTCCTCCTGGTTGATGGAGGTAGGAGTGGATTCTCTTTACTCTTTGATTTTGGTATGAACCATGAACTAGTACCTAAAAAGGATATAGCAGTGTGAGAATGAATACTAGATATTTTCTATGAGAAAAACATTTTCAATTATGATCAATTTTTAAAGAAAAAATTGAAAATAAATTATAGAAAAAGAAATGCCTAGAGAGATCAATCACAACACTTGTGATGATGGTGTTGTCATTTCCCCGATAACGGTACCAAAAAGATGACACACCTAGACTATGTGTGTGAAATTCAAGTGTGTGTGTCACCTCATATAGGCCTATGATGCCTAAGTGTTGAGCTGAAGGAAATGTCTTACACAAACTACTATTAATTGTAACTCAACCAGCTAGACCTAGAAATGTGATTAGTTGATTCTTTTATAAGAGAAATAAAAAAAATCTAAATTAAGTGAATGTGATCAGGAATGGGTGGATTCCTTAGGATTTGAGTTTCACCACAATGTGCATTGTCCTTAACTTCATTTCATTGATAACCAATTATCCTTAACATGGAGTATGAACCTTTAGAAAACCTTTACCACTCCTACAATGCAATCAATTACCTACACTAGAGGTTTAGAAATTAGCTAGGTGCATTATTGATAAATATGGGTTATTCTATAATAGTTGTAAGCCCTCTCTCGAGGCGTGGTATTGGTTGTGTAAATCTACAACTCTTTTGATCCCCAATCCAATATTTGTAGCAATAAGGAGTCTAATATATTTATTGTGGTGATCATGCAGAAATAATTTAGAAAGCAATCATAGATTTACGTTCAGAATTAAAGGAAAAATATATTATAAATTTATCAAAGCCAAATACAAAGAAATATTGGACTACTCCCTAGTTCTAAGGAATAGGGAGATTAGATATGCATGATTTCTACCAGGGTATATAGAGATTAAGATGGAGACAATAGGATAAACATTAGAAAACCAATGTAAAAACCCCTAAAGAAGTTGTCATGGGGATCCCCTCTGGTGACTCCTCAATCCGTAGTATTTTTGCTGCACATTTGTCCTCCAAAATTTCTCGGAGAATCCAATCTATGGTTATCTCCTTTGTCTCCTTCTCTCTCGGATTTGTGCTCCTTACAAAAAAGAGAGAACGTGATATCTTTCTTTAGCCGAACTTCTCTTAGTCATAAGTGGGGCTTTGGCCGTCATGAAGTCATAGTCGTCAGATATGTCATAATATTTAATTTGCAGTGGCCACAGGTACCAATGACTAGTTGTCGATGGCACCGAGTTGCCATCTAACTTGAAAACCTTGATAATTGTTGGTACTACCAAGGTGTATGTCGATAGCACCAAGTTGTATTCTACAAACTCTGAGTTGTTTTGGTTGCAAAAGTTAGTACCACCGACTTGGTTTTTTATAGCACCGAAGAAATGATTCCTCCATTCATGGTTTCTGTGTAGAAAGTTGGTCGCATCGACTCTATTCTTAGGTAGCATCGAGTGTCATCATGATAACACTGAGTGCTCTCTCGATAGTGCTAAGAAATCTATATTTCCCTATTGGGTTTCTCATAGTGTCAGTACCATAGTGTCGGTAACACCAAGCTATACTGAAAGCGCTTGAATTGCCTGAAGCATGGGAACATTAATACAAGTATGAATAGAAAGTGATAATTTAGTAGAAATACTTAATATTTGATTTAGTAGTGTTCAAAGTCTAATAGTGATAAACAATGTATAAATATATCTTTAAGTTAGCAATTATGCACTAAATGCATAGGAAACTCTCTTATGAAAAGTGACTAGAAGTCAGTGCATCATGTCACTATCCAAGAAAGGAAGAGGTAGAATGAGCACCTTTGCAAGTGTCCACATCAAGATATAGTAGAAAATCAGCTCTTTCATTTTTTATGCAAAGTTGTGGATGGTGACATAAAAAG
The DNA here is from genome assembly GCA_963693085.1 of Alisma plantago-aquatica. Lineage (NCBI taxonomy): Eukaryota > Viridiplantae > Streptophyta > Magnoliopsida > Alismatales > Alismataceae > Alisma > Alisma plantago-aquatica. The sequence goes on along the minus strand of OY856409.1, from coordinate 673,632,394 downwards.
GTTCTTAGATTCCTCATATGCTGGAAACTTCATGTGCTAGAGTTATGACAATGCATGGAAGGTGGTGACTCTTAGGGCTAGAAATCAGGCCAATTGGGGTTGGTTCACTAGCAAGGGTGTGTTAAAAGGGGCAATGGCTAAAGATAGATTAGAGATAAAAATATTGCATAATCTCTTATAGCCTTGTCACTCAAGTAACATAGTTTAGAAACCCCCCTTTAGTGCATAGGAGTGGAAATGTTTGCCACAACATCAACAAGTGAAGGCCTTCACACAATTCCGTGAGACATGCAAAGGTAGTGGGCATAACACGCTTGAGTGTCGTTATCTATAATGTAGTGGTGAATAATGCACAATCTCAGAGGTAGTAATTTGAGGTTGGGGGCATGGTCAAGCAATTGAACTTGGAAAAAAATCACTTGCATAAAATGATCTATTATTCAAACAAATTTATTTAGGGTAAAAGAAATCAACTATTTTTTTATCATGACTTAGATCTACATAATGAGTCATTAAAAAATTAAAATGTTTCAAATATAACCTTAAATGATTGTTATATAGCATAACATAAAAATAGCTTGTCATCCGACAAGATGTTCTAAATGATACATCATACATGTATTATCATGAGTTTGATTTAACACATTAATAATATATCATCAACATTATATGGTCCGATGAGATGTAGCAATAAAAAAAATATGAAGATATATTTGTACCTTTTTATCATTTAGAAAACTCAAGCCGCTTGATGTTGATATAAATCTTAAAACTCCTCAGCACGAAAGTATATATGCAGTTGTTTTTTTACTATTATTGTGCTCTTTGAGAATTTGACAATGATGGTTTATAGCAAGCTGTCTCTATTGGTATGTATGCCCTAAGAGCCAGTCATATGGATAAATGTATCGGGACATCATGTAATTAATTTGATTGATAATGAAGGCAATCGCATCTATTATGTTTTTTCAATTATGAGATGATGATATAACATGATAGGTGTCTAAAGAGTGATGTTTCTCGATGACATATGGTTTGGTTTGAGGACTGAACATGAGTTCATATGTATGATAAGAGTATATGTAAGGAGTGGGATCCCAGAGGGAACCACTCCTTACTAAAAAAATTGAAGAATAAAACCTCCAGTCCAAACACATCCAAAAAGATACGATGGAGTGGGTGTAAAATTTTCAAATCTTATTTATGGTATACAAAACAACCAGAGTGTAGAAGTGGAATAAAAACATTGAATATATTCAATTTCTCATAAGGTTACAAATGAACATAACAAACTTACATGTAAAGGTACATCATAAGGATCGATGTAGAGGGAAATCTAAACCACATCAAGATTGTCTCCAATCTTTAACTCCTTAAGCTAGGTCCATAACTTTATGCCATGTCCTCCATATCCTTCACCTAGGGTTGGAAGTGTACCCCAACAAGAGGAGAAAAATTGAATACATCAGCAAAGGTTGGTATGTGCACACTAAAAAGTATAATTGAGCAATATAAAGAAATAAGGACATCAAATAAATAAAAACTTCCCTTAGAAGATAAAAATACGACCCAAGTAGGTTTCAAGAGAAATAATCACAAAAGGAATACTTGCTATTAAAACAAATAAAAGATTGTATCATATATGCATCCACTACCATGGTGGGAAATGAAGCACATATCAAGAAAGTAGGGTACACACCCCACAATCATCATCAATAACCTACATGCATGTGAGACAAGCATAGCCCTAGAACAATATAAATACAAAGGTGGCCAAGTCTCACAAACTTGAAACCTGATAAAGTGACATACTACCAAATCCTAATATATATAACATGGGCCAAACCTCACAAATTTGAAACCTAGGGTATGGGGACACCTCCATCCCAAAAGAGCATAATACTCAAGTAGGAATTTACACATCTGCCGATAAACAAAGCCAATATAATTACACTACTCTAGTGCTACTGAATCACATAGCATGTTTAATGTAGAGGCAAGTAGAAAGGTATAGTCAAAATATACAAACTAGTCACCACATAAGTGACCAGCATATACATCCACCTCATAAGTGGGAAAAAGACATCACATGTCATCATATAAAGTTTCATCATGAACCAAGCATAAAATAAGAGTGTGAAAGAATATCCATGATCACAAGATTAGTAACAAAATAATATAGTTCACAAGAACTTTGATTTCAAAAGAAAAGACATTGTGTATAGGCTAATGTCCATAGGACCAAGAGAAAGATAAAAATAGGTAAATTGCTCATCAAGAATAATAGGAGATGCAAAACATACATAAGAAAGGAAATGGATTTATTGCTCAATATAGAAAGAATGTGGGATGCAATCATACCTTCTTAAAAGTCAAAATAGTCCAAGCTCACTTCTTGATCCAAGTCTAGGCCTCCAAAGAACCTAGTAAGCATATATGTAGATCTTAGGTCAATTTCACATTGATTAATCAAACCCTAAAAACCACATTTTTCTTAATGTGTGAATTCGGTCATGAAAACCATGTCATATTTTAGATTACATTTTTCTGAGTTTAAAGCATATTCTATTATATTTTTCTGACTTTAATTATTTAGTCATGAATTTTACAAGTTATTACATATTTAGGTAAATTCATTAAAATCACCTATCTTTAAGATTATCAAAAGATAGATCTTATTTTTCTGAATCTAACGACTATTTATTTATAATTTTTGGCCCAACAGATAATTAGTTATGCATTTTAAAATTTTGACCAATCAGATAATTAGAAAATGCCATGTAAATAGAGAAATTGCAAAAGAGAGGGAGTGGGCCGCGGTCTGAGTTGGTCCAATCAGTGCTTGCCAACTCGGTCGGCCCCATAGATAATTGGGCAAAAGGATGCGAAAAGACCTTTTACCCATGCGGCAAAACAAAAGCATTAAACGAATGCAAGGGTAGATACGAGAAGTCTCTTGTGGTCTTATTCCTCATCGAGTTGGGTTACAACAAATGAACTAGGGATCAAATACTCTAATCAAACCATGAGCTCAGAGGGGAAACATAGAAACTAGGGGTGCCACCGAGTTCGCTTGAGCAAACCAAACTCAACGAGCCTGATCAACAACACCCACAGTGGGGAAATGCTCCAGAATGTTTTCCCGCCAAGAAGACAGTCAAAGAGCAAAATTGAAAAGAGGCAAATTCTCTAGACGAACCTCGAGTACCAATTGGCACAGTGAAAAGCTTCTCAAAGACAAGGGAAAGCAAAGCACCCGGTTCCGTAGTTGTTTGAACGTCAAAACCTCTTGGTCCTCACAGGGATGATGCAGAGACATAATAGAGAGGAAGAAGATGATGGCAAGGCGATCGGCTCTCAAACAGGGCTTATAACATGAGTGATTGGGTTGTGTAGGAGTCGAAGGTGATATATATAGGCCTCTAGGCTAGAGGGTTCAGGCACACAAGAAGGAATTTGAAAATAGGGGAAGTGAAGAAAGTCCCTTGTCGACTGGGAGTTTGGGAAAAGGAAACTTACCAAAACATGGGTCCCCCAGATGCAAAAAGACACGGTGATGGTGAAAGCAATTTGGGTTGTGTCAAGAAGGAAAGATTAAAGAGAAAAATCTCGTCATTGTATTCGCTTTAATGGAATTCGACTGGAGGTAGGAGACAGCCCCTCCTCTGTCATATCTGAGGTCATAGTGTAACTTGATATAAAGTGGCTACATGACAGATCCACTTTAGCACAACAATAAAATAAAACGTGACATCAAATAATTCCTATTAAAACCAAAGTTATATTAAATTAATTTGACTTTTTGTCTCTCTTCTATTGAGGGTGCAAACAAATCCCAAATTGGATGAAATTTTGCACATATGCTAATTGAAGTATGTATATTCGAATTATGAAATTAGATTTGCCTTTTGAGAATTTTTAATATGTTAAATAAATTAAATCCTATTTTCTCATTCCTCCTTCATTTATGACTTTAGAATTCTCTAAATTTTTTAAAACTTCGCCCACAAGTCATATTTAATGTGTTGGATATGAATTTGCCATAAATTTTATATGTTGAAATTGTTTGTACAATTATTTAATATTTTGAAGGTTCTACACACTTTCTCTCTGATAATCTACCTTTTAATCAAACATCTTTCTAATTGGGTGAAAATTCACCCAAAGGCTATATTTATTATGTAGATTATGAATCCAAGATTATTTTCCTCTTTTGGATTCAATTAATATTTTATTTGATATTCACATCTTCTTTTCCAATTTGAATTAAATTAATTATTATTGTGTGAATAATGTGAAACTTCACTCCCAAGGCAGTTGGGACCCAAGAAACATGATTTTTAACTTAGGTTTCACTTTTGGGATTCCCTTTTATGAGTTATGACACAATTAATATTTGTGACCATTATTTTTACATTATTTCATTATTATCACCATTGCTCATTCCATTATGTTCTATAACTTAATATTATCACCAAAAGAATTAAGTGTGATTATTAGCATAAATTTTACATTATTTCATGTGACCTACTTTATGTATCCATTATTGGCCTAAGACTAATGTGAGAACATTAGGTTATGTTAAGTTGATTTATACATGCATTATCTCATTAGAGTTATACCAAACATATTTTAGGTCTAACCCCAACCTTATTTGGCTAAGCCCAAAAAGGTCAAACTTCTAGGATAGGGTTCAAGATATGATATGTTACAACACTCCACCCCTTAAAAGGATTTCATCCTCAAAATATATAGATCCAAACATCAACAACCAACTACTCTCCACCCCTTAAAAGGTTTAACCTAACAAGTCAAACTAAACAACATTTAGGGTTACCCGCATATCTTTTAATTGTGAATTTTTTAGATATTTATGTTGTTCATGTAACCAACTAACAAGTCAGAATCAACTAGGGTTGAGTTTTAGGTCCTCGTGTCTCTAACCTATCAACCCTAAGATCCAAAAAGTCATAGGGTACAAAGGGTAGGTCCACTACACCTTTATACAAATCCATATATCCCTAGTCACATCTTCAAAGTCAAAACTAGGGTTAGAATTCTATGCCAACTAATTCTAGAGTTAATCTATAGAAACTTCACATATCTCTTCGTTGTGACTGATTTTAAGAAATCATCGATAAAATTTGAAAAAAAAATTGTACATATAGTAGTATAATGAAAATATTTTTTATCATAAGAAACATTGGGGATAAAACAAGGATGGTACCAAAATTAATGCGATAAACCATGTCACAATTTCCAAGATAAGATCTCTTCATTTACTAGTACCTTGTCCTCAAAACAAGACTCCTTCCTCAAGCAAACACCTCTTTAACCTTATAGATATCATCATTAACCTATACAGTAGGGTAAGATCATCTCATGAAAAACTTAGGCAAGATCTAGGGAAAACATCTCACGTAGAGGTCACTATCCAAGTCAACGGTTCTAATAAGGTAGACAAAATTGAAATAGTCAGATTATGACTACCATGGACTCTGATACCATGTTGTAAGGAGTGGGATCCCACAGGGGAACCACTCCCTACTAAAAATTTGAAAAATAGAACCTCCAGTCCAAACACACCCAAAAAGGTATGATGGAGTGGGTGTAAAATTTTCAAATCTTATTTATAGTATACAAAACAACCAAAGTGTAGTAGCAGAATAAAAACATTGACTATACTCAGTTTTTCATAAGGTTACAAATGAACATCTTAAACTTACATGTAAAGGTACATCATAAGGATTCATGTAGAGGGAAATCTAAACCACATCAAGATTGTCTCTAAGCTTTAACTCCTTAAGCTAGGTCCATAACTTTATGCCATGTCCTCCACATCCTTCACTTATGCTTGGAAGCATGCCCCAGAAAGAAGAGAAAAATAGAAGACATCGGCAAAGGCTGGTATGTGCATACTAAAAAGTAAAATTGAGCAATATAAATAAATAAGGACATCAAACAAATAGAATCTTCCCATAGAAGAGAAAAATATCACCCAAGTGGGTATCAAGAGAAATGAACCACAAAAGGAGATACTTGCCATTACAACAAATAAAAAATTGTGTCATATATACATCCATTGCCATGGTGGGAAATGAAGCACATATCAAGAAAGTATGGCACACACCCCACAATCATCATCAATAACCTACATGCATGTGAGATAAGCATAGCCCAAGAACAATATAAATACAAAGGCGGTCGGTCAAGCCTCACAAACTTGAAACCTGATAGAGTGACATACTGCCAACTCCCAATATATATAACATGGGCCAAACCTCACAAATTTGAAAGATGGGGTATGGGGCCACCTCCATCCCAAAAGAGCATACTACTGGAGTAGGAATTTACATATCTTCCCATAAAAAAACCAATGTAATTACACTACTCTAGTGTTATTGAATCACATAGCATGTTTAATGTAGAGGCAAGTAGAAAGGTATAGTCAAAATATAAAAACTAGTCACCACATAAGTGGCCAACATATACATCCACCTCATAAGTGGGAAAAAGACCTCACATGTCATCATATAAAGTTCCATCATGAACCAAGCATAAAATAAGAGTCCAAAAGAATATCCATGATCACAAGAACAATAACAAAATAAGATAGTTCACAAGAACTATGATTTCAAAAGAAAAGGCATTGTGTATAGGCTAATGTCCATCAGACCAATAGAAAGACAAAATTAGGTAAATTGCTCATTACGAATATTAAGGGATGTAATTATACATAAGAAAGGAAATAGATTCATTACTTAGTATAGAAATAATGTGGGATGCAATTATACCTTCTTAAAATTCAAAATAGTCCAAGGTCACTTCTTGATCCAAGTCTAGGCCTCCAAAGAACCTATTAAGCATATATGTAGATTTTAGGTCAATTTCACATTGATTAATTAAACCCTAAAAAACAAATTTTTCTTAATGTGTAAATTAGGTCATGAAAACCATGCCATATTTTAGATTAACTTTTTTTAGTCCAAAACATATTCTATTATATTTTTTGACTTTTAATTATTTAGTCATGAATTCTGTAAGTTATTACATATTTAGGTAAATTCATTAAAATCGCCTATCTTTAAGATTAGATTTAGGCAACAAAATCAATAACAAAAGATGGATCTTATTTTTTTCAATCCAACGGCTATTTATTTGTAATTTTTGACCCAACAGATAATTAGTTATGTATTTTAGAATTTTAACCAATTAGATAATTAGAAAATTCCATGTAAATAGAAATTACAAAATAGAGGGAGTGGGCCATGATCTGAGTCGGCCCAATCACTGCTTGCCAACAGAGACAGCCCCACAGACAATTGGATAGCGTACCTCAGCACCAAAACACAAACAAATGATGTAAAAAGACCTTTTTACCCCTGTGGGAAAACAAAAGCATTAAACGAATGTAAGTGCAAATATGAGAAATCTTATGTGGTCTTATTCCTTGTAGAGTTTCATTATAGCAAATGAATGGGGGATCAAATCCTCTAATCAAACCATGAGTTCAGAGGGGAAACGTAGAAACTAAGGGTTCCACTGAGTTCGCATGAGCAAACCGAACTCAACGAGCCAAAACAACAACACCCACAGTGGGGAGATGCTCCAGAACATGTTTCTACCAAGAAGATAGTTAAAGAGAAAAATCAAAAAGAGGAAAATTCTCTGGATGAACCTCGAGTACCTATTGGCACAGGGAAAAGATTTGCCAAGACGAGGGAAAGCAAAGCACCCGGTTCCACAGTTGTTCGAAGGTCAAAACCTCCTCATCCTCATTGGGATGACATGGAGACACGGAGGAGAGGATGAAGACGATGGCAGGGTGATCGTCTCTTGAATAGATCTTAAAACGTCACTGAATGGGTTGTGTAGGAGTCGAAGGTGATATACATATAGGCCTCTAGGTTAGAGGGTTTAGGGAAACATGAAGGTAGTCGAAAATAGGGAAAGTGAAGAAAGTCCCTTATCAACTGGGAGTTTGGGAAAAGGAAACTTACCGAAATTAGGGTCCCCTATATGTGGAAAGACATGGAGATGGTGAAAAGTGAGTCAGGTTGGGCTGAGAAGGAAAGATAGAAGAGGAAATCACATGAGAAAAATTGTGTCACTGTAGCTGCTTTAAAGGAATCCGACTGGAGGTAGGAGGCAACCCCTCCTCTGTCAGATCTGATCCAAGGGTCACAGTGAAACCTGATATTGAGTGGCTACATGACATTTCCACTTTAGGAAGATAATGAAATAAAATGTGACATCAAATAATTTTGATTAAAACCAAAGTTTTATTAAATCAATTTTCCTTTTTCTCTCTCTTCTATATAGGGTGCAAACAAATCCCAAATTAGATAAAAATTTTCATAGAGGCTAATTAAAGTGTGTAGATTTTGATTATCAAATTAGATTTGCCTTTTGAGAAATTTTAATGTGTTAAATCAATCAAATCCTATTTTCTCTTTCCTCCTTCATTAATGACTTTAGGATTCACCAAATTGTATTAAACTTCACCCACTAAGTCATATTTAATGTGTTGGATACGAATTTTCCATAAATTTATATGTTGGAATTATTTGTACAACTATTTAATATTTTGAAGGTTCTTCACGCTTTCTCTCTCCTGATGTACCTTTTAATCAAACATCTTCTAAATTGGATGAAAATTCATCCAAAGGCTATATGTATTATGTATATTACGAATCCATGATTATTTTCCTCTTTTGGAGCCATATAATATTTTATTTGATATTTTGGGAGAAAACACACATCTTCTTTTCCAATTTAAATTAAATTAATTATTATTGTGTGAATAATATGAAACTTGACTCCCAAGGAAATTGGGACCCAAGGAACACAATTTTTAACTTAGATTTCACTTTTAGGGTTTCCTTTTATGAGTTATGATACAATTAATATATGTGACCATTATTATCATATTATTTCATTATTATCACTATTGCTCATTCCATTATGTTCCATAACTTAATATTATCACCAAAAGAATTCAGTATGATTATTAGCATGAATTTTACATTGCTTCATGTGACCTATTTTATGTATCCATTATTGGCGTAAGACTAATGTGAGAACATTAGGTTACATTAAGGTGATGTATACATGCATTAGCTCATTAGAGTTATACCAAACATCTTTTAGGTTTAACCCCAACCTTATTTGGCTAAGCCCAAAAAGGTCAAACTTCTAGGATAGGGTTCAAGATCTGGTATGTTACAATATATGCATTCTTGTTATGTCCCAAGTTAGATGTTATTGTGAATTATATATATACAACAATAATACATAAGACTAGAAAGTGTGTTGACTCATGAATGAGTCTCATTAGTCATTATATTGGATATCAAGTCAAATAAATTGGTACTTGTTTGAGAACAAGTGTACCAGATAGACCCGCCTTGAGAATGATATATGGAAACCATTAAATGGTATTCATAATAATCTCTCAATGTGATAGTAGTGATTTTAGTTCTTAGACCTAAAGTCACTACAATAATCACATGGTGTTCGATGGATTTTTCCACCATTCAGCATGACCTTGAATAAGGGTTTCTAGACATGCGATGCTTGGGTACATTGTGACACATGGGATTGTTGTGAGGGATGTAGATTGATTCGTCCCTCCTATTAGAGTGATATCCTAGATACTTGATCAGTGAGACTGAGGAACACATAGCCTTACTCATATGAGTCAATATGTGATATTGAACTCATGTACATCTCAAGAGTCTACTCTAGTTCAATAAACATAGATCGAATATTGAGAAGATGAAAATTCCATGCCTTGGGTTTAATCTGGATATCTATGACATAGGAACTATATGATTACTATAACACTAATCACAAATGCAGGTTGAAGTTGTCCTCCAACTTATCCAATTACTTGGGTAGCAATGATGTGTTGCTAGATGCCTCTCATTGCATGAAAATTCATGATATAATTATGGACATCACAGCCAACGTAATTTGCAGCTTATAGGGTCACACACATAGGATGCACTGGAAAAAGAGGTTTAATCATGGAAAATATTTAATATGTTACTGTAATATTTAGGTAATCAAACTTAATAATATTGGTTATCAATCGGCCAACGGAAATGTCCAGTCGACTAACTGAAGAGTCTAGTTGACCAACTAGACAATGTTATTTATAGATAGTAGATATGCTAGTCAACCAGCTGGATAGTCCAGTTGACCAATTGGATATTGTCTCGCAACGAATGATAAGAATGGTCAGTCAATTGACTGAGATGTCTCGTTGACCGACTGATTCAAATCGACCAGTTGGACTAGGTCAAACAATTAATGATAGGTATAATGAAGTCTATTAGTCGTTGCACTAAAAGTAGGTGTTATTACATCGCTAATAATAGGTCAATCTACTGACTGGACAGTCAAGTTGACCCACTAGTTGTGCTAGTTATCCAACTGGATAGTGTAGTCGAATGACTGTATGTGCGCATTCATTGTCTAGTCAAGAGAATATGACATTTTGTTTCCCATGGGTTTTGGAAACCCTATCCCTTCCACTCCTATATAAAGGAGTAGTGTCTAAGGCTTTCAACACACACACGCGCTTCTCTTCTCATGTTTTTGGTAACATGACATCTTAATCCATCTTACCCGTGAAAGGGAGAGATAGAAAGGGAGAAGAAATTCAATGATAGTACATCGACAAACGAAAGGATTGCTCCTTCCCGCCGACTCAACAAGCATGACATGGAGTTCCTAGTGGTCTGTGTAGACTATGTAGATGAGTGGAAGCTTTGTTGATAAGCTAGGAATACGTCTTAAACCTCCATATGTGTACTACTTAAAGAAAAGAATATCTTTGTGCAAGGACAGTTGTTGGACTTACTCCAGTTGAAGGTATATCTCGCACCCTTGTTCCTATACATCGTTGTTGGCACAATTTGCTAGTTAGGGAATATGGAATAGAATGTTTGTTTCCACTTTCATCCCTGACATTCATATTTTCCAACAGTAGTATCAGAGACACATTAATTTACCGTGTATTAGGATTTAATCTATGTGATCATATTTTGTTTGATCACTTATTTGATTGCATACGATGTAAATATTTAAATGTTATTGTGCAATATGATTAAATACCAAATACGGTAGAAACTGTCTCATAGATTTTCTACATATATATGATATCATATATATGAAATTCATATGCTTAATCCTACATTATTTTGATGGTGCATGTGTGTATGTTTATGGCCAAAAATACCTTGGATGCTTATGTGTGTGAATAATTTATTTCCTCTTTTATAAATTTGGTTTGCATATTGAGCCTTCTCTCTTATCTCCAAATGTAATTAATGCTTAACCCTCTACGCTTCACTCAAATGTAACTCAAAGCATTCACATTACATCATGTAATAGTAGATAGGAATGGCATTAATTTGGAAATCTTGGCATAAGGAGGCGATCTGATTAGGTGAGTAAATTGATTGGAAGATGAGTTGATTGACCAGAGGTGCCAACCTACATCTTGAAGGTGCCAACTGACTGATTCAAGGGTCTATTCGACCGAATGGATATGATCCAGTTCATACAAAGGATCATCCAGCCAACTAGAGGGCCAACCAATTGACTGGATGAGCCATTTGACCGATTGAGTTGTTGATAGCACCAAGGAGTTCCTTGCAGGTTGATACATGTGATGATTGACCTTAGGTGGATAATAATTCTTTTTGGGTCCAAATAATTTCATTAGTATAGCCATAATCATCTCTTTTATGTTTGTTATTGCATGTTTTGTTTGTGGATATAGTATGTACATGATACATATTATAAGTATGTGGTGATTGGAAGTGTGAGAATAGATGTGTGGGTTTGCCAAAATAGGGTGCATATTCTATTATGTTAGCTTTTAGTTAGGCTTAACTAGATGAAGTTAATAGGGTTAAGTGCCTCATATCATAAAGATTGAATATGATAAAGAGTTTTTCATACCATCTATCAAGAGTTGCATTGGATAAAGTTGGCAAATATCGCCTATCTAAATAATTAAGTTGTTGGATATCATCAAAAGCTGACTCATGATTTGATGAAATATTGATCTTGACCCAGTAGAACATTGTATGATGCAATCTTTGTGAATTAATAGTGAGAGATATAAATTTGAACAAAATAGTGGGAGAGATAATTAACTAAAGCTAAACTAAAATTGAATCAAATGAAAAGTTTTTTTACTTATGCAAATTTTCTTTGTAGAAACAAATGGCAAACAACGACGCCTTTTATTGCGATCAATCCTTTTGAAGGACAATTTGAATGGGAACAAATTCCATGACTAGTACAGGACTTCGAGAGTAATCTCACCCATGAGCATAACCTCTATGTCCTGGATACACTAGTGCTAGAGAAAACTACTCCCACTATGCCTAGGTCTGAGTGGGATGTGCATCATAAGCATTATGATGACACCGTAGACATAAAATGCTCATGTTGTTCCCCATGAACTATGAGCTTCAAAAGCAACATGAGAACATGGATGTTATTGAGATGGCGACACATCTTAAGAACATGTACCAAGAGAAAATAGGGAAAAAGAGATATGATGTCTCCCATGTGCTCTTTAAGTGTAAAATAGCAGAGTCAGATCTAGTGGGGCCATGTGGACCATTTAGCACAAATGCTAGAGGTGGTTATAGGTACTTCATTACCTTTACCGATGGCTTCAATAGGTATGGCTATGTGTATTTGATGAAACACAAGTCAGAATCCATTTAAAGGTTCAAGTATTTTATGAATGAGTTATAAAACCAACTTGGTAAAAGTATCAAAGCACTTCGATTCTATTGAGGTGGAGAATAATTAAGCTAAGAGTTTAAAAACCTTCTATGAGATTGTGGTATTGTATCACAATGGACTACTACGAAACACCATAGCATAACATTGTGGTTGAAAGAAGGAATCACACATTATTGGATATGGCATGATCAATGATGAGTTTTGCTCATCTTTTGACTTCCTTCTAGGGATATACTCTAGAAATTTTCATGTTTACACTTAACCACGTACCTTCTAAATTTGATTCAAAGACACCATATGAGATATGGACCGGGAAGAATCCCAATATATTTTTTATGAAGATTTTTGAATGCAAAGCTTATGAGGAAAAATATTTTCTTGAAAATCTTGGTCTTAAATCAAATAAATGTTATTTTGTTAGATATTACATCTAACAAAAATGGTTTTGTTGCTTGAACTGTGTTCCTACAAAAAAATTTGGTTCCAAAGGAAACAGTGGGAAAGAGGTAGAACTTGAAGAAGTTAACAAGAAAACATTGAATCTAGAGGTTCAGAAGGAACAAGAAGAGTCACAAACAATTGTGGAATCTCAAGCTCCTCTAGTAACACATGAAATTTTTAGATCTAGTAAGACAAGCCTTGAGTCTAAAAGATTTGGATTTCTTGTGACTCAACAAGGTGATGAGTTTGTCATAGATGATGAGACAACAACCTACCTAGAGGCTATTAAGAGAGTAGAATTTGATAAATGGCTTGAGGACATGAGATTTGAGATGGATTCCATGTACACTAAAAAGTTATGGACCTTGGCAGATCCACCTGAAGGGGTAAAACCCATAGGGTGCAAGTGGTTCTACAAGAAGAAGATCAACATGGATGGTAATGTACAAACCTATAAAGGTTGATTTGTTGCAAAGGGTTTCAAAAAAGTTCAAGATGTTGACTATGATGAAACTCACCATTTGCCATGGTTAAATCCATCAGGATCATACTTTTCATTGTAGTCTGCTACGACTATGAGATTTGGTAGATGGATGGTAAAATCACTTTCCTTAAATATAGGATTCATCTTTATTTTGACTAAAACCAAACTCTTCAACTGCCTCATCAAATTGAAGATTCCAGATTTGAGATACTTGCTTCAATCCACAGATTGACCTGTGTATCTTACAGACTTTATTAACTTCCTTTGGAAGTATAAATAGGTTTTACCATCCATATACCAAATTTCATAGTCATAGCAACTTGCAATGACAAGTATGATCATGATGGATTTAACCATGGCAACTAGTGAAAAATATTTCATCATAGTCAACATCTTGAACTTGTTTGAAACCCTTATAGACATAGGGTTCATCTTTATTGATGACATACTATCGATGGGGAATGAAATTACTACCCTGCAAATGGTTAAAACTTGTCTGGGAAGTACCTTCTTCATGAAGGAATTAGGTAAATCATCTTATATCTTAGGAATTAAGATCTACAGAGATATATCTAGAAGGCTTCTTAGCCTAATCTAGAGTGCATACATTGACAAAGTGTTGAAGAGGTTCAGCATGAAGGACTCAAAGAGAGGAAATCTACCCATGTAAAATGGAATTAGTCTCTCTAGAGCCCAGTATCCTAGTTACTATAAAGAACGGGAACCCATGAGTAAGATGTCATATGCATCCGATATTGGATCTATATGTATGCAATGTTATGTACTCATCCTGATGCCTCATATGATTTGAGCATGACGAGCATATATCATCCATATCCCACTGAAGTTCATTAGAATGTCATGAAGAACATCCTTTAATACTTGAGAAGAATGAAGGATCATTACATGCTTGTGGTGGCCATGAAGAGTTGGTGGTAAAGGGTTGCAGCATAAAAACCTCTTAATTGACAAAAATAATTATTGGCCACAATTTATGTTTTGCCTTAATAATAGAAATGTAAGTTGGAAAAGTTTGAGAAAGATATAGTTGTTGATCTACAATAGAAGTTGAGCATGTTGATGTTTTGAACACAATAGAGGATATTGCATGGATCAAGAAGTTCATCGATGATTGTGGTGGTTCCAACCGTTGGCAATGTAGTAGAGACACTACGGAAACAATGGAGATGTTGGATAGGCTAAGGAACCTAGATCGCATATTTTAGTGTTTCCATCTCATATGAGAGATCATACAACAAGTTGATGTGAATGTTTACATATTATAGACTGCAAGAAATGTTGCTAACCCCCGAATAAAAGCACTTTCACAGTAGAAACATGATGGTCAAGTCAGATCACTTGAAATTAGAGTTGTGGTGATTGTCTCTAAGAACAAGTGGGAGTTTGTTGGTACGTATGCCCCCAAGATCCAAATATATGATGATTGGATATGGGCATTAAGTACTTGATTTTATAATAATAAAGGAAATTTTATCTATTATGTTTGTCTTAGTTATGAGATGATGACACAAACATGATAAATGTCTAAATAATGATGTTACTCAATGACATGTGTCTTCAGGTTGTGGACCTGAACAATGAGATCATATGTATGTCAAGAGTATATACATGCTTGTCATGTCCCTAGTCATATATTATTGTGGAAGAAAAATACACAACAATAATGCATAAGACTAGAATGTGTGTTGACTAGTGACAGAATCTCATTCGTCATGATATTGGATAAAAAGTCAAGAACATAGGTACTTGTTAGAGAGCATTGTACCATACAGACCCACCTTGAGAGTGATACATGGAGACCATGGAATGGTAGTCGGAATTAGCTCTCAAACTGATAGTAGTGATTATGGTTCTTAGACCTGAAGTCACTACACGCATCACATTTTATTCAATGAACTTTGACACCACCCAAGGTGAAATTGAATAAAGGTTGCCATAAAGGTGGTTCTTGGGTACTTCATGACACATGGGGATTGACTCTATCCGATGTAGATGGGATTTGTCCCTCCTCCTAAATTTGATATCATGGTTACTTGATAAGCGAGATTGAGAAATGCATGGCCATGCTCATGTGAGTTAATATGGGATATTGAGCTAACATGCATCTTTGCATTCTACTCTAACTCAAGAAACATAGATTGAGTATTAAGAGGATGTTGATTCCATGCCTCACATTTAATCTAGATAGCAAAGATAAAGGAGATATATATTATTACTGTAATACTAATCATGGATGTAGGTTAGATTTGTTCTCCAACTTTCCAATTACTTGGCTATCAATGAAGTGTTGCTAGATACCACTCATTTCTTGTAAGGTTATAATATGGTTATGGACATTCACTGCCAATGTAAATTTTGGACCTATAGGGTCACACGCATAGGATGCACCTAGAATAGGATCTCACTCATGGATAAGGTTTAACTTGGTTACTAAAGTGTTTAGATAATCAACTTAAACAGTGATGGTGAGTGAATCTACCAATTGGAGTGCCCAGTCGACCGAATGAATGATCAGTAGGATTGGATCCAGCAACTGATGTTGACACAATGACGTGCATCAATCATTGCATTAAAATTCATTATTTATACAAATCAAAAAGTAATCCAATCAAATGACTAGATGGTCCATACGACTAGTGGAATGTCAATCAATCCATTATTGACTTGTAGCAGTCGTCAAACCACAAAATCCAACTGCTCATATCCCCAAGTTTCTTGAAACCCTATCCCACCACTAGAATATAAAGGGGGTGTGTCCATGGCTCTCAACACTCTTATATGGCAAGACTCCTCATCTTAACATTATGGTAATGTGAGAGCCAAAATATACACATAGAAGAGAGAGACGGTCAAGGGGGGAAAAATCAGCATTAGCATGTTGACAAAACAAAGGAAAACTCCTTCTTGTTGGCTTTAGGAAGTGTAATGTAGAGTTCTTGATGATCTGTGTGGATTACATAGAGATGTGAAGGTTGTTTCCATGATGTTAGGAGGACATCGTCAACATTGTCTATGTGCTACTCTAAAGAAAGTATATTGCCTTACAAAGATAGTCATTGGACTTACTCCGGGATAAGGTATGTCTTGCTACCCTTTCCCAATCTATCTTTGTGGATGATGCCTGCTAATTAGGAAATATGGAAAAAAATGTTTCTATTGCATCTTTCTCCTCCATATTTCCAAACAGAATCTTTTAGTCACTTTGTGCTTGTATTTGATGACTGTCTTATTCACAATAATCTTTGGCGTGCCCATTGGGGGCGGGGGGTCTATACAAGGTTTGTATCCCCTGCATTCATCATGCCCATATTGGACCTTGTGAATGCTAGGTTGGATATATGGGTTTGTTCCAAGATAATATGAGCCTCCTCTATGGATTTGATCATCATGTCATTGAAGATATGGTTGTTCTTAAGCTTCCATATTGTATGTGTGATGATTTCAAATACATGTGCTACTCTAAGTTTATTTTAGTCTTCAAATTATTAAGAAATCATTGTTTCTCATACACTTCCACCCCAACTCGACATCACAGACTCCTGGAAATTATAACTAATTTTTGTAGTAAAGGTGTAATCTATAAGAGGATGTGTGACTGATTCAAGAAGGTGACCACATTGCCTACATGTTGGATCTATTGAAAAACCATGAGTGGTAGTGATGTAGTTGGTTTGAGTCTCCCGTGAAGAGCCCTCTATAGAAAGAACTTGATGTGTTGAGGTAGTTTGAGTTTTAAGATCCACAACCATCACCCTTGCATTGTTTTACATGTCTTCTTCAACAAACTCGATATATCACCTTTCTAATGAACCTTCCATTTGTTTCTCCCAAGACATCCACACATCAATTACCCCCCCTAAAGAAATATCAAGGCATATATTAAGAATTGAGGTGTTGGTGTTTGTGTTAAACCAGTCTTAGATGAACTAAATCCCATTGTCCTTTGATATCCACCATAGATCCAACCTTGAGGTCCAATAGCTTGTTGGGTATAGCTTGATCTTCCTCGAGGATTGGGGTGGTGGTACCTCTAATCCATCATTCCATCCATGCTAATGTTTAGTAACCATTCAAGATGACTCTCTATGTGCTTCTTAACTTCCATTTGGTTTATGGCAATACCTCTAGAGTTTAGAGTCATTTGTAGCTAATCCTTCTTCATTTGTCTATACTTAGCAGTCATAACATCCCTCTAGTGTATAGGATTGCCCGTATAGAATTCTCGAAAGGTCTTCCATAAGAGAGTCTCTTTATAAGTGCAAGCCAATTTTATGTGAAGTTTTTCATTGTCTTTCTCTACCATCACCTTTCTTCAAGCTATAGATTGATGCTCTGTTTACCCTCATTCCCTAACTTTTCATATAACTTGGTTGATGCACTCACAAATAGAGATGGACAGATAGGTACTTTGCATAACATAAGTCGGCCTTACATTAACCATAAGATAGCAAGAGTAATTTTAGGCAAAGGATAGCATGTTGTTGATCCAAGTGATGTCTTGGCTTCAATAGAATTTGTTATGTTTAGATATATAGCCATATTGGTTCCTGTATGTAGGATTGAGATATCTAGATGTTTCCCAATGTTTTCAATGAGGGGAATTCCAAATATTCTACTAATTCTTCTTCTAAGTGTCATTTTAGCATTCTTAGAGAAATAAATTGTAGACTTCTCTTTGGCTAGAATATGTCCTACGGTGAGCTTAAACTCGTTTAGACATTTCACCATCAATCTATCATGTTGAACTGACACCTCACCAAACAAGTATCTGCAAAGCACACATGAGTGTAATATGGCCCTCATCTACCAATATTTAGTGTCTACCAATTCTTATTGTTCTTCTCTTTAGTGAAAGCTCAAGCGATCTATGCACATTAAAAAAATATAGGGAGATAGAGGGTGTGTAACTCCACCTGTAGAATTTAATGTGAGCAGTAGGTCTTAGTTATGTACAATAGAGATTTCATCAGTATTGATGATATTCATGATTATCTAAATCAAGTTCTCTGGGATAGTTTTTATTTTGAGTGGTGTTTGGTATGTAATCCCATCTCATTTTGTTTTAGGATTTTGCAGGATCAAGTTTAATTTTCAAGCTCATATGTCTTCCCACCTTTGTTCTCATCAGATGGTTTATTTCCTAGACCAATTATATTATTTGTGATCTTGTAGTTCGATATGAATCTACTTTAAATAGGTGAGATCTATTCAGTTAGGTATGACTAGATACACTCTACTACAATCTTGGATAACAGCATAACACTGATATTGTTAAGGGAAATTGGTCTCAGTTGGTTGAAGATTTTTGAAGTAATGGATTTTGGCATGAGAATCATCATAGAGCTCATCATCGATTCACAGATGTTGTCACTTGCAAGTCATTAGACAGAAGGGATTCTTGATGCGACCCCACTTCTTTTGCAAGAATCGATATCAATGCCATTTGGATATGGATCTTTAATAGCATTCATCTTCAGTAGAGTGGAGTGAGTTTCCTCCTCATCAGGGAAGCTCGCCTCCCTCCATCTGGTTCCCAAAACATAAATTAGAAGAAGTTGAGAATAATTTGATTGAGATCCTCCTCTTTTGTCCATTTTCCATATACTATTTTGTGTTTGGAAATTTGGTTTTGACATTTCTTAGTTTTAATAATGTATTGGAAATACTTTGCATTAGAGTAACCTAATCTCATCAAATCACATCGGGCTCTTTGTTGCCATTATGCCTCCTCCTTATTCAGTATGTCAACATATGCTACCTAGAGCGATATGATTTGGTCATCTAACTCTTTAAATTATAGTACTAGGATTTCTTGATCTTGTCCAATATGAAATTAGAGATCATCCTTCATCTTGTGTTCTTTTTAGATCTCTTCTTTGTCCCAATTATCAGCCTTGTTCAAAAAAATTTAATTGTTGAGGTGAAGTTTGATGAGTCATCACAAGAACTCTCAATGAACTCATTTAAGGATTCATATTTTCTCTAGTTGATATTTGTTTTGAGAATGAAGTTCCCAACAAGTTTCAAGGCCATAGTTCTTACTAAATTTGGCAAATAAATGGATGAAATTCTTGGTAGCACTTCAACCAATGTATTTGGCATAACATCTAGACGTTATTTATTAGATAAAACACAATTTAAATGTTCAGGGAGTATATCATTCCTAATGTCTTTTTAGATCCAATGGCCCCTAGATCCTCTAGCCCATACTCCATAAGCACATCTACAAAATATCTGCTACTATAAACATGTGTAACATACTAGAACTAGAACCCTACCTTAGAACTTAGACCTTTTGGACTTAGCCAAACGATGTTAAGCCCTAATAAGCTAATGCATGTAATTAAGCCAACAATGAAACATAAAAAGTGTCACAAGAGGCATATAGTGGAAAACATGACAAATCATGCTTAATAATCACATATGACTCGTTTAAAATAGAAATAAGAAGATAAAGAACTTAATTGAATGAATAATAAAGTTAGTGGGCCATTAGTGGGCCATAAGACATATCACACACAAAGAAGTCTCAAAAGTGGAGAAAAAACCTCAAATTCGTAATCTACATATCAAAATAGGCCTACATGTCAATTTTTATCTAATTTGAACAACTCTAAATAATAAGGTAAGTGTAGGAGAGAGAAATGCATAAAATATATAAATAGTAAATAAACATGTTATATGACACCAAAATATGGAAATAAAGGCAAATTCATATTCAACACACCTAAGTTAACTTATGGATAAAGTTTCACCTAATTTGGATAATCCTAGTGTCATTAATGCATGAGGATAGAGAAATAAAGAATTTATTAATTAATGCATCTAAAGTCTTCAAAAGGAAAATCTAATTGAAAGAATTTGGAATCTACATATCTAACTTAACCTATGTGCAAATTTTCACTCAATTTGGATAAGGATAGAATGCTTAATGAAAGAGAGAGAAAAGAAGACATTAATTTGGAAAAACTTTTGTTTTAATCGGATTTCCTAGTTGCATTAAATGTCACATTATTTAATTGTTTATCCACCTAATATCGCCTGCAATGTGGCTTTACTTATGTGCCCCTCTCTCGACCATTGGATCTTGTTTTTACGGCATTTGAGTCATCTCCTACCTTGAGTAGGAGCCTGACCCGGACATGAATAGTAACACACATTTTCGATTTGCTCAATCTCTCTCCCTACTTCACCTCTTCACCTACTTTTTCTTCCATCATGACTGGGAGAGGATTCTGCATCCTTTGATACCTACTTTACATACCTTTCTCTTTCCCAATCGAGAACCCCCAAAATGAGACTCTCGACCCTATTTTCTTTCCAATTCTACACCTCTTCCCCTCTATAAATACTTCACCCTCAGGCATCCCTGACATCCTCTAAGTACTTCACAAGCCTCAATTGGACAGCATGTTCCGCCATCATGCCTGGCCTATTCAAATTGAACTTCTGACGTCCGACTCCTCCCCGGCAACCTCTTTGTTGTTTTGGCCTAATTGGCTCCTTAGTAAGCATATCTGGTGCCCCCTGGTTCTTTTCCCCTCATCTTTTTTCTATAGTTTGATCCGAGAGGTTGGGTCCTTTAGCTAATTTTCTACTATACTTGATCTTGTCGTCGGAGCTCTCCAGTAGCTTTATGTAACTGTTAAGATTTCTGCTTACTTCGATAAGGTTCTTCAATAAGATTACACGGTTCTTCTCACGCCCAAAACCAGTCGTTGTTGTGCTTTATCATGGTTCTCTAGTTTTCAGTTGTTTGCTCGTGTGACGTAGGTGTTTTTCCCTTTCTCTGGTTTTTCGACAGCGAGGGTAGCATAGTTGTGTTCTTTGGCTTCTCACAAATTTCGTTGTCTTGCTTTGGGTTTTGGATGTCTGTTGTGTTGTTCTCCCTCGCTTCTTGGAACTCTTATCACCAGCCATGGTGAGAGGGGAGGGGATGATCGGGGAAAGAATCCCCTTGAGATAATCCCATCTTTACCCATCCATTCACTTTGTTTGTCATTTAGGGGTAAAACGGTCACTTCGGCCCTCCTGACTCCTTGTTTTAGCGCTTGGTTGTCGCTAACCTGGATGAGTGGCCGACTGAGTTGGTCGGTTCTGGTTGGGCCAACTTAGGCCCGCGCCCTCTCTCCCTCTCTCTATGTTTAATCGATGGCATGGCCTTTCTTTATTTCCTATTGGTCGATTTTAGAAAATTAATAACTAACATGATCCAAAAAAATTCATAAATAGTCAAATAAAATGAGAAAATTGTAAGATTTCTTTTGGTATTGGTTTTTTTTCCTGAATCCAATGTCTTATGATAAGTTATTTTAATGGATCTAATTAATTAGATAATAATTTGTAAAATTCATAACGAATAATCTGTAAGTCAGAAAATTATAATAAAATATATTTTGAGTTCATAAAAAGATAATATAAAATATAGTGTAGTTTTTAGATCCTAATTCACATGATAAGAAAAGGATGTTATTTTAGGGGTTTGAATAATGAGTATGAAATTGACATAAAATCTACATAATTGTTTAATAGGATCTTTGGAGACCTAGACTTGGTCAAGAAGTGACTCTAGACTTTGGACTCTAAAGTTGAAGTATGTTTGCAAACCATATTATTCTTTTTGAGCAGTTCACCTGTGTTCTTCTTTCTCTTGGTCCTATGGACATTAGCCTATACACAATGTGTTTTCTTTTGAAGATCATGGTTCATGTGAACTACCTTATTTGATATTGATCATGTGATCATGGATATTCTTTTGGACTCACTTTTATGCTTTATGCATGTTGGACTTATTTGATGATATGTGCTTCTTTTCCCACCATGGTAGTGGATGTATATGTAGCACATTATTTGATGGATATTTGGATGGATGTTCTCATCTTTCCTATTCTTGCTTATCTTTTTTCATGCATCATGTGGTGACTACTAGTATAATGTTGAATGTGCTTTTATGTGGATGTTAAAAATTCCCACATATGGATGTAGATGTTTAAAATTCATGCATGTGAGAATATATATATATATATATATATATATATATATATATATATCTGTGTGTGTGTGTGTGTTTGTGTTTGTTTTGAGAAGATGTGTATTATGACCTGCTCGGGTGGATGTATACAGTTAGTACCCACTCCACATTTAGAGGGGATGTATATAGTTCCCCCTCACCTTACATTTTTTGGTAGATGTGTATTTCCTACCTACATGATACATTATTCAGGTTTTTCACCAATGTTACACATATGCCTTATTATTATACTTTGCTTCTACCTATCTCTTTTATAGATGTTCATTTATTTTATGCCCTTTTTGGGTAGTACTTTTCTCTTTTATGGGAAGCCTTTATATGTTGTCTTTAATTCCATATATTGCTCAATTTTCCTATTTGGTATGCACATACCAGGTTTTGTTGATGTTACATTTTCTTCTCCTTTTTGTTGTGTATGCTTCCATCCCCAGGTTTAGATCAAGAAGAGGGTAGAAAGTGGACTTAGACAACAAACTTTGAAAGAAGTGGTTAGATGACCCTCAGCCGGATCCCTTTTTATTTATGATAGTTTTCCTTTGAATCACCCTTGGTGGTGTAGTGATCTATAAAGATATCAAGCTTTTAATAGTTAGATAATTTCTCTTCCATTGCTACTTATCATGTTATGATACATACATAATGAATTGGTTATCATCCCTTTGGTAAAAAAAATTATGTGGTGTTTGGTTCAAGGGGTGTTGCCTTTTTATTTCTAGTAGGAAGTGGTGTCCCTCTAGGATCCCACTCCTTACACATTGATTGTGTTTTTGCCAATCATCTTGTTTGCATTTAGCACCACACTGAAATCTCCGAAACCCATCCATGGTAGCCTTGACACATACGCAAAAATAGTGAGTTGGCTCCATAAAATGTGCCTCTTAGTTTGCTTAATGCTCGTATAGAAGAAGGTAACAAGGTAATTTTTGTTAACCAGATAGTAAAGAATAAAAAATTGTGGCTAACACATGTGCATGCCCTACTCTTGTCTTCCACAGAACCTGGATACCTCTTGAAAAGCCATTTTCCTCTACCTTGTTTGAAGCATTAAATCTCAGGCCTTTTACAATTTTCTCTACTTGTAGACCATAGGTTCTCGGCTCAATAATGGCCAACATATCAATTTTGTAGATAGTAATGTAATCTTTGATTGTATGTCACACTTTTGAAGAGAAAATTACTTGTATATTCTATGTTGTGTAGATCATTAAACAATCTGGTTTTGTGGATCGGGTGGCATATCTCCCTTGTCTTACTCTTCAATGCATATGGGATGGAATTGCTTCCCTATTTTCTAGGATCCTTACCTATGAAGATCCTTTGAGACCATGATTTTCATGTTCCTCGGATGAATCCACATAGTATTCCCAATATTCTACACTAAGGAATATCTCCTGGTACTAGACGTGGGTGAAGGAACTTTCTCAAAACTTAACATCACGATGGTGTTGACGTCAAGTTTCTACCAGGGGCCACCATAGTTTCATCATCAAGTATCATATTGATGTATGCACATTCTCCTTTCTTTTTTCCTATTTTCTTTCCTTCTTGTAGTTTCTTATATGTTACCGTGATGTTGGCGTCTCTTGGTTGAATATTCTTCCCATAATGATATTGGTTATTTTTCTACTTTTTTTTCTCCTTTCATTGATGCCGACATTGATTCAGTCTGCCACCACATGTGGATTAACCGTTCTTCCTAATTTTTCCCTTCTGGATCTGGACCACTTAATTTATTTTAGTGTATTTACTCCTGCCTTATTTGTTTGCATTTTTTCTTTCATTTATCTATGTTGGAGTGGTTTTGTGTGAAGAGCTTAATTGAAATCTCCCAGTGTTGCAGATACATGTATGTTTACATCCATGACTTGCCTTAGCCACTTTATGGACTTCATTCTTACTTTCAATTCTAATTATGCACTCGGTCTCCTTATGACATATTCTTTCATTGTGAAAGAAGATGACTGGGAGATTCTCATATTAAAGTTGGTACTCCTCCCCTTGGATCACGATGAAAGCGATTAAAGGTTTTTGTGTGTTAAGCTTCATTGTGGTATGTAC
Organism: Alisma plantago-aquatica; assembly: GCA_963693085.1. NCBI lineage: Eukaryota > Viridiplantae > Streptophyta > Magnoliopsida > Alismatales > Alismataceae > Alisma > Alisma plantago-aquatica. The sequence continues at coordinate 673,607,585 of OY856409.1, read as the reverse complement.
AAATTTGCCTATCTATTTGAGTTTGATATTTGTATCCACTCTTATCATAGTACCAATGCAGTCTCATGTATCCTCAAGGAATTTTTGTTGGTAGAGGAAATAGGGATGTTGGGTATACGTACCCAGGCCAGGATAAATCTAGGGTTATAGTAGGTTGGGGTGAAGAAAGGGTCCCATGGTTGCACATTGGGATAGGATCTCATCTTTAGCCATGGGACACCCGTGAGTACTTCTAGGTAATCCTCCTATATTGTAAGTTGCACTAGGTATTAGTGATTGTCTAGGTCAATCAGTCTCAAGTTTCCTATATGTTTCCACATCGAGCATATGTGATCTTGTAATGTAGGTAAACCTACTCCTCACCCAAGCACATTTAAGATCACAGTGAAGTTCCAAGACTTTATATTGTTATAGACTGATTCTTTGATTGTAAAGTGTGGAACGCCTTCAATCTCTCCCACGGTAATGTCTTGGTTTGTCATCAGGATGTTCATATCCTCAAAAACTAGGATCAAAGCTTGCAATATTACCCTAGGAAATCGGGACTTAGATCCTTCTTGGGATGGCACTCCTCATCTTGTTGTAAAAGATGTACCTCTACTCAATTGGAGTAAAGAACCTCTTGAGATACATGTGTTGTTGTCCATCGAGTTAGGCATATGTCTCAAATGATTTGAGGATCCAATCATCGTTATAGTTAAAGTAGGTGAGGTTGAACCCAATATTATGCAACATGTTCATTTTTTTGTAGTCATTATTGCACCATTATCATCCTCTAATTGTTGCATTTGTTGTGGGGTGCCTTCCAAAGTTGCCTATCGCATTCCTTATCCTCCTTACATCCCATTTTCATGAGGACGATGACCTTGTCCCCAGTCGTCACCTTGTCACCATGTGTGGTCGCCTCCGCGTCCTCCAAACCCTAGCATCGTATCTTGTATATGATTTTTTTTCTCATAACCTTATTAGAAGACGATCCATTTTCTTTGTTATGTTTAGTATATTAGGATAAGAAAATCATAAGTTTAGTTGTCCTTGCCCAGTAACTAACTATCATTCCACCAACTTGTGATAAGATTTTACCATGTCATCTTTAACTACTGACTAGAATTTTTTATAAAAGATTACCTTCATACCATCTAGTCCTACTACCTTGGTGGGACGCATCTGGGAAAGTGCATGCTCGATTTCTTCTCTAGAAGGAGATTTTTTTGTCAAATTGGCTTCCACCTCAAAGATTCTTCTACTGGTGTCGCGGTCCATCTCCTTCCCTTAAATATCTTGGTCAAACTTATAAAAGTTAGAACAAAAAAATGGTTTATTATTATTATGTGGAAGGTCCTTAATATGATTCCTCGTTCGGCTTACTTTCTCTTCAAAATGTTTTGCGTTCTTATCTCCATTTCTATTTTTGTTTGCTCTTGTTCTGACGTACCACCAACTCTTCTCCTTTCTTTGAAGCTACAATAGTGTAGCAAGGAGCTTCCTGCATCTTTTTAGCATGTCATCAGACATATCTATTTCCTATTCTTCATCCAGTTCCTTTCAAGTTTCTTTAATCTATTTATGGATGTCCCCAAACTTTACCCTTGCTCAAATTGCCATATATCAGACCTTAGTCTTTTAATTTTGGTAACTGCATCATTAACTGGACTCATCTCCCGTGACCTTATAACTATCTCCCTGCCTCCGGTTAGCTACATCGTGTTGATCTAGGTTCTCCTTCTCCCTTAATGGCTCATGCTACTTCCTCATTGTCAACATAATAAGAGAGTAATCTGATTGGACAGATGGGAAGTGTGCGACCACATGTTTCCCGTGAATGGCCGATCATACATCTTCTGCCAGAAAACGGATCATGTGCTAGTTGGTTTGTAATAAAAATAGTGGGGTCCTATGAGGGTATCTGACTATTGGTCCAAACGTTGTCTTCTCCTAGTGCATATATGTATTATTATGTAATATGGCGTTGGATCAAAATGTTGTGTTTCACATGGAATTTGTCCGTCTTAAATAGATTGTTAATGTTCCAAATACGAGGCAAAAGAACTAGTCTTGTTGGGATTTCTAGGGTGTTCTACTTTCTCTTACTTGTGGCTACAGCACTTATTCTTTGTTGCTTGACGATGTGCTTTCAGTTTTCTTGGTGGGGCAGTAAATTGCTGCACTTAAGATTGACGGCTGTCTTAGACCTTTTGTGTTATGTATGCGAGTGCACAATCATACCTTGTGGGCCATAAAGACTCGTTCCAACAACTCTCGTAATCATTGGCTGTAAGATTGCATGAGCGTATTCTCTTAAATTGATTACACTTAATTAAAGCCAATTAGCTCATGATGAGAATATGAGACGAGCTACACAACAAATATCATACCGTGCTTTCAAATAGATAAAAGTACAGCAAAGCGTGTAATCTTTGAAAGATGAAGTTCGTAGTGCTAACAGACATGAATATGTCATGCAATTATGCAAAAACTCAGAAGACCACCCGACTCAGTTCTAAATCAAACACATATTGTTGTTTTATCTGTTAAGAACGCAGACCAACAAGGCCTATGTTGCTGAACCCAATGCCAGACTTGATCATACCATGGCAATAAGAGCACACTGCAAAGAATGCTTCATAAAGAATTCTCACCGAAAAACTTGGGTTCCTCCAACATACCTGTCTTTCATTAAACTACACCCTCAAACTGGAATATTATTTCACGGTTTGAAAATTTTTGACACTAAACAAAACCGTTCTGAACTGGTCAGTTTGGTCCTATTTAGTTGATTCAGTTGTCTGATTTAGTTTCTTGACCAGTCCTACCCAACAGTTTGCTTGGTGGGGGATTCGGACGTTGTTTGATCCCATGTACTAGGAGGTTTGTGTGCCGCCCAGGGAAGGAGGTCCAGTTTCCAGCCTTACTAGTTATTTTGTGTCCGTCTTGCACAAATTCATTTAGAGCTGAAGCTTGGGCTTCTAAACGATGAACAGTCCCATGTAAAACGTATTGAACATTTGTGTAATAATGCTTTTTATATTGTTGTCGGGCTTAATTTCAAGTAATTACTATGAATGTCTATGCTCATACTAGCAAAGTATAATATGATAAGAAATATGTTTCAGATTTCTTTAATTTATTAACTAGTAAACTTTTTCAACTTAAAATTCGAACCTTAACAAGTCAATTACCTTTTCAAAAATATGTTCAACTACCTTTCGCTCTATATCCGCATACTGTCTGTAAAGCCTGCTCGACGTATTAATGGGCTAGAAACAAAACCAAATCAACGATTGAATCTGACATTTAATAGTGTCATGCACTAGCAAAAATTTGGGCCTACAACACCCGAAGAACCGTGAAACATAATGACAATGACAGACGGGACTGTCCCTTACATCCAGAATTCTCCTTTAACCCCCCTATAATTGCAAAACAAAAACAAAAAACATAAAACTGGAAAAATGTTGAGGCTTGCTCTCAAACAAACCAATAATTAGATGTGTTACATGGAAGAAGAGGTTGAGTTCGACAGGTTTTGAGTGATCCTAGTACAATCAAGTCCTTCAGAATACTGCCATGTTTTCAGCAGGAAAACAAATTGGTCAGGAATCAGCAGCAAACAACAGAAGGTATTGAGATGTTTATCTAGAATTACAGAGGTATGATATACCATGAATATGGAAATCAGCTAAAAATCTCAGCCTCTTGACGGAAAGCAGAAACTTTTTTCGACTCTAATACCATTACTAATCCCATTCTCTTGTAACTTTTCATCTGCAGGAAAAAAGAATAACATTAGAGAAATTATAAACTAATATTAATTTCAAGTATGGAAAAACAACTTGGTCTACCGATTGGAACTAAATTCACCGTGATTGATAAAACATAATTCGATAAGCCATTATCCACTATAATGTTCAGTCATAAGATTTGTCCATGAATAAAGTATCAAACACCTATAGTTTCAGAAATCCATCATTTATAATAATGCAGTTTAGTTAAAAATACACTCACCCTTGCATAGATTGACAAACTGATATGCATTTGTAACATGTACTTATTGGTTTCGCTCATGTCTGCACTTACTGATTTGTTTATAATAATGCCTTTCTTGTACCATGTTGAGTTTTTGTATCCTACTTAATTTATATGTCTAGACAGTTAATACATTTCCAAAACTTCAAAACACATTTTCCAGCTTTAATAAAGTTAAATCAAGGTTTCTTATAAATGAAATGGATCTCTTTACATATTTTCTTCATTCACAAAGTGGATTTATTGTTCATGTTCAAATATGTTGGGGAAACTTGAAGATGTTCGAAGTAAAACTGTGTTTACTATTTACAGGCAATAAAGATCAACCTTCATCAATGTAAACGCCTAAATCCCATTGAGGTCGACAACAAGGACTCGTCTTTTTTTAATTCGGATCTATTTTAAGCTGAATTCTCAGTTCTCACTAAGAATAATGTTGATTTATTAACCTACGTTGCTCCTTAACTCTTCATGTATTTTCAGGTCTATCTCTTGGTTTTTAACGTTGTCCAGATTATTAATATTACTCCTGACTAGTGCATATGTCAGTCTACATTATGTGTAAAACCATCTAAAATAAACCTTCATAGTATATCATTGATACTTGCTGAATCCCACTTTACTTTCTATATCGTCATTTGTGATGCAATCTTTCCTTGTATTCCCTAGAATTCATTTTACCATTCTCATGTCCACTAAACTCGCCTTCTGCTTTACCTTGTTTCTTCATGACTAACATTTACCAGGGCACAGGTAAAAGATACAGTTGTTCTTAGGAGTGGGCATAGTTCGGTTTGGTTCGGTTTACCATTAAACCTACAAACCAAACCATAAATATTGGTTTATATTATTTTCAAACTGAATCAAACCATTCACTAGTCTAAACCAAACTGAACTGAACTATTGATTTGTGGTTTGGTTCGGTTTAGTTTGGTTTCAAACTATTATATGAGATGCTATAAATATTTATACTAAGTTTTTTTTGTAAAAAAATAAAATATTCTCCATCAACTTAATCAACACATTTAGCATTATAAACAAACTTCAAATTCGAAAATATTATTTAGAAATTAGAAATACAATAACACATATATAAACAATAAGTAGATAGTGCCCAATAAAATTCAAAAAATCACGCCTTGTACCACATAGTCTAAACTTTTGTAAGCCTTTGTTACATTTATTCAACATTCATTTTTACACAATAACATATACAAACTTATTAAGTATCATAAAATTTAGTTTAGTTGAGTATTTTTTATAATATAAGTTTACATTTTAATCATATATTGAGATGTGTATTGGTTCGGTTTGGTTTGGTTTGGTTAGACCGTACCCTCAAATTGAACAAAACCGTTGTTTCATGGTTGAAAAATTTTGGAACCAAACCAAACCGTTCACGCCTGCAAAACCAAACCAAACCGGTTGGTTTGGTTCAGTTTGGTTGAGTTCAATGGTTTGGTTTGGTTTGGTTTGGTTTGGTTTGGTTTCTTGCCCAGCCCTAGTTGTTCTACTGTACTTACCGTTCAATTTTGGTAAACTTTATGATTGCAAAGTATTCAGGTCAGAGCTCTCCATTTCATCCACAATGTTATGATCCAAATAGAATCCTTTTGTATAACACTTTCCACATGAATACAAAGTATTGAAACATGCCATGTATGGTACATTTACTCCCAACTTGGCTTCACCTCCTACATTTCTTCATTGTCTAGGATCATGGTGTATATGCCCCGATTTGTTTTTGCTAACCTTGATGTTTACTAATCGCATTATGCTTATATTTTTAGTTTCTAATTCACAATCGATGCAGCATGTCAGCATATAACAGACACCAAATATAGCATCACGGAAAAAGTTTTGTTTGCTCATTCATCCTTGATGATATTAAAATTATATACATTATCATGCATCTAGTGAAAGAGGTTTTGGGGGAGTCCAAAGGTTGTGGGCCTCCACAGAAAGAGACTTGATGGTAGAATGAATAAGTACAGAAAGCTATTAAATTGCAAAGGGAGATCTATAGGAGCTTTTCCAAATCTCGAGATGATGCAACGTTCCAGAGATACAAGCAAGCAAAGAAAGAAGTGAAAAAGGTTGTTCAGGAGGCAAGGTCTAGATACTTTGATGATATTTATAAGAAGTTGGGCACAAGAGAAGGGGAAAAAGATATATATAAAATGGCTCGTATAAGAGAAAGGAAAGGAAGAGACTTGAGTCAAGTAAAATGCATCAAGAAAGAAGATGGTACAGTGTTGGTGAAGAACGATGATATCAAGAACCAATGGAGAAATTATATACATAAGCTTTTCAATAGAGATACAGTATATAATGTTAGAGATTCGTGTGACATGAATACAAGAGATATCATTTACACACGACAAGTTCACTATTTGAGGTCAAGAATGCTTTGAAAAAGATGAAAATGAGAACAGCATTGCGGACCAGACGGTATTTCCATTGATGTATGGAAGAGTATGGGGGATGAAGGAGTTATGTGGTTAACAAATTTCTTTAACAAGATCGTGAAGGTTAAGAAGTTGCCGCATAGCACTGTAGTCCCCATCTACAAGAACAAAGGTGATGTTCAGAGCTGCACAAACTACAGAGGTATCAAGTTGATGAGTCACACAATGAAGCTTTGGGAGAGGATTATTGAGCAGAGGCTATGATCTATAACGCAGACATTAAACAACCAATTTGGTTTCATGCCTAGTAGATCAACAACATATGCTATTTTTTTTATAAGAAGGCTTATGGAGAAGTATAGAGAAAGCAAAAGAGATTGTCATATGATTTTTATTGATTTGGAAAAGGCTTATGATCGAGTACCTAGGGAAGTGTTGTGGATGGTTTTGAAGAAAAAGGGTGTGCCAATCCAATACATTGACTTGATTAAAGACATGTATGATAAGTCCACTGCAGGTGTCTAGACACTAACTTTTTCTATCACAGTTGGGGTACACCAAGGATCCACACTCAATGCATATTTGTTCGTTCTTGTTATGGATGAGTTGACAAAGAATATTGAGGATGATATTCCTTGATGTATGTTATTTGTTGATGATATTGTATCGACTGACGAAACTAAAAATAGATTGAATGATAAAGTTGAACTTTGGAGGAAGGCATCGGAATCAAATGGATTGATGATTAGGAGCAAAACCGGGTATATGCATTGCAGCTTTAGCCAATCTCGCAACGTGAATGGTGGAGCCAAGTTGGAAGGAGTAGATACACCAAAATGTGGTAAATTCCGTTACTTGGGTTCTATTATTCAAATAGATGAGATGTCCAAAATGATGTTTCTCACAGGATCACTGCAGGATGGTTGAAATGGAGGAGTGCAACTGGAGTATTATGTGATTGGAAGATCCCTCTCAGAAAAAGTAAGTTTTATATAACTACTATACGACCAGCCATGTATTATGGGAGTGAATGTTAGGCGGTGAAGAAACACGGCCTCAACAAGATGAACGTGGCTAAAATATGTATGCTGAGATGGATTTGTGGGAAGGCTAGAAAAGATCGCGTGAAAAATGACTATTCAGTAATAAAGTGGGGGTGGCAAGTATTGACGACAAGTTGTGCAACGGCTGTCTCAGATGGTACGGTCATGCAACGCAGAATGACTAATGCGCCCATACGAAGCAATGCTATTGAAGCAAGCACAACTAATAGAAAAAGAGGAAGGCCTAAATTAACATGGGAAGAGCTTATAAAGAGAGATTTTGAATATCTACATCTTAACTAGAATATGACCCATGATAGAGTTGAATGGAAACAAAGGATCCATGTAGCCGACCCCAACATAGCTGGGACTGAGGCTTAAATGATGATAATGATGATGATGATGATGATGATCAAGCATCTAGTGAACCATGATGAGTGCATTTGTGAATGAAACGTCAAAAAATGGCCAAAACTTATGGAAATCTCATCAAGTACCATATAAATCTAGAAAAATCGTGGTTCAATCCGCAACAGCCACTGTACAAAAGATGTGGTAAAATTTTAACTATTGCACATAGTTATCAAGGCTCCCGCCTAGGTAGACTAGGCTCTAGAGGAGTCTCCTAGTTCAAGTGACCAGATCCCATAGTGGAATGGATTGGCAGCTTGGCGCCAATGGCAATTAGAGTTAATTTAGATCATCTTGGCGCCAAACTAGATTAACTCGGGCATTAATAAGGTCAATTTTGGCCACGTACAGTCATGTCAAAGTTAAACTAGGTTATTTTATGTCTAATTCAGCTTAAATTAGGCATGACTTTGTTAAGGCTCCTATTGATTTGTAGTAATTGGTCCGGAAAACTTATGAATTGGATTTCTTGAGCTTCTTGAGCAGTTTTTCAAGATTGGTTTGAAGTATTGGAACTTGAGTTCCATGACTTCCAGTGAGTTACAGACTTATATACAAAACACAGTTCATGGGTTCCTTCTTAAAAAGACAAAAAATGAGTTCTAGAGTAACTAACAACATTTGTTGTACAATTATATTCTTCTTTCTTCATAAATGACACATAAAATATTAATGACTAGGAACATCCACCGTATGGATAGATTTTTTGCCAAAACCATAATAGAATATGACAAAATATTATACACTATAGTCGCACTATGTGAAATATTTTACACTACCACCACGGTTATCAATACAGTTTATAAAATATAATATATATGATCACTATGAAGAAGAAATCGCACCGCACCATGTGACAAAAAAAATAATTTACCTAACATATTTTTAATCTTAATGGTTAAACAATACGATGTAAAAAATAATAATTCACTATACCCTTGCATGAACAATATACTAAAAATTAATATTGTACACCGTGTTAAAAATGATGAACCAATATTTATTTTTACAAAACATAACATGTGGATATTATTACAATACGTTGTACATACAAAGTGAAATGAACATCTTGTCATGTGATTTAATCATAATATTAAAACTATAATTACACTACACTACGATATTTTTTTAAAGGAGCAACATTTGTATCATGACCTTGATGAGATTATTATGGTTGAAAAAATATTATAATCTGTGGACATTACCCTATTAAAATATATTAGAATAGTAAAAATAGACAATATATTTTAACGATTTTCATATTCACAGTTAACAAACCAATCACATGGAATTGAAGTTCGAGGAACTGAACCAGAGTTTTTGGAAAATGAGTTTCATATAATTTATGACTTACAACCCGATTGGAGCCTAAATTAGGTTCAGTTTGGTAAGTCCAATTTAGGCTACTTAGTCGACCATATATCTCATTTCTCATACAAATGTAATCTAAATAGAATATCTTTAAAAAGTGAAAAAAAGTAGAGCATTTGAGCCGCCTTAGAAAGTAGGCTACCCATCCTATAGGTATACATATGTCAAATGTAAAAATAAACTAACTATAATATCTATAAAGTTTAGAATAACTATAGAACGTCGGGTCGTCTAGGCAACTATGCTTCAAGGTCCTAAACATCACCGCCTAGCCGCCTATACAACTATGTTGTTTTTGTCAAAAAAAATTACCATGTCTTTAACGTACATAAATTATTATCAAAAACCTCGGTGCCTCTTCACATATAGTCCTAATACTAGCAACTAAAAATGACACATGCCTATTGTTAACTAATATACCAAATCAAAGAGTTTACCAAAAAAACTAGCTACAAAATTTCCCTCGATACGTGATCGCAAGCCTTTCATAATCCACAATGAAGTATTTTTCTATTGAAAGAATAGCCCCCTTGGCTAATCTCATGCACATGGAACCAATTTGGCTTTCCATACATGTGTGCTAGATGTCATTTTCATTTGATAATTACCATGTAAAGCTTCCAAAAGGTCACTCATGAATATTATTTGTACATTTGTATATACCAAGGTTGAAAAAGCGTGAGGCGCATTGAGGCATTTTTCTCCCACTGAAGTGAGGTGTAAGCCTTGAGGCAGTCGAGGTGTAAACCTCAGAAAAGTATGAGGGCCTTTACAGAGGGCCCAACTATAAATGGAACTACTAATCCTTTTTGTATGGCAAACTTCAATAATCTAAAGGCAAAATTTGAAGAAGTTTATTAATTGAAAAACTCATAAAGGATTTTTTATTCATTAAATATGATGTACAGAAGGCCATTCGTATCTTTTAAAATCCTTTATATGAAGGAGCATTAGATGTAAGTTTAAAAAGGTGAAAAATAACAAATTTCCATTTCATTATTATATCATTTTGTTTTGTAAAGTTAATATGAGATATGTCGTAGCATGAAGTCAATGTAATTAAAAAAATATTATAACATCCACGAATTTAGTATATGTAAATGTGATATTTTGTATCAATAGTACATACAAATTAATGTCATTTTCAATGGGATGACGATATATAGAGCACGTTTTTTAGAAATAGTAAAGATCGCATCATTCCAAAATATTGTGTTCCAATTGGCAGAGAAGGTTAAAATGGCATGTACTTAGGGGTGAGCAAGTAATGGTCCAGACCGCAAAACCAAACCGAACCGGACCGGTTAATTCGGTCCAGTACGGTCCAAAATGAGTTCGGTCTGATCTGCGGTTCGGAAATTTTGGTGTTCAGTTTTTGGTCAGGTCCGGTCCAAAACTAGTCCGATCGTGGACTGGACCGCAGAACGACTATCATATAAAATACATGTATATTTGTAAGTATATTATGTAGCAAACACAAATAAAGTACATATATAAGCACTAGTAGTGTAGATGTTTTCTATTAGTGTTATATAGTTGTTAGAAGTAACTAAGATTGTCTATGGAAAGGACCTAGAGCACAAAGCCCTGCTAACGATGGACATCACCATGGCTGCCGATGATATGCAAGAGGACGACATTGGTTCCATGGTGCTATCTCGTTTCTCCGATTCCCGTCATTCTACCGACCAGAACTCTTGCGCCATTGTCAGTACGATGTGCCAAGAGCTAAAGGACCGTGGCATTCCTCTCACTCCCGTTGCCTACTTCAGGGCTGCCACATCCACTGTCGACCGACTCACTCAAGACAGCTCATTTGGGCCCGATCCAAATACGAAGGCCCTCCTGACATTCTTGTTCGTAGTGCTTCCGGCGGTGCCCGCCGACGCAATGAGGAGCAAGGGTAGTGAGGTGGCCCGAACACTTGTCAGGATTTTGGGATTTAGCACATTGTCCTAGGGATCAACTAAGGCTGCACTAAAGTGTCTTACGCGTGCAAATGGGGATAAAAGCAACTGGGTTGAAGGCATTCAACCGTTGTATGATGTCCTTCTTGGTTTTGTAACGGATATAAGGGAGAAGATGAGAAGGGAAGCTCATATGTGTCTCTGCGACATCTTAAGACATATTCAAGGAACATCAGTTCTATCACTTGCAAGTGAAAGAATCATTAACCTCTTGAACAAGAGATCCCTACATTCTAAACCCACGATTGATTTTAATGCCAATATATCTCAAGTTTCAGGTGCATTGGAGGTTTTATTGATGTTGAATGCTTTAAAGGAGTGCCCTCCACTGATGACAAACACACACAAAAACATATTTTTAATGTCATGCACGAACCTTTCTAAGAATATTGAAACTCTTGTCCTCACAAGGGCCATAATGGCGGCCTTCATAGCCTTAGTTGCAGTTCTGTGCCAGATACTTCAGCTGGAAATATGTTAGGTTTGTTGTGTTCCATATCAGTATTTATTTGTGGAAGGGAAAAGTCTACAGATGTGTTGGCAGCAACTGCTCGTATGCTGCATGTTGGTGTGAAAAAGGTTTATGATTTAAACTGGTCAATATGTATTGAGAAACTACCATTAATTTTAAATACTCTTGCAGATATATAGGCCTGCGAACATGAAGAAGCCATTTTTGCATCAGCGGAGGCATTTAAGAGTTTAATTTAATTATGTATATATGATACAGTGATTGATGAAACTAAAGATGGATTGAATGATAAAGTTGAACGCTAGAGAAAGACATTGGAATCAAATGGATTGATGATTAGCAGGAGCAAAACTGAGTATATGCATTGCAATTTCAACCGATCTTACAGTGTGAATGATGAAGCCAAGTTGGACGGAGTAGATATACCAAAATGTGATAAATTCCGTTTCTTGGGTTCTATTATTCAAATAGATGGGGATGTTCAAAATGACGTTTTTCACCGGATCACTGCAGGATGGTTGAAATGGAGTGCAACTGGAGTATTATGTGATCAGAAAATCCCTCTCACGTTAAAAAAGTAAGTTTTATAGAACAGCTATACGACCAGCTATGCTCTATGGGAGTGAATGTTGGGCGGTGAAGAAACAAGGTCTCAACAAGATGAACGTGGCTGAAATACGTATGCTGAGATGGATGTGTGGGAAGACAAGATATATCGCTTGAGAAATGACTATATCAGGAATAAAGTGGGGGTGGCGAGCATTGAGGACAAGTTTGCGATGGCCGACTCAAATGGTACGGACATGTGCAACGCAGAACAACTGGTGCGTCTATATGAAGCATTGCTATTGAGCCAAACACTATAAATAGAAGAGAGGAAGACCTAAATTAACATGGGATGAGCTTATAAAGAGAGATTTTGAATCTCTACATCTCAACCAAAATATGGCCCATGATAGAGCTGAATGGAAACTAAGGATCCATGTAGCCGACCCCAACATAGTTGGGACTGAGGCTTAGATGATGATGATGATGACGATCATGATATATGATACACTGATTCATGAAGGGATTGATCAGATTAGTTACAATGTAGAGGGAGAAATAAAGAGATCAGCACCAACTTTGATTGAAAAGATTTGTAATTAAATGGAGGGTTTACTGGGCTATCACTATGCTGCAGTTTGGGACTTGTCATTTCAGATTATTTCATCAATGTTTGACAGATTAAATGGAGTTATTTAGTTAGTGTTTTATTATTAGTTTGTAATATGGGCCTAAGTGTTCTGGCCCATTAGGGTTGTCTTATGTCCTGTACGCTTCCCTGTTCTCCTATTTATAGGAGCAGGGTTTCTCCTATCTAATATATCGATTAGCCGTCTCTTACTTTCTAAGATGATATCAGAGCAGCCGTCCTAGGGACCATAACCCTACGTGAGAGAGAGCAAGAACCAAAGGAGTGCCCCCCCTTGCGGGCGGCCTCCGCCCTTGGCGGTGCTTCGCTGTCCGTAGGGAATTCCTATCTTTGTTCCCTGCCTATGGTCGTCTTTGACTTCAGCCACCTTCTCCCGCGTTGTCGCCCCTGTTGTCTCCTATCTTCCTGCGCCCGCAACTGCATGTCTAGTCGCCGCCGCTACCTGCCCTTGCGCTACTACTGCTCCTGACCCGCAACCAGCCCTTATGTCTTCGCCCACTGCTGCCCCGCGTGATGCGCCCATGCCGCTCCGCCGCCATGTTGCTCCATGCGTCGCCGCCACAACCAATCACGCTGCCCGCCGCACCATGGGTCCCTGCTGCCCGCTGCTTTTCCTTCCACCATCGCCTCTAACCATCTGCTGCTTTGTGCGCCGCTCCACTTCCTGCCGCCAAGTCACGTTGCCATCTACTACTCTGCCTGACGGCCTCCGTTGCACTTGGCCGCCGCAGTTGTTGTTGCCTCCTATTGTTGCATGTCCATGTGCTGCAGCCCACAATTGCTACTGTTGCCGCTACTTCCTACTGTTTGACGTTGTCTACTGCTTCCTACCCATCCGCGACCACCTACCACTGCTCTATCCCACTACCAAACAGCCCAATATTAAATCATATCCCCTCAATTTTTTTTGCTGCCCCCCCCATATACACTACATTTTTTGTGTTAATCGAAATTATCGGATCCATTTTTAGCCTTATCGGGTTTTCACATGGGCTCCGCCCCCGCACCCCCGGATTTCGGGTCGGAAAGATCCATTTATTTTTCTATCTGGATCTGCCTATTCGGGTCATTTTGCACCTTGACTCGCATTATTGGTTACTGCATCCACATATTTGCCTACACTAAACCTTGCCTCTATCATTATTTTTGACTCTCCACGCCAACCACTCTTTGACTCCTTCTATGCTTGGCGTGAGGGGGAGAATAGAGGATGAAGAGTAGAGGAAGAGATGAGATGGAGAAGTGATGAAGAAAGAGAAGAAGATATATATGCTGCTATCTATATGGATTTTCATGTTGCTGCTATGTGGTGCTTTCTGCTGCTATCTATATGGATATTCATGCCACTTCTATTGTTGTTTTATGGATCTTCTTGCTGCTGCTATTTGGTGCTTTTGCTGCTATTATTGCTTATCATCATCTACCTCGACTGCTGCTATGAAGTTACATATTCAGACGTCTTTCTTACTACTTGTGCTATGATTAGCACATTTTGTTTGCTACTTTGTGCTTTTGCACTTTTTGGCTGTCTGTGCTTTATTTGCACGTTGACTTTCTACTGTGGACCAACACTTTCTGGACTCTGTGGACCAGCACTCTCTGCACTTTGACGTCTGCTACTGTGATGGATATTGTATGAAGAGGATACTAGAGTTATTTATTTGCTTGCTACTCTGTCTACGTCGTCAACTTTTGTTGTTGTGCGCCAGCACTCTCTGGCATGTCCGTGTTTTGACACGTTGACTCTTTGCTTGTTCGTGCCTTGCTTGCAGTCAACTTTCTGCCACTGTGATCCAGCACTCTCTAGGCTCTGCTACTTTGCCACTGTGACCCAGCACTCTCTGGCTACTACGACGACGACTTTGATGAAGACCTTGGTGTCTATCAGCTATTCTATTCTTTGCTCCAAATGATTGTGATGTTGCTTATTTCTGCTCCAGATGATCGAGAAGCTTCTGCGACTTACCTGCTTGCTTTGAGTATCTACTTGAGTGGGAGTGTATGAGTGTTTTGAGTGATTTATTGTAATATTGAGGGGGAGAAATTTCTTGTATAGGCTTGGTTTATCCTTTTGTTTTGTTTCTTTATTATCTAGTCTGACTCTGTTTGCAAGCTGATTTGGGATTCTCCCAACTTCAGCTTGAGGGGGAGTGTTGAGAGTTATTTAGTTAGTGTTTTATTATTAGTTGGTAATATGGGCCTAAGTGTTCTGGCCCATTAGGGTTGTCTTATGTCTTGTACGCTTCCCTGTTCTCCTATTTATAGGAGCAGGGTTTCTCCTATCTAATATATCGATTAGCCGTCTCTTACTTTCTAAGAATATCTTTACAACCTATTACTTGAATCCCTACTACTTCTGGACTAATATTGAGATAGACACCAGAGAAGTGTCATTGGGGGGGCTAATGGAATGCGTAGACACGTTTTTCCCAGAGTCTGCGATTTAGGATAAAATTGTTCTAGAGCAGGAGTTACCAACCTATAGGGCTACTATAGGGCAAGTGCCATCAAACAAAGATCAAATCCTAATTTGGATCTTAGTAATGCACAGACTTTTATAGTTTATCAGATTATGTGATTATTCTCCAACATTTTGTTTCTTAATAGTTTCTTACTTACATTAAATAGTGGAGTGGTGGAAAACGCATGGATCTGATACTCCACATTAATGATCCTGAGAATTCTATATCTAACATGCACAGCATGTGAAAGAAACTAGAGCACATTTGAGATGGTAAATAAGTAAAACGTTTTAATAAAATAATTTTCTCTGAAATACTCCATTAGTATATCATTTTAATTCCATTTTTCATTTTAAATTATTGTTTGACAGATACACATCAAGAAGAGGAACAGGCTTGAGGTGCAGCAGTTGAATGACTTGGTGTATGCCCAATTCAATGAAAAGCTAAAAGATAAAAAGGAAAAACATTTAGCATTGAAGGAGCCCTTCAGAATCCGACTATAGAGACAAGGCAAAAAATTGTTTGCCGATCTCAATGCAGAAAAAGATGAGATCTATCCAGTGTTGGAGTCACATGAAGTGATGTAGGTGAAGCATCTAGGGTTGTAGAGAGAGGTTACATTCGGCAATGTATTATTAAGTGACCAGGCAGTGTTGATTAGTCTCGGGCAACAATTTAAATGTTGTAACTAAAACAACGATGGCCTGTCGTGTCTTTTTTCTATTCATTTGTGCTGTGTCAATTTAATAGATTTCTAATCGCATCAAAAAGATGTGGTGATTGAACTTGCTACGGAGCGTTCATGATGGAAGCAGACGCGTTACCAAATGCAGCAACAGTTGATACCAGAGCTAGAAGAAACATCAAGTTCACCACTCCTACTCAGCCCACCCCTCTTGCTCAACCCACCCCTTCTTTTGATCCACAAAGAGATGGGGAAAAAAGATGTGCTTATCCAGAAGATTCTGATCCAAAGACTGAGGGGGGAGATAACTTCACAAGGGATGCTAGTGGTCAAGCTCCTATCTGTGAGGACTACTCAAGTACTAAAGAGGTGTATTAACTATTTGTTGTTTCCTTATTTTACCGTTGTTGTGGCGACTGAGGGGGAGATAACTTCACAAGGGATGCTAGTGGTCAAGCTCCTATCTGTGAGGACTACTCAAGTACTAAAGAGGTGTATTAACTATTTGTTGTTTCCTTATTTTACCGTTGTTGTGGCGTTTCTTCAATTGGATAAACTTATTTTAATGATGAAAATGCTCCATCTACAGGTACAATACTAACTTACATTTATTTGTTCATGTCTTAAATTTATGTAATTGGTTCATATTTGCTCAATCATTGTTTTATAGTTGTATTATAAACTGTTTGTGTTTTATATTTTTCGTGTTGTGTGTTTACATATGTATAAAAGTTCCTGAATATATTTATTTATATACATGTGTAATTCTGTATAAAATTATATAGGGAAGTAAAACCCATTTTTTCAGCAATCGCTCACTTACCGTTTAACCAGTCACAAGGTGTTGTTCGTACGCTTTAGAGTTTTTTAAGGCATTGATCATGCCTTCTGCAGAAGTCCGTCGAAAAAAATTGTAATTCTGACCAAACTATTGACAATTTTGATTATATTTGCCCTTTTTTTGTGTGTTCTGTGAAAACATGCTATTTATTCATTAAAAAATTTCAAGCTGCAATATCAACCTTTAGAAACAGCCACGGAGGTTTAAGAGTGAAGTCCACAGCCACGGCTTCATGCAAAACGTGCTTAGCATTGGCATCAGCTACCAAAGTAAAGTTTCTAGGAATGAAGAACATTGAAGAAGAACTGAAAACGGGTTTTTTGTTGCTAATGATATGAAGATGAGGATTGATCCTAGGAAGCAGTGAATTAAAAAACGGCCCAGGCGGCCGCTTAATCAGCCAAGACCCTCATCCGCCTAAATTTAGCCCCTAAGCGCCCGGTTAAGCGTTTTGAACATAATCGCCCACTTTTTGCCAGCCTCACCCGCTTTTTCCCTTTTTTCCCACTTTTTTTCCCGCTTTGTTTAAAAATACTAATGTAAGCATCTAACATTAGTTAGTTATATAGTCCAAGTAGTGTCGACTATAATATATGAAACTTGTATACATTAAATGTTCTATGATATAGCTAGTCCTAATTTAGAATGCATACTTTGTGTGTAAGCTGTAATAATTGGGTACTGTTGTAATGCATTTAAGTAAATATCATATTGCTCTATTATACTTCTAACCTAATGCATGATTAGTTTTACTGATTACCTTGCTGCTTTCATTGATTAATGATTGGTACTACTGGTTAGTATTACTTTAGTGATTACTTTAAATCAATAATTCATAGTTTGTTATTTACAACTACTGATCTGCTTGCTGATTTTAGTGATTAGAGATACTGATTAATAGTAAAGTATTGATGAATACTTAGTTACTGACTGATTTGCTGATTAGATATGTATAAAAGTTCCTTAGAAATATATTTTTTATATACATATACATGTAATTTTGTATAAAAATATATAAAATTTAGAAACCCGTTTTTTCAAAAATCGCCGGCTTAATCGCCCGCCTACCGCTTAATCGGTTATAGGATGTTGTCTGCACGCCTCCCGCTTCCCGCTTTCTGATACCTTGCTAGGAAGAGCTTCAAAAGCAATTGTACACATTGTAACAACTTGCTTGGAGTCAGACGGCATTAAGAAGTTTGTAATCTGTAACCTGGAGCAGATCACAGCAGCTTAAGAAGTACTTACATTTCGGCATCAACGAAACTCGTTGCATGGCCTGGCTTGCCTGTGCCTCGCACCAAAGACCCAAATGCATCCATTACGTAGATGCTTGAAGCACAGGATCTTGTATCGTAGTTGAAAGACGCATTCACAAAGACAAAGAAGTCTTTGTTGTTAGATATTTGCCCAGTTTGGGCATGCATTCGTTAGAATTTGAACAATTTCAACAAATCTGCCACATTTATTCTAAAAATGACATATATTGACTAATATGTTTGTTATTAGCTTGAACGGAGATTACTACTATTTTGAGGGCCTTCTAGCTTTTGTTTAAGGCGTGTAAACTATGCTGCAACCTCATTCCACCACCATCTTTTCCTTTCTACCATGTTGAACCAATAGCTACAACTTTTAACATAAACATAGGTGATTTGCAAGTTTTAGATATACCCAACTTTAGGGGATCTACAACTTAATGCTCTGGATTAGACGGTATCATATTTGA
Organism: Alisma plantago-aquatica; assembly: GCA_963693085.1. Classification (NCBI taxonomy): domain Eukaryota; kingdom Viridiplantae; phylum Streptophyta; class Magnoliopsida; order Alismatales; family Alismataceae; genus Alisma; species Alisma plantago-aquatica. The sequence goes on along the minus strand of OY856409.1, from coordinate 673,588,972 downwards.
GCTATAATCTGCATAACGTCACAAAATTCCAAAATGCATCAGAATTTCTTAATTTATGGTAAAAAAGGTAAAGTTACAAATAACTATCACATTTTCATTTTGATCAATAGTTGCAACTTGTAAAATTCATGAGTATTTGGATGTCGATGATGACCGTTTGAAGGCGTTGGAGTAGTATTTACAAGATGATGCAATTTGTGGGAGATTGACGCATCACATGGAGACATAATAAATGTTATAGAGATAACATGAGTAGGAGTCAACATGTAAATCACATATAGCAACTTATGTTTGGACAACCACCACCAAACCACTCTAGATTTAATTAGGTATTTTACTTTCTTTTTTTTGATAAACTATTATCCAATATTCCAGTTGTAATATCAAAAAATTGAAATATATACAACATGTATAGCGTGTAGATTGCGTTAATAATAATATATCACCACATTGCCCTTAATAGCATAACATGAGACATGACACATGACACATGACACATGACACATGAGACATGAGACATGATAGTAACATGTCACTACATTTCCCATCATATTCAATATGAGATAGTAGTACATATATAAGTATTTTTAAATCGATATATTGTGCGTGAACACTTTTATAAAGTAAACCTATTGTTTTGTCATAGAAATTAGTTAGATTTCTTTTAATCACACATGTACAACCATTTCCCCCATGTCAATATAGAATTTTATTGCATAAATAGGTTTACCTCTATAAATCATCTCGGTAAAATTTCATTTCTTCATTTTGTGTGGCCACAAACAAGTCTGTCACGATTTCAAACAAAATTTTGATAATATCTATTTCTCACCGTCGGGAAGGATGTAAAAGTTAGATATTTTAAACTATGGTCTATATATCAGCTGACCTGACACAACGTGTTCTCAGTACTCATCAGCCCTACTTTGTTCCTGCATAGTCATTTATCAAGCCATCTTTCCTTGTCTTCCCACATGTCCATCTCGACATAGGCATACGAGCCACATTCATCTTGTTCAAATATTATTTCTTCATTGCCCAACATTCATTCTCGTATAGCTGGTTGGGGATAAAAATGTTACTTGTTCAGTTAGCGTCAAAGATTTCCCAGATTGCACTGATAAATGATCAATATCTCAATAGTCATCCAGTTTACATGCTACCTTTTTTATTTGTTGGGGCTGGTTAAAAAGAAGAGTGGCAATTTATGACTATGCATATCGTTCTTACTGATATTCATGAATATATTTTGGTCACATCACGGTTTGCTACTGTGGAAAAATAATATGGAGGCTAGAAAGACATTTTGTTATTGAGAGATGGCAAACTCCCCTCCTATATATAGGAAGGAGGCAAGTACAAGGAAGCATTACTCAACCCTAATGGGCCAAGATAACTTGGGCCCATGTACATAATTTACTAATTAATCTAACACTCCCTCTCAAGCTGGAGTATGGGTGAAACACATATCCATCTTGCTAATACACAGAAAAAAAATCATATAAAAATTGATCTCTCTTTACAAGAAATGATCTCCGACTGAATCTTGTAACACAAACGGAAGAACTTTAACACTCCCCATGAAAAAGATATCACGTAGCAGCAAATAAGTCTTCTCTCCTTGATGATGATAAGATCAATGCAGAAGTATTAATTGTAGGGCGCACTCCCTTTGAATTTGAAAATCGTCAGACTTGTAGTAGTAATCACAAACAAGCATCCAAAGCTATATATGGTGGAGAATATGTGTAGAAGCATCTCAGTCATCATTGTTGTCGAAGTAGTTCCGCAAAAAATATACCAACACCGGAATAATGCACGGTAGTTGGGTGAGAGGACTGCTATAGGAGTGTTGCGGCCATAGCAGGTGGGCACATGCTTGATATGCAGCACTATAGGAATATGCACTATAGTAGATATCAACAACACATATGGATATGCAGAAACTAAGTAACATGGTTGAATGATATAACTTCTCTTCATCTTATCTCCTCTTCTCATGTTCCTCTATTCTCCCCCTCACTCCAACCACGAAAATGATCATGAGAGTGGTTGGGGTGGAGAGTCATAAATATTGACAGAGAAATGACGACACAAAAAAATAAAGCACTACCAGTATAAATGTACGGTACGAACAACAAAGCACTACCGGTATAAAGGCACGGTAGGAGGAAAAAGAAAATGATTTGCTCCTTTTTTTGTGCTTTATAAACTAGCACGGATCTTTTTTTCTTTCTTTGTCGTAATCAACTCTTTGCCCGTCAAAAACTAGTCAAAGTCATTGGCGGTTTCTCTCTTTTTGTGGAGTGCCTTGATTATGTTGGTCAAATGATGGTCAAAGAGAGCGATTTACTGTGCTTTCTTTCTTTATTCGAGTTAATTCATCAAGTGTTGAATGACAGTTATGCTAGAAAGACTTGGAGCAGCCGTGATCGTGATCTTGCACGATGCCTTGGTTCCATTGCATTGACTCCTTTTTTTTTACTGCTGGGAACTTTTCAACACGCAGGATGGTGTTGACGGCAACAACACAATCAAGGAGTTCATTAAATCATTATATTTTTCCAACAGCACTTGAGTAATATAAGAAGAGAACTTGCTCGCTGAGGGGAAGAACAAGCAGCCGCATCATGATGATGCTCAGCTTGAGTATGCCTTCAGTGATCTGTCCATAATTGAGAAAGCAATATATTTTTCCAGAAAAAGAAACAATCATGCGTAATGGTTGAAGCTGAGTGTGAGAAGATCAGCATGGCGGCTGCGAACAAGCACGCCTGCTTGTTAGGAATAGGATGGCATGACCACGAAGAGTGAATATGAGTAGACAAAAAAAAAACAATCCAGCAGGTTATTACAATGGGAGGGGTCCTCATCACATATGACGAGAGGCCAAGGAGTAATGTTTGTGTATGAGAGGGAAAAAAAATGGTTGCCCCTCGTACGAGGCAATGACCACGAAGAGGGAATATGAGTGGACAAAAAAGAAAACGATCATGGTTGATCCACCAACTTTGGCAACTTTGTTGTTTGGAGCTGTTCACAGCAAGATCATTCTGCAGGCGATCAGCAATCGAGGCACATGTGTCGGCAGGTTGGTGAGGTGGGAGGTAAGGATAGTATGTGTTGTGCCAATGTGGCTTGCCTCCATGAAGCCCATTGTTGGAGCATGTCTCCGAGAGGTAATGGCTAGGATAGAGGGTGTAGGTAAAAAGATAAGAAAGATTTGAATTTTAGTGAAGGAAGAAGGATACAACCATGGAGGTCGGGATAATGCCTGGCGGACGGCCGGCCTAAACCATAGAGACGGCGGCCGCCCGCAGGCGTTGCTCTCTCATTGTTGTTCTCTCTAAGAGACAGAGGTGTCTAGGGCGGCAGAGTATGCAAAGAAGAGAGGGAAGTTGAGGCGGCAGTAGTGCTAGATTCCCACAGCATGCTCTGATACCATGTAGAAAAATAATATGGAGGCTAGAAAGATATTTTGTTATTGAGAGATGGCAAACTCCCCTCCTATATATAGGAAGGAGTCAAATACAAGGAAGCATTACTTAACCCTAATGGGTCAAGATAACGTGGGCCCAGTACATAATTTACTAATTAATCTAACAGCTACAAATAAGATGATAATATTATAGATAAATCCTTGGTTTGGAATGTCAATCTCAGGATTTTCAAAAGCGTCGGAAATGCAGTTGGGTTGGAAGCTATGGGCAATTTCAACAAAGACATGAGATTATTGAACCCAGAATGAGAAAGGCATGTGCAGTTGTCACTTGTTGGAAACTGAGGCTGACAAGCTATGGTAGAACTTCTATTAACTAAAAGTAAAACATGTGACTAGCATACTAATCTACTGGAATATAGAGACTCTTAAGAGTTGTTTGATTGTCTTTCGGTCAGCACCGAGTGTGCTAGTTTTGTGCCTTTGCCAACAACTTTTTATACAAGCCTACACCGTAAATGTGAATCTCCACTGGTGGGCTGAAATCTTCTGAGAACTAGGCAATTTCATTATCGGTGACTTTGTTATTCACTTGTATATTTTTCTAATTCCGTTTTTTTATTCTTCTTTTAGTACCACAACTGAACCTAATACAAATATCAGTGTTTTAATAAGTGGCCGCTCATAATGGGCTTTAGGCGGGCAGTCAGGCGGATCTCCATTAAGCGGCCGCTTCAGACCCGCTCAGCCCGCTTAAGCGCCCGCCTGAGCACTGCTTTTGGGCGCCTGCCTGAGGCCGCTTAAGTTAAAATCAGGTTCTATGCTCACTTCCTCGACTCAAAATGAAATATAATCAATTTGTTAGTATGTATCAACGTTGTATAACATTATTTAACATGTTAATATAATACTATTGCGCTAAACAACTAAATATGCATCCAAATACTGTACAACAGTTAACTAGTGTATATATTACACTGATTTTGCTTTTTAAAACACAATTTATGTTTATAAATCAAGGTTAGTATGCGTTTCTCATTTTTAATTGAGTTATACATGCATCAAAATCGTTTCTACTTCATATAAGCTCTGTATGTATGTACTGCCGCACCCATTTACATCTTTATGTATGAACTGTTGTACCTACATTACATATTTATCATTTGTACATACATTGCTGCTCTGCTATGAACTCAACCACTAATATTTACTGATACATTATACTTGTACCTATACATACATCCATACCTTAGTTTTTCTTGTATTGTTATGCGTTCAACTAATGTATTATCTATGTAGATGTACTTTGTAGTTTGCAATACATATAACGGTATAATGTACATATCATGTACTGCCTACTACTGTATAATGCATATTCTATACTATGTAGCATGTACCTCTAAAGCATAACGTATTACATATATCATGTACTGCCTGCTACTATATATTCATATACTATGTAGTATGTACCACTAGTGTATATATATCATCTATGGGCTACTTCTGTATATATTTAATTTAATATATTACTAGTTACTAGATTGAGTATGTTATAATTGAGTTAATTCAGTAATTCTATACTCATCACATGGTTTATATATGTATAATAATATATTATTCATATACATATATGTGTAATTTTCTATAAATTATATATGAATTTATGCTCCCGCTTTTTCAAAAAGCACCCGCTTGAGCGCCCGCCTGGCGCTCAAGCGGCCACAAGGTGCTGTCTGCACGCCTCCCGCTTCCCGCTTTATAAAACATTGACAAATATATTTTAAAGACCAGCATTTATGGAAAATAAAATATAATATTTCACGTCATAAAGAGTCGATAGAAGAAAGTTATTCAAATGATGCAACATTTTCGTTACGTGTAATATTGTATGAATCATTGAACTAAACTTCGTCAAAGTTGGGAAAAATTTCGCCAAAACTTCGAACTTCAACCATAGGCGATGTTGAATCCCCAATACTTCGGCCTCATTCAAACTTTGAGGCATGTTGTCAATGAAGTTGACTTTTTGTGTGTATTTTCGTCCCAACATCTTCGAATTTATCGATGTTTCCTCTAAGTTGGCGAAGTTGATACGGCCCAAAACATTAATCCTAACTAGTGACCTAAAGGCCATATAATGCATAAGTGTAGCCTCCTACCCTCTTCACAAATTCTAATATCAACTCCTATGTTTGTTGATTGCCACTCTGGTGTTGTAACTACTACTTGACTTCATATTATATACAATACATATGGTGCATTAAATTTATTTATTTGTATTGCATATTTGACCCTTGCAAGCAACAAATTGTATTATCAACCTACCTAGGGCTAGAGGATCGTGAATTGTGTTTTGTGTTCAATGCACATATATAAGATAGAGGTACAACATAATTAGAAGTTTTCAATTGAAGTTTCCTTCAAATTCACATTATTTAAAATTTAAAAAAATGGCCACGTCAAAGTCCCGCACCATGATATGAATAGGATGTATAAGTAGTTCACTAATTTATAGAAGCATATGTATGTCATGCCATAGCAGAGCTTCTGTTTATCATACAATGGATGTTTTTGTGCTAATATATCCATGTTGTTTATTTATACTTCAAAAGCTTCCTATTAGAACTTTTATGTAGAGCAATATTTCGACAACAACTATTTCAGAAGATTTGAAATGCCAGAAGGAGTTGTACGCATCTCTCTCGTTCTGTATTCACTAGTTTTTACAGAAAAAAGGTAACAAATTTTAAGCGTAACCTTTGTGTACAGAAATCTAGAAGGAAATCCCATAATTTATGCTTGAATTCAATTCCTCAAAGGTCAAACAGAAAGTGGAACATACCTCAGGCGGCACCACATTGCCAGAGTGCAGATCAAATTTGAATGAATACAAGCTAAGCTACAAGACCCAAAAAAAAAAAAACAAATTTAAGGTTATACGTCGACCAATATAGTAACTTTTGGGAAAGTATAAGCATCACCTTGTGAAATATTTCATCTTCTTCTTTAATGTAGATGACTGCTTCATTAGAATCGGCATGTTTGCCTTTCGTTCCGCTAGACTTGTTCTAAGCATGAAAATTATGAAATAGAAAGAAAGGGTCAAGCATTGTATTATGGCATTACATTGTGAGATGTATAGCGCCACATAAAGAAATGGAAGTTGGACACTGGTAGGTCTAGTCTTTAATGGTTCTTGCTCTGGCGATATTTCCAAAAAGATCTCATCTTTCCAGAGCTCACAATAAATAAAAAAGATAGATGTTTGTCTATGACAAATAAGAGCCATAGGAACTAGAAAACTGACAGAATTAAACACACAGGAAATCACTCCTTTTGCAAACTGAAACTACAAGTGCCTATGCAATTAGGCATTGATAATAGTATGATGTTTTCCTAAGATGAGTAAAAGAAGGTGATTACCACATAGATTTTTGTAATCAGCAGGTAGAACTTGAAGCGGAAGGAATCTTGAAGCTCCTTTGTCGGCTGTTGAGACATTAAACAAACTCTGTAAGTTTGATTACATAGCAAAAGAGAAATTCATTGAAGAGGACAACAGCGGAACTGAAATCCACAAGAGGCCTCCCTATACAGACCTCGTCTTCCGTGGCCCAAGTGACCTCATCAAAGAGGCCATTGTACAGCGGAGGTACGGCTTGAAGAGGGAAGTTGACGAACCTCTCACAGATCAAGAGCCCCACTGACGAAGCGGAGTTCTGCAGAAGCAGTCTCAATTTCTCCTTCAAACCATCATCACGGCATACACTTAAAGCATAGTCTGTTATGTCTTTGATGCATTTCTGGTTCTGCATGAGCATCGCAGTAAGGCACGAATACCGGTCAAAAACTTGCCCACTGTAAGATGTGAGACTAGGGAATGGCAGAAAGGGGAAAACAAGCGACGTGATTGGTTTTACCGCGTATCGTCCCAAATTAAGCGCAGATATAACAGCATACGGCCCGTCGTCGTCGTCATCCGTCTTACTGCCACCGCCCTCCTCGCCATCATCATATTTGACGACGGTCCCGACGGTGGTCTGTTCCAGGATGAGGTCAACGAACCCGCTGAGATCCCATGGTTTATCGTCTAGGTAGCTTCTAAGCAGGAGCCGCACGCCGTGAAAGTCCTCGGGCTTGGGATCGAAGAACCCAAAGTCCACCTGAACTGTCTCCTCCGCTTGCCCCTCCTCTTCCGAGTCTTCGTCGTCAGCAGATGAATCTTCGGACGAGTCCACATTCTGGCGGCGGTTGTGCGGCGCTGGTTTTAGAGAGCTGCGGGAAGAAGAGACTTTTGAGGGCAGTTGTGGAGCGGATGCACTGTTTTGCGGAGGCAGCTGCAGCGGCAGTTTAGAGTCCAACGGGTCAGGTTTCGAGGAGGACGAAGGTGTAGAATCGAGATGCCTTGGCACGGCGGCAGGGTTAGTAGAACACAAACGCCCGAGGGATCGGAGAAAAGGAGAGAAGCCAAACTGCGGCGGCTGGTGGTGGACACGGCGGCGCTTTGGGGAACTCATTGCGCATTTAGGCCCAAGCAAAGCGGCTCGGGGTTTGTGGGTTTTTCATTTCGGTTTGCAGCATTGGGCTTTGTTTTTCTTCCAGCCTCTTGTGTGTGAAACAATGCATGAAATTTGTGATTTCAAAATTACTTGTGCCGTTTGGCTCAAAAATTTTAAATCCCAGAAGTATATGCATGGGAGGTACTTAACTTAGATTTTTTTTTTCCTAGTACCACTCACGAGCATCTTCCATTTCCAATGAAAAATTGCTATATAGACTACAACTGACATCCAATTTGAGACCTTTTTGTCCTTCCGCATGTATAAGAACAAAACTAGTTTTTTTCTTATGCGTGTATAAGGACAGAAAGGTTTTCAAATTGGATGTCATTTCTGGTCCATGTATCATTTTCCCACAATCCTCAACTATTTACTTCCGTCAGTTCAATTCTAGAAAAGGTATAGTGAGTGTTCTTTTTTCTATTAAATTCTTATTATTTGGCCTTATCACACGAGTGTCTGCTTGGATTCTTTAATAATATTATTATATTAATTATATTTTAATAGTAAGCGACGCATAAACATGTCATTCCTTAACACATGGATTTGTATCAGACTCATTGTTGAAGTGTTCCTCGAGACCACAAATACATTGACTTGACACAACATGACATGTGATAACCTTCTCCACACGTTCAGCTTGAGAATTTACATGTTAAGGTGAATTTTGTAAATGATGCATCTAAACTCGTAAATTTCATTTTGTTTTATTCTGAAAAAATTGGTTTTGACAACTACTTCTGATAATTCATGTTGGTTCTATGTTCAAATAAATTTATCAAAATTTAAGTTCGTGTTCGACTTTGCACAATCTATATCGATTCTGGATTTGGGCAAATCCTAGCCTAGAATTCCATTAGGTCAATATATGATTTAAGTTATTAGAAGTTAACATTTTGACACTAAGAAATATGTTCTAATGTTGACTGAATTCACGTCTCTTCCAAATTGGTTGAAATTTGATTTTAGGTCGGTTCTAGATCCTAGATCTAATATTCCTACATGTTTTAGATGTGGAAATAATAATCAAAATTTAGTGCTTTGTAAGAAAACTTAATCAGCCTATTATGACCAAAGGTGACTCAAACGTAGAATTATGATAGCTTTAGAAATGGCCCATGAAACCTATCTAGAGAAATTCTCTTGTGAAATTAAAAATAACAATAAAACTATGATGTCTAAATAATTTATTTTAGAATATTTTTAAACAACAAACAAATTTTGGTTTCAGGTTCTACTTTTCACAATCCACACTTGGTCAAATCCATAACAAATCAATTCCTGGTTGGATTAATAGAAATCTAAGTTATGTGAAATTAAAATTTGGACACGTGTAATTTGAGGTTCCAATATCAATTAAATCAAATCAGTTATGGGTTAGTCTGTCCCGAACTTGAGTTGGTTTTAGATTTTAAATTTTAAAAAGTGAACTAGTTCCAGATTTGGACGGAGTGATCGAAATTCAGTTGTAGCTCTACTGTGGGTATGCCTGTAAAATATAATTTGGTTAGCCTTTTTCTCAACCAAAATCAATCTAGACCCAGATGTAGTACTTTGCTACCTTAGGGTGTGTCCACGAGATGTCCTATATGAGAAGAATTCTTCTGTTTAACTTAACAAATATTAATAATACCATATTATGTAAATAATTTTATTTAAAATATTTCTAAATAAAGAGATAAATTACTTAAATTTCAATTAGTTTATTTGAACTTGGAACCAATTATGGTTGTCAAACTAAAACATGAGAGCTATTTTCGCGGGTCAGACAAAATTGTCTTCTTAAATGAAGGCATCATTCACAACAATAGTTCAACCCAACATGGGTTAATTTTTTGAACCAGATGTGTGTTTCCATATCATCACATGTCATGTTTGAAAAACCACTAGAGGGGGGGTGAATAGGGTTTTACAGATATTTGAACAATAATTCAACTCAAACAACCAACCACAAAAATATTGGACAAGGGGACAAGGATTTAGAGTGGTTCCAACCTTAGCAAATACTAAGGCAGTCAATCCACTACCCGGTTGCTTACCCAACTGGGATTTTGAAAGTACTTAATTTTATTACCTCGCAAGGATGTTACATAAAATTACAATACTTTCACCAAACCCTTCGGACAGCCTTCACCTTGAAGTAGTCGCACCAACCTTGAAGCAGCCTTCTTGAAGTAACTTCAAGCTCCCCCTTGAAGTAGCCTTCCTCTTGAAGTAGCTTCCCGTTGCAACAACCTTCTTGAAGTAGTCCGAAGTCCACCTTCTCCACCGAGAAGAACCTTCTCCAATCCGCAGCCTCCAACCCTAGGAGTAGCAAGGAGAATACAAAAGATAACAGAAACAAGAAGGAAAAATAGAAATTACAACTTATCCTTTGAAGCACAAGGCTTGATTTGCCTAGATCAAGCGTATAGATCTCCTAACCAATGTGTGTGGAAATGTAATTGTTGTGGATAGGAGATGCTAGCCTATAGGACACGAATTGGGAGCAATGGGAATGAATAGCAAATATAGGAATTGCTCTATTGCTCAAACAGATTGCCAATGTGAGTATGTATGCTCAAGTGTAGCACAAGTGTAGCTTAGGTGTTTTTAGGTGTCCTAAGGCATGTCCTGTTTATAGGAATGGCCTACAAGTGCTTAAGGACGTTCTAGACACATTCTAGGGGGTTCTAAGTGCTTAACTAGCCGTTAGGTACAAGTTAGGCGCATTAGCAACGGCTAGTTAATTAATTCTGCAGTTGCTGACAGAGTCCATCTCGGTCGAGGACTTGTCGACCGAGATGCCCAGTCGGTCGAGGATTTGTCGACCGACAGGCACTCTGGATCAAGTGTTAGTAACGTTTAGCTCCAACTGCCAACTACCTCTAACGGCTACTTGGGTCATTCTCGGTCGAGGAATTTGTCGACTGAGAGTGTCTCGGTCGAGGAGTTTGTCGACCGAGATTGACCATGTTTCAATCTTTTCAATTAAGGCACTAAGTGTGTATATGAGTGTGCATAAGTGACACTATTGAAGGGGATGACCTATCGAAGTGTGGTGTTTAGCTAGGGAAGATCTAACGCTTGATTTACATGAAGTCTAAGTGCTTGTACATTATATATTTGTACAAGTTTACAATTGATTACATTTCATGATATTTACAATCATTCAAGCATATAGTTTCCCTAGAGCTTTGTCATCCACCTCATTCCTGCAACACTCAAGTAGCACGTTAGATCAATAAGAATGAAATGTTTGTCATCATCGAAACAAAGGGATTTATCATAATGTCCATTTAGCCAACAATCTCCCCCTTTTTGAAGATGACAAACATTTCCTAAATATGAAATAGGAAATATAAAGCATGTGAGTTTCATACCTGAAGATTACCTTTTGTAGCCATTCTTGTTTTGCAGGTGAGTGCTGGCCATAAAGATGAAACTCATTTATATTTTAGATTTTATATTCTTTCTCCCCCTTTGTCATTTCAAAAAGATATCCAGGTTTTATATTTCTTCTCCCCCTTAGTTTTATACTATGCTCCCCCTTAAATAGATATTCTATTAGGAACATGGAGTTAATATCATTTTTGTCTAATTTAGCCACAATTTGTTGCTCAATCATTTGCAAAGGATGTTAAGCCTTGAAATGAAATGAGTTCCTTTTAAGTTCATGGCATAGGTGTATTGATTTCTCACCCATTTTATAAGGGATGTTAAGCCCTAAAAATGAAATGAGAATCCTTTAATCTTAGAGTACAGAAAAATGTCTCTAATCAAATGCAAGGGATGTTAAGCCCTGATTTGTTTAGAGAGTTCCTTTAGGTACAATATATATCATTTTTATGAAATTCATAGATTTCTTCATAACCAAGAGTAAAAATACTAAGGTCTTAACAAGCTCCAAATGATGTTTACAATGTTTTTGTAACCTTCTTAATCAAATAATCAAATTTGTTTTTATGAGCTCCCCCTTAATCTTTACAATTAAAGCAATTTAAAGCTTCTAAGGTCACAAATGATATTAAATTTTGATTTTGACCTTTATTAAAAGTATACTAAGATTAAGTACAATAAAAAGATGTCCAAATAAGCATTTTGTCAAAGCTTATTTTAGGTCGCCCTTGACTACGACCATAGCGCCCCTTGGTCAAATTTAATTTCAACCAAGAGGCAAAAATTTGCAGATTTTCAAATTAAGCATTCATATGTGAAGTACTTGATTAGATATCAATTTTGAAGCATATTAAGTGATGAAAACATCCTTTTAAGAAAGCACGATTAATATCTCAAGTCTTTTAAAGATGCCAATTGAGAAATTTTTATCTTATGTGTTGCAAGCATTTCTAAGAGACATATCATCATTGAATCATTTTGCTTGCCTATGTATCATCAAGGATCCATATATACAATTATCATTATAGCATCATTTTTATGAACTGAATGATGAATTAGTGAAAGCATATCCATGATGTAATGAAAGCATATAATGATAATTTGTAATGACATGATTTCTATATGGATAGACCAGAAAACACTTTAGGAAAAATCATGTGAATAATGATAAAACAGTAGAAGCATAAATTTCAACACATGGTTTCTATTGTAGATATATCAAGGAATATTTAGAATAGACCATGAAAGCAGAAATTTTCCTTGATTTGAATTAACTTGGTTCATAATTTTCATTTTAATCCCAAACCAAAATAATCTTATATAAGATATCAGGGATGATTTCCAAATGTATACAGTCATTAATCACAAATGGATAGCAATTTAATCAATTACAAAAAGAATTCAGTAATTTTACAGCAGACTGGAAATCAGTGACATTCTCGGTCGAAGATTTCTCGACCGACTTAACTGCTCGGTCGAAGTTTTCTCGACCGATCAGGTTTCTGTATTGTTTTCAGAACTATTTATTGATTCCAATTAAAATAAGATTATGCAAGTTATAACATTTATCTAATTTTTACAGAAAAATGCATTTGTGCCATTTAGTTTTATTATTGATTCAAAATGACTTCTTCATATGAACTAAATCACAATGATCAAAAGAAATGACTATTCATGGTTTGCATACATGGATCAAAAATTATTTTAGACAAACCAATGAAATAGAATCATAATGGCACGATAGTATAAGCATATCCAATATGATCATGTTAGAAGCAATGATCATTTAGAAATTCAATACACATGGTTCCTATATAGATAGACCAAGAAATACTTAGGATAATCCATGTGGACCAGTAATTTCTTTGATTAAACTTTCATGATTCAATTTTAAATCAATGAGATGATAATCCAAAAATAGTCTTATTCATGGTCCATGAGTTTTTTAATTTTAAGACAAACCATACTTAATAACCTTTTTCAATCAAGGAATAAGGTTTGTTCAAAAATCATTCCTCATATAACATTTTTGCAATATATTTAAGGATTTTAAAAAAAATCAATATGATTTGACTTGTATATCAAACATTTATAACAAATTGATAGCAAACTAGGTTAATTGAATGCAGGTTCAGCAGATTTATTTCTGACTTCAACAGGAACCTACTCGGTCGACAATTGTTCGACCGACAGTGTTCTCGGTCGACTATTTCTCGACCGAAAATGTTTCTGTACTGTTTCTGAACTGTTTTTCAGTAATTGTTTTCAAGTAAATCATAGACTATATTCAATTATGCAATTTAAAATCAGTTTAGTTGAGATAAAACATACTGATGTCAAAGTAACATTTAGGTCAAATATCAACTAATCATATTCAAATCTTTATGTTTTTAGAACCTTAATTGAGACAAATTTTCAAAGATGTGTCTCTGCAGATTTGTTTAAAATGTATATTTTCAAGTTATAAATTTTTAATTACTTGAATCATTTTGTTATCTCTTTATGTTAAGTTGAGATAGACATAAAGATATACAAATTAAAGTCTTTGGTCATATCTCAACTTAGTCTAATCAATTCAATTTGGGGGTTTTGGAACCCATACCAACTCAACATCCTTTTTCTTGTATGGGCATGAAAAAGAGTAATGTCCAAGACGTAAGCAATAATGGCAACATATAGAATCAACCTCATATCTCTTTCTGTGATTTTGGTCTAGGTTGTTCTTGGGTAGATATGTACTTGTGCCTTTAGGTATATATATAGATTGATGTGCTTGTGTCTTTCTCAAACTAGGTTGTTGATAGGATTTCCCTTTAGGCTTGTAACCTAGTCCTCTTTTCCCAATTTGATGATAGGGTTTATCTAGGATTTGATCAAGAATGCCATTATTATTTAAACTACGAACTTGTTGTTGTAACTTGGCAATCTCATCCATTCTTTTCTTGATATCTAGTTTTGCTTGGTCTAGATTAGATGACAATGCATTTCTTTCTTTGACAATGGTGTCATAATCTAGATGGGTGCACAAGATGGGTTGTTTTTGAAGATCGTTCACTTTAGTTTGCAAATTGATCTTTTCTAAAGAAAGTAGATTGCAATTTGCCTCTATAGATTTGATCTTAATATCATGATCTTCAATGATCTTTTTAAGATCTTCATTTTCAGATGTAATGGCAAGAAGCTTAGCATGTAATTCATCATTTGCTTTATTGGATTTCCTTAGTTTCTTCTTGCACTCAACATATTTATTATGTGTCTCTTCAAGACTAGCAACTAGTTCTTCTTTAGATAAATCAAAAAGACTTACCTCTTCTTCTTCTTCACTAGTTGTAGCAATAAGACAATCTTTGTGCTCATCTTCCTTCTTAGATCTCCATGGGCAGCTAGGTGTTGTAGGCTTGTTCCTAAGCACCAATTGCAACATGTTGTAGATTTGTCCAAGCTGCACCTTTTGTTGCGGTTATGATCACCATCACCCTCCATTCTTCAAGACCTGGTTAGGGTTCCTTGAAGCCTGCTCTGATACCAATTGAAAAACCACTAGAGGGGGGTGAATAGGGTTTTATAGATATTTGAACAATAATTCAACTCAAACAACCAACCACAAAAATATTGGACAAGGGGACAAGGATTTAGAGTGGTTCCAACCTTAGCAAATACTAAGGCAGACAATCCACTACCCGGTTGCTTACCCAATCGGGATTTTGAAAGTACTTAATTTTATTACCTCGCAAGGATGTTACATAAAATTACAATACTTTCACCAAACCCTTCGGACAGCCTTCACCTTGAAGTAGTTGCACCAACCTTGAAGCAGCCTTCTTGAAGTAACTTCAAGCTCCCCCTTGAAGTAGCCTTCCTCTTGAAGTAGCTTCCCGTTGCAACAGCCTTCTTGAAGTAGTCTGAAGTCCACCTTCTCCACCGAGAAGAACCTTCTCCAATCCGCAGCCTCCAACCCTAGGAGTAGCAAGGAGAATACAAAAGATAACAGGAACAAGAAGGAAAAATAGAAATTACAACTTATCCTTTGAAGCACAAGGCTTGATTTGCCTAGATCAAGCGTATAGATCTCCTAACCAATGTGTGTGGAAATGTAATTGTTGTGGATAGGAGATGCTAGCCTATAGGACACGAATTGGGAGCAATGGGAATGAATAGCAAATGTAGGAATTGCTCTATTGCTCAAACAGATTGCCAATGTGAGTATGTATGCTCAAGTGTAGCACAAGTGTAGCTTAGGTGTTTTTAGGTGTCCTAAGGCATGTCCTATTTATAGGAATGGCCTACAAGTGCTTAAGGACGTTCTAGACACATTCTAGGGGGTTCTAAGTGCTTAACTAGCCGTTAGGTACAAGTTAGGCGCATTAGCAACAGCTACTTAATTAATTCTGCAGTTGCTGACAGAGTCCATCTCGGTCGAGGACTTGTCGACCGAGATGCCCAGTCGGTCGAGGATTTGTCGACCGACATGCACTGTGGATCAAGTGTTAGTAACGTTTAGCTCTAACTGCCAACTACCTCTAACGGCTACTTGGGTCATTCTCGATCGAGGAATTTGTCGACCGAGAGTGTCTCGGTCGAGGAGTTTGTCGACCGAGATTGACCCTGTTTCAATCTTTTCAATTAAGGCACTAAGTGTGTATATGAGTGTGCATAAGTGACACTATTGAAGGGGATGACCTATCTAAGTGTGGTGTTTAGCTAGGGAAGATCTAACGCTTGATTTACATGAAGTCTAAGTACTTGTACATTATATATTTGTACAAGTTTACAATTGATTACATTTCATGATATTTACAATCATTCAAGCATATAGTTTCCCTAGAGCTTTGTCATCCACCTCATTCCTGCAACACTCAAGTAGCACGTTAGATCAATAAGAATGAAATGTTTGTCATCATCGAAACAAAGGGATTTATCATAATGTCCATTTAGCCAACAATGTTGTGTTTAATTAATGTATTTGACATATGTAGTTTAACGACACCCAATTCTGAGCATCCCCCGATTAAGAGAGACCTAGAATATAAGGATCAATACCTAAATTTCCATGATCATATATAGAGAATAATAAACAATAATATATATCTCCATGTTTTTAACTTGAATGAATGCATATATTTCAATTATACACTTCAACTATGTTACATGAATATTTTAAGAACTAAATTGTACATAGACGAGAAGAATAGAGATACTATCTAATAATCCTCATTGGCATAGCTTTAATATTATTAATTGTTATGATCACATATGAGCTTAATTAATAAACTAGGGTTTACCTGGATGATTACATTCTTAATTGGATTGATCATTTCTTAAATCTAATTAATAATGATAATTCAATTATGATGTTTTAAACCTAATAAATACTTTAAGTGTGCTTTTACTTTGAGAAATTAGGGTTTGAGAAATATAACCCTAATCGGCCCAAATTAGGGTTTTGATGATATATGAGTACAAAATTTGATAAGTATAGTGTCTCACTAAGTGATTTTTATTATTTTATGTGTAACTCTGATTTAATTCAAATTTGGATATAATTTGGATATATTAAATGTTAATACTATTGAAAAATATCAGAATTTTTGGAGAATGTTCTTACCTGTTTGTCGGTCGAGTTTCAAACTGGACCGACCATGCTGCTGACTACAATATAGCAGTGTAGTATTTGATTTTTAGTTATTTATTGGTAACTCCAAATGATCTAAAAAAATTACTGGAGATCTAAAACTCAATCATAAACAAAATTTCATAATTTTTGGAGCATCTGTTAGCTATTCAATAGACAAATTATAGTAACATTTGTATGATAGAAAATTCAGCTGAAATAAAAGAAAGTATAGTGAGGGGTCAATGTGCAATTGAACCAAGCAGCTCAATTGCTCTATATGGTCAACCTAGCATACTAGGAGCTCTCATAATTCGTGATTCAATCCAGAGAAACAAATTTATAGAGAGAGAGGGAGAGTTAGGGTTTGAGGGGAGAAAGAGGTGGAATTGTTGATTTAGGGTTTCTCTGTCTGAGATATGATGAAATCAAGTAAGTTTAGCTTCTTTGCATAGCCTTTCATGGTGAATCTTCTCTCACATGTCAATATTCCGTCCCTCCTCTGATTTGATCCAAAATGGTATCAAAACTTCCCCTTTTCTCACTCTTTCTTCATGATCCCTCATTTTTAGGGTTTTTGAGTTGAAAGGAAGAAGAATTGGATGAATTGCTAGGGATTTGATATGAGAACGAGATTTTTAGGGATGAGTTGCGTTTTTAAGGTGTTTTCACACCTTAGGGTGAGTGGAAACTTCCTTTAAATAATATATTGCACGAAAATTTGTGAAATCATCCATAATCTTTAATTGCTTAGCATGCGACTACAAACCCTAAATTGTCTGTTTGATCTAAGTTATTGCAAAATGATATGAAATGGATTCTTCCTCTATTTGGATGAATTTCATATGATAAAATCACATTATAAATGTATACAATATATCCTAATGATAATTCCCTAAGTCTTCACAAAGGTTATAAGAGTAAACTGAAATATAGGGAATTTGTGTATGACCGAAATTGTTGTATAATTAAATAGAGAAATTTGTTTATCTGGATCCCCTTGGTTATGAATGATTATTTATTTGAATTCATAGTACATATATGTCAGATAATATCTTGGATTACATTTAAGGTGAATAGTATTTGTTTGATATCTCAGTAAAGAGGGTAAAACCCTAGATGCGAGGAAATTTGGATATTTACGAATAGATATCGGGAAATCCATTTGAAGGAGTTTTCTTGACATGATAGACTTTATTTATTCAATTTTACTCAATTAGATAGTTTAGTTGATATTCTCGATTTTTGCCTAGATGACAATAAATGAAAAGAATTGTTTTTTAATTCAGTTTATAGTATACCTCAAACCATGTTCTAACTATGATCTGAAATTGTTTATATGATGACATGGATATAGATATCCATGTATCTTAAATAATAGAGAATTTATAAGTTGATTGAGAATCTTCTGAAGATCTAAATTATTAAGTTATTTGGGTGCTTGAACAACATTATAGCTGAAATTCAGATTTAAGCTTAATTGAACTTACTTATGTTCCTAGTGCATTCAATTCTACATGTTTGATCTCTTTGATTTTATATATAGATAATAGAATTTCTGATTTTCATAATACATATCCCCGTGAATAGCAAGTAATCAAGGATGGAAACCCAATCTAGTATGCTTTTAAAAGTATACATATCTAATCTATACTACTATAAAAAGAGCGAGTTCACGATGCGCTCTCCTTGATTCTCCCTCTTCTCACAATTTTTCTCAACTTTTTTATATTTCTTTAATTTTATATTTTTTCTTTCATGATAAAATCAGTTGCCACATCTCTTGGAACATGCATTAAGGAGTCAGTAAACAACACATTTTTAAATTTTCTACAATACACTTACGAGGATTATCATTATCCTTTTGAGCAGTTACGAGGATTATCATTATCTTTATAGAGAGTTTTATTTTTCAAATGTTTAATGTAAGATAAACATGTTCAATGGACACGATTACCATTATTCTTTAAGAAGTTTTATTTTTTAAATATTTAAAATAAACATGTTCAATGAGGCATGTGCATATGCACGTATGTGTTGCTAGTTTAGTATTAGATGGTTGATTGAGATGATTAATGTGATATTGTGGGTTTTTAGCTGAATATTATCTTATATGTATGTATGATTTGTTTATGAGATTCAGATTCTCTAATTCAAATACTTGTCATGAAATGATAAGTTATTATGCTATTGCAAGTGGAGAGATATGGCATGACCTAGATTGGGATGTTATTGATGCCATGCATATATGTGTGAAATGTTGAATGAGAATACTTGTTTAGTAGACATGATATATGTTTGAATACATGAGAAATGCTATATGTGCACGAGTAAGGAGAAACCCTAAGAAAAGGGTAAATAATATGTTCAACATTCAGTTCAGTATTATCAGTGAATTTAGTTAAGTAGTCTGAGTAGTCAGTAAGATACAGAGTTAAAAGAAATCAGTCTTGGAGAAAGATATAATCAAGTTATAATAGACTCAGGAGCCGTGAACACCGTAGAATCCCTATGAGAGGTATGCACCTTAGGGATGAAACGACCTAACCCTGGCAGTGTCCAGTATACGGGGGTCAGAACGTACTAATAGGTGGTACGGGGGATGAAGCCATAGTGGAAGTCTCCTAAAAAATACAGTATGTAGTGTCCAACATCAACCAGAGATCCTGGTGGCACTAGAGTACAGAAAAGCCAATAGGTGGCTTGACTCTCTGCCTTTGTACTCAGGTTAGAGGAGGAGTCTAGAGCCAGATTGCCATTATATTGTTGTAGACTAGTGACGTAGTCAAACTTAGTATTCCCGGGTATGTCGGCTAAGTCTTGTACAGTGTGATCGTAGTGCACTACGAGTCTTCATATGTAGAGTACATTGCATATGATCAAGGCATAAGCTAAAATATGATCATATAGGTTTAAGGAGTTTCTTATAAATAAAAAGAGCTAAGTAAGATTTGAGTACAGTTTCGTAGTAGTTGTTCTTTAAATGCAATATTTGCATTCTCTGTTATTTTAACTGTATTGTTTGAGATCTGCTCAGTGTAGTAATTACTGTTGTTATAATTGATATCAATTTCTCAAAGGTATTTCTATAATTATGTCAGTGCTTTAGACTATATTTTTGAAGTACTCATTCACTGAGCGAGTAGGCTCACCCCTCTACTCAAAAATTTTAGGGAAACCACGTGGACTTGAAGAAGGTCAAAGCATCAGAGTAGATCTACCACATGAGTTGAGTATGAGATTAGTTATCTACCACATGAGTTGAGTATGAGATTAGTTAAGTTCAGTCGGTCCCTGTCACTCTAGGTCCTAGTATAGATGTGAGAGAGTTATAAATGATGTTTTGTATCTTTGTTTCCTTAATAAGAGAGAATGTATATGATTATCATGTCGTATGTACATGGAAGTGTGAGAAACAGAATGAATGTAAGGATGTGTATCATTAATGTTGAGATCATATTAGAGTAATAAAAGTTTAATACTCTTGTAAAGTTTGTTTATGTGATTGAATGCGAGTAAACAAGGAGTTTGAAATAAAAGGAAAAGTCAAGAGTGAACTTTGTATTAACAGTAATCCTCATAGTCATGCCCTAATCTCATGATTTGTGGTAATCATGGGATTGGGGTGTGACAATTTGGTATCAGAGCTTAGGATGAGTTGTCAGGGACCATTAAGTTAGAAAGTTAGAGTTATAAGTGTGGAAGATAGGAGGTGATGTGTCTATAGCTCTGGGAAGTCTGGGTATTTGGATACCATGGCCCGGTATCTGAATACTTAGATTGACCAGTATCAAGCTACTCTGTCTATTCTTCTCTGGATGCCCTGGCCAGGCATGTAGTGGGAGAATAGGCTAGAGAGAAACCTAGAAATATTAGGGTTAGGAGACCGAAAGTAATGAAGAGTAAGAGATTAAACATAAAATGTGATACAACTCTTGCTTTATATTGCTTCTTTGATTGAGATCAATAGAAATGCTCTTATATATGAATTCAGATTATCAGTTTGTAGAATATATATGGTTCTTTTATATTCTTATGTATCATGAAGTGATTCAGTTATTGTTTATATTCTTTGTATTAAGTAGACCAGAAGTTATGTTTAAATGAGTTTACGTATGTGGATATTCTTTCCACATGTTTAATATTAATAGGAGTGGGTTAATCTTGAGTAGCTCTTGGCTTCAGGACTGCAAGTTCGGCCTGGTTCGGCTGGCAGGATGTGTTACTTGGATCTAATGACTCCTATTAATAATATAATAAGAGTAGACTCTGGATAAATTAGACCCACATCGTAGTGAGAGTGTACATACACTAAGATGTTGAAACATATAGGAAATATTAGAATAGCTAAGAATTACTTAGAACTAATATCTAAGATTCAACTTTGGGGCCTCATAAGAAAAACCCTTAATTGGTAATAAAGGAACACGACATAAGGTTCTGATTAAGTTAAATGATAAGTACTATATGAACTCTAAATATGAAATATGGAAAAAATATGAGAAAAGTATGTAAGGTCCAATATAGTAAGAATCAATCATGAGTATTGGATCATATAATCGAGTACAATGCTTTTATGTACTTCAAAGCAAAGGCACAGTAGAAGAAAAGAGTTGAGTATACAATAAGTACATAGAAGTGAAGAGTATTCAGAAGAGTTAAAGTAAAGAGAATTGGATGAACATGTAAATCATAAGACTAGAACAACAAACTTAGTTGAAATAAAGAGGAATGTAAAATGATGATCTTGATTAAGGAATGAGCATTATGATATAATTGATAGCATAGAATGTATACCTTTATTATAAAGCTTAATACATTCATCCTTATTAACTTAGGATTTCAAGTCTCTAAAGAACAACAAACTAGTTTCTAAAAGAAGAACAAAAGTGTAGTTTAACAAATGAATAAGTCATACAAAGGTAGACTATATTCAGGAAGGAGAAAACTTGATTGAAAGAGAAACTAAGTTTGACCCATGCATGATCCATTTGATTTAAAATGAAGAATATGTAATGTATTAAACATGATGTGAAACTAGTAGAAAGAATATTGATTTAGATTTTAACTTCACATTAGTAGAAGGATAAAAAGAAATATGTGCAACATGGTATACATGATCATACACATGAATAAGCAGCATGGTCATAAGAGAAAATTAGAAGTTAAAGATGACAAGTGGAAGAGTAGTATATGGTAAGAGGATTATGGAAAGTAAGGAAGGGTTTGAAACATGATGGAGTAATATATATTGTAAAAGAAAGAGGTTGTGAGATTCAAGCAAGTGCTAATTAGTCAAGTATCCCTGTTGATAACTAATTAAACCTACATACGAGAAATTTGTTAAGGGAATGTTTGAATATAAGAATTCTAAGTCTCGGAATCATCTTCTCTTTCATATCTTCCTTAATGAGAGCAAGGTGGGAATGAAGTGATAAGAAAATGAATCATATATGATGCATAACCACCATGGTAGGGACATCTAGTGAATGTAATAGTGACACACAATATGATGATGAAACCCTAGTAGGGTAAATTGACAATGTAATCTATTTGAATGGCCAAGTAAGAGAAAGGAAATTAAATTGATAAGATAAGGAAGACTTTAGTAAAACTTGTGAGATCCAAAGTTTGAATTTCAAATTAAAAGAATAGATTCACATCACAATAACGTCATGCTACTGATAAGGACCGAACCCTGTAATGTTTAGACTTGTAGTAGTTTAAGGGACGTCATGAAACGACCGACATCAAACTGACAAATAAATCATTACAATTAAGCGGAATTAAACATAAATAGCGGATTAACAAAAATCACTATACATTAAAATCAATTTACAAAGAGATCCATTTCTAGGAAAACTCTTACTGAAAGATCCAAAACCTTATATACATCGTTGTTCACATTGTACATACACTATACCATCTCATCTTGAGGATAACATATAAGAGTTGCTCTATCAAAACATATATTGGAGCAACACAAAACCTCGAGGCATATAAACCAAAATCATGGATTGTTCACGAAACCATTACGAACTAACTCCAAGGACCTGAGAGTACAAAGATGACACATAGGACTACTGTCTACAAGACATGATAGGAAGTGCACTCAACCTGAGCTGACACTGCTGTCCCTGCTGTTGATGTTCTCCCTCTACAATACGGTCTCAACCCCCATCGTGCACGTCCACCTAAAAAAATGTGGATCCCACGGGGTGAGACAATTGTCCCGGAGAGAGATATAACTCTCTGCCAATAATGTTATTATCACAGTTAAATAATATTAAATTGAGCAGGGGATAAGCAGTTTAGAACATTCTCATCTTTTAAAGCATTGCAACTATCTATGATAGAGCAGTAAATCATCTATTTTCTTTATAAGGAATATGAAGAACATGTATATCATTTACCCATCGTACTATATCAACATCTCAAGTGTATCCTCTGATGCTCATTATCATGGTATGACATCCTTGAATCATTTTCATTTCTATCGGTTGGCCTCAACCAATCTACTAGCTAGATATTGAATTATACCTGTCATTTGAACATACATCATCATAATATGTCCAGGTACTGGCTTTGTCAATCCTGTCCAACTGTTTCGGGTATTGGACTATGTCAATCCTGTGATTAACAACTAGGTATTGGGTTATTACCAATCTTGTGATTAACAACCAGGTATTGGGTTATTACCAATCCTGTGATTAACAGCCAAGTATTGGGTTATTACCAATCCTGTGATTAACAGCCAGGTATTGGGTTATTACCAATCCTGTGATTGATAACCAGGTATTGGGTTATTATCAATCTTGTGATTAATAGCCAGGTATTGGGTTATTACCAATCCTGTGATTAACAACCTGGTATTGGGTTATTACCAATCATGTGATTAGCAGCCAGGTATTAGGTTATTACCAATCCTGTAATTAACAGCCATGTATTGGGTTATTACCAATCCTGTGATTAATAGTCAGGTATTAGGTTATTACCAATCATGTGATTAATAGCCAGGTATTGGGTTATTACCAATCATGTGATTAATAGCCAGATATTGGGTTATTACTAATCATGTGCATCTCATCACTGAATTCCACATCACCTTTAATAGGCATTAAACATTGGCCAAGCCATCATACTTATTCACATCCTTTATGTAATTCAAGTATTCCTCTTATATCCTCTAAGCATATTCAAAACACTATAGCCCTTATTTAGCTATAAGCATAAAGTATGTATGGTCAAGACTTCATTATTATTATTGTGTCCATTTAATATTATTATTATGTTACTAAGTTGTAATTTCCTAGTTTATTTTGAACATTATCATTTATTACATGAAACTTTTATATCTTGTCACCTCTCACTAGGCAACAACTATTCTCATGGTTCACAAGGCCCATTAAACATCTTCTCACCTCTCACTAGGCAACAACTAACCACATGGCTCATAAGGCCCATTAACATCTTGTCACCTATCAATAGGCAATAACTTATTCACATGGCTCACAAGGCCATTACACATCTTGTCACCTCTCATTAGGCACAACTTATTCACATGGCTCACAAGGCCATTAATCATTATACTTGTTATACAAGTATTTAACATGCCTTACAAGGCTTAGGCAATAAGAGAAATGCAACCTTCACATCATTAGGGTTAGGGTTTCCCTTTTTTATCGAATAGGATTTCATGTTCATATTATTAATCAAAACCCTAATTCATTGCTCCACACATCTAGGAGCTAGCATACATTGTTATCATAAGTATTCAATCATACTTATTTATTCTCATCATCATTAAGTGGTTATCAACACAAAGTATGAGTTTTTCTCTCATCCTTACTAGGATATTGATTACATCATACTCCATTAACTTGGCTTAACCCTTTCTCAAGGCATATAAGCCAACACTTATCATAGTGCATTAATGTCATTACATCTCAATGTAAAAATTGACATGACACTCTTCATGTGTTACTCACCCAAGTATATTGGACTTAAAATGCATCAAGGTATATCAACCTTGAGGTGCTGGATGTGATATTTATCATGTCTTGATGTATTACTTCCCTCATCACTTTTAACTTACTTAAGTTCATCAACTTGTCCTGTATTAAGTTATGTCCCATCCTAATACTTTATGCACTAGCTCATCACATTTGTCATGTAGTGTATTGGTCATAAGTCACACATTTGAATTGTCCAACCATCATCAATTGATATGGACTCATCTCTGGTCGAGGCATTGTTGATATAAGGTTGTACATTATTAATTACTTTAAGTGTTTCACCTATCAAGGTATTAGCCACACCATTATTTGGTGTTACACTCATCACTCCTAAGAGTGTCTTGCCCTCACCTTTACACGGTGTCTCAGGTTAGAGGTGTATGAGCACTCACCATATCAGGCTAGAAGTATATGAACACCTTTCATATCGGGCTAGAGGTGTTTTTATGTGTTACCGATGTCGTGCATGAGGTATCAACTCATTACCATGTCGGGCTAAAAAATCAACTAGGGTTGTGTATCGGGCTACCATATCGTGCAATAGCACTTACTACTCTTCACTCATATCGGTTACCCAAAGTAAGGTTTCATATCAACTTACAAGTATACATTTAACCTTGTATCGTGTATGGAGTCTATACTTGACTTCCTATCGTGCAAGCATATTGTGCAAGCATCTCATGCAAGCATATTGTGCATACCATATCGTGCAAGCCATAACCATATCGGGTTAGAGCTACTTGTGTATCTACTTGAACCCGGTATCACTTTTACAAAGTGACACCATCTTCTTCAAGCTCTAGACCTCCATTCTAACCATTATAGTTAATGGCAACAGGTATAAGCAACTACTAGAACTCATAAATTCATCAATTATTTTAGGAAAATGTTAGAATTAAAAGTATTTCATTAAGTAGAGCAATTTAGGTGATGAATAATAACATGGTTGAGTTCAAGTTATATAACCCGCCTTAAGAACAACTTCAAAGCTCCAAGCTCCAAATATCCACGTTCCTAAGGTTGAATATGACTTTATCAAAAGTCCAAGGTTCGTTCACAACTCCTTCATATACAAGGAATCACCATGGATAAGCAATTGGTGAAGAAGAAAAGAATGGAAGATCAAAACCCTAAAATCATGCTTCAACTCAAGGTTGAAGATGATCATGGCCTCACCTTAGGGTTAGGACTTGAGATCCTTCTTGATCTAGCACCTTTGCATGATACCTCACAACCTTTGCACAATATGCCACCACTTGTGGCCGATATCCCCCTCTCTTGTGGCCAAAAACACTTCACTTGGCCGATATCAACATGTCATGGCCAATTTCAACATGCTTTGGTCGATACCACTTGCTATGGCTGATACCCAAGTTCCATGCATGATAACACATCACTCCTTCACGATACAAGGACCCTATGCATGATAAACTAGGGAAGGAGGGTGGTAAGGGTCGAAAAATTCCACTAAGGGGTGAAACTAGGGGTATATATACTTGTTGCTCATGAAGAAAGGTAAAAATGAGGTTTCATCAATTTGAGCTAGTAGGTGCCACGTGTCCATGCATGGGTGACACATGTACATGCATGCATAAAAATTTATCTTGACATGAAAAATAGTTGAGGGTGATCTATGGATAAGGATTCATCCATTACTTATCTCTTTGAATAAGATATATCAACAAAATCACCACTTTATTCACAACCCGTCACAACTTTACTAAGGAAGTTGTAACCCGACACAACTCACCTCTTTGAGGTGATTTGCACGACATGGAATTTTCCAAGAGTTCACAAAACAATATGAGGCTTGTCCTATGGCTCCTTGGCCGATAGGCACTCATATATAAGTTTCTCAACTTGATACAACTCAAGTTAGGGTTTCATATTCAACCCCCCCTTTCATGGTCATTTCATCACCAAGATTACCATCATTCATAATTGATACAAACATGGTGTCTACTCCTTTATATCTACTCTACATGATTATAGGAGGGAGTAGGGACACTATTGATGCAGTAATTTGCATATCAACCCTACATTTTGGGTAAATTACAATTTGTACCAAAATTGGTGCATAAGGTACCCGCATTGTTCAAACGAGTTCAAACTTGGAATTTAGGCTTTCCACAAGCCACTACCTTGCATAATTCTCTCTCTTATGATGCTAAAACATATAAGGGACGTTCAATATGTGACATATTGCAATATAACCCCTCATCTTGGGTAAATTGCACTTTGGTCCAAAACAAAGGAACATTGCTCAAACAACATTCAATTATGACCAAACTTGAAACATAAGTGTGTCACATGATAAAAAAAATTCTTAGAGGATTATATTATAGTTCTAAGAAACATTATTAGCCAAAACAAATAGGGTTACCTCATAACCTAGGTCAGGTTTGTTACAAGTTACAAACCCCTAACAAGGATTTCGTCCCCGAAATCCCAGGTAAAGGGAGACAGATATTATTCATTCATCATACCATCAAGTCTCCACATAAAATCTTAATGTCATGGAGATGCCATAGAACTTTGATCAACACAAAGTTATTTCACACAAGGTTATAATAGAATCTATCATACATGACACATACTCTACTGTCCTTTTCATTATTGACTGTAGAGTCAACTTTGTGTCAGGTAACATTTTTCTTAGTCAGAGAATCATTATACATACCTTATTTAACTCAGGTGTCAAACCTCACTGATTTGTCACCTTATCAGCTTACATCTTTATGTAATAAGATCCTTGATCTTGGGAGTGTTCTATACCCCTCACTTAGTTTGTCAAGGAAAGACCAGAGTTGCGTTCTGTCACCCACTTGGGACTACAAGTATTATCATGCATCTGTTGTGCCACCCAAATCTGCTGACACAATGCTAAACTCTCTTATGACTTGTATCAATTATCCCTTTAGTTTTTTATTTTCTTGTCATAAGGAGAGGCTACTTATTAAAGAAGAACTATCTCAGAGGTATATCTAGATGTTATGTATAAGCTACCTCAACAAATCTAGATAGGGATATTCTAAGAAGTTATCTTTAACTTGATCAATGTTTCCCAAAACAATTCTACAATTGTTCCTTCAACTCATATATCTTTGCTGATGTTATCTTTATGCGGGGCATAAACCCCTAACATATGGTATCCATACTACCGTATGTAACTAGACTAATTTCGAAGTCGACCCTTCTAGGTAACCAAACATTACTTCTTATCTGGAGTCATGTTCCCATTTCCTCATATCATTGAAAGTTCTTAGATACTAGGATTCTTTACCTTAGTATCCATTATATGTGCCAAAAACACATCTCATCATCATCATGATTACTAGATCTGGGTATTCAAACCCTCAGTTCACCACTGAACATTTGTTACCTCTCATCAGGTAACTGTTACCTCTAGGTCCTCAGACCAAGGTATACATTATACTAAACATCTTCTTTTGTTTATAAATTGATTTATGATTAACTCAGATCCCTTCATATATCAATTAGGATGTGGTAGAAATATTCATGCCACATCTCCTACTTTGTTAGGCTCTTTAGATTGTCTCAAAATGACTACTTGATCAGAGTAATCAGAAAGATAGCAATCTAAGAGTGTCATACTTACCTTGCCTTCAATAAATGAATACCTGGCCAGGGTATTCAAGAATTGAAATTAGGTAGTATGTATTTGTTTAATATTATGTTTCATCTCTTTAAATTTTTAATACTTAATATCCCAAATTTTCTCTAGGTTTTTCTTTTACGTCTCTTCCCTTCCTTCATGAAGAGAGAAATTTCAAAACATATAAGAGAATATTGGACTAAATATAAGTTCTCATCCTTCTTATCTCTTCCTTATGTCCTCATAGGACTAATTAAAGGAAGCTCAACAACAACTACCTTCTTAAAATTATCAGAACAAATCTAGAGAAGACATATCAGAATGAGAAAGCTCTATCTGACTGTCACCCCTCACAGTTGTGGGCTCTGATCTCCAAAACCCAAGATAAACACGATTAAATTCAGCGGAAGCGATTCGATTAACAGCGGAATACTAAAAATCACGAAAAATTAAAACTTTTTGAGACAAGACATTGAAACCATAAAACTTCCTTTAAAAAAGGAGATAAACTGTTTACATCTCTGTTAAATTACTTCTTGAGTAATTATACACAACATGATACAAAATCTCAAGAGTCAAATCAAAATCTCAGACCATAACTCCAAGGACCTGAGAGTACAGAGACGACATAAGACTAACTAACTACATGACTCAGCATTCAGTATCTCCACTTGAGATTCACTGCTGCTCTTGGTGCTGCTGCTGACTCTGATCACCTGCAGACTGGTTCTTTCGTCTTCGACGACCACCTAAAAAGTTGAAATCTACGGGGTGAGACAATTTTAAATAATTGTCCCAGTGAGAGTTATAACTCTCCGCCAGAAGCTTTATTATGGCAATCACTGAACAATATGAACAATAAAAGCTTTAAGGTAATCAACAGCAGATTGTTATCAAGTAGAACAACAACATTTAAGGAATATGAAGAACATGTATACTAAACAGTGTAACCATCAATCATTGTATCTCATAGTTCAACCTAAGCAGATATGCTACGCGGTTGATTATATTTTACAAACATTATTATGCCTTGCAGAGATGAGGTATATCGC
The DNA here is from genome assembly GCA_963693085.1 of Alisma plantago-aquatica. Classification (NCBI taxonomy): domain Eukaryota; kingdom Viridiplantae; phylum Streptophyta; class Magnoliopsida; order Alismatales; family Alismataceae; genus Alisma; species Alisma plantago-aquatica. The sequence continues at coordinate 673,559,302 of OY856409.1, read as the reverse complement.
TCATACTCCAACCGATCACTGTTAAGTCGCATCGGTATCATACCTAGGTCATCAAAAGAGCCGGATTCTTACGACCTCATCTTCCCCAGTCACTATGAGGATCAACATGCAGGACATCTAGTGTCTCTGCTACTATAGCTTACCAGGGTATTCTGGTACTTCGCTATTAGAGTCACAATGGCATTATGTACTCTCTTCGCCATCGAAAGATTTCTTGTTTATCTCTCATCGATGCGGTATAAAAGATTTCCTCGGGAGATTAGTGTTACATCATCCCGGCATAAACACATAGTGTAGGATTCATAGATTGGATACATCTATATCATTTCCTACACTAGGATGTAAGGGCATTCACATCCATATTCCCCACATACTCAAAAGTATGTGATCCAGGAGTTCCCTTAGGAAAACCTGTTTCACCATCATTTAACTCATGACAATGATGGATCTATGATCAGGGCTCTACATGGTATGATTATACTTGATTAGTTAGGTACATTTCAGTATTCTTTTAACATCATACATGTTCTCAAACATTAATCATTAGCATAACAACTATGAAAGTAGAATACTAAATGTATCAAGTCTAACTCACATTAATTATCATTTCTCAATCATCTAATCACAAGTCATTTGACAAGCATGACCTTGATGATATTCATGACTCTCACAGCCTATCCTTCTCATAAGATGCCATTTACTAGGCATCAACATATGTCATTATTTATAAAGCTAATAACATGCTTTCAATGAATATGAAATCATAATCCTTACCTGGATATGATCACCATCATGTATAAAAACCTGCATGGTTAATCCAATTGATAATAGTAGGCAGTTCATATCAAGAGTTGTACCCTCATACTCTTATAAGGGTTAGATTCCCTGATTTTCATCAATTAGGGTTTACTATTCACAATACATGTCATCACCCTAGAATTAGGGTTTACTATTTACAATACATGTCATCACCCTAGAATTAGGGTTTACTATTCACCTAGTGGTGAATTGATCTCATAACATCACCATGTATGAGAAACATCATCATTAAAGCCCTCAGATAAGATTAAGATTCACCAATTATCATAATTAGGGTTTCCATGATCTCACATAAGTGGATCATACCCTAATCATGCACATTCATGTATATTGAAGGTATTTTACTTGAGTTTCCACCATAAATGGTACTTTATCTCTCCTCTCACTAGTAGATAGTGATTACACCACTTAGATTAGGTTAGGTTAAGTCCCCTTTGATCTACATAAACCAAATCACCACTATCAAGTGATTAGGGTTTGATTAGAACCAGGTATAACTTCAATTAAACCTCTCAGGGGAATTTTGGTAAAATTACCCATTGATTATCATCATGGGTCAATTCATTAATCACTTAGTCCCTTAATATCTTAAGTTACCATTATGGTTTAGATTAGATCATCATTGAACCATTTACACCTTCAAGTGATTAAGTATAATCAACCTTGAATCTCTCCAATTGGTTTAGGGTTTAACCTTCAACCTTCAACCCATTTGATTCTTAAATGATCTTGAACTCGTTTAACATCAAATGACCTAGAACTCATTTGAGCCTTAAACGAGTGTAGACCCACTTGATCTTAAACGGGTGTGGACCCATTTGGGTCCAAACGGGTGTGAACCCGTTTGAGATCAAACGAGTGTGAACCCATTTGAGATCAAACGAGTGTGAACCCATTTGAGATCATATGAGTGTGAACTCGTTTGGACTCAAACGAGTGTGGACTCGTTTGGACTCAAACGAGTGTGGACCTACTTGGGTTCAAACCGCATGAACATAAAAGGTGACACATAGGTTATGATTGAATAGGGTTTCCTATGTTGAAGCCTTTAATTGGCCAAAGCCATGTTAACCACTTACAAATTGAGTCAATTAGGATGAGCCTCAATCAATTGGACTCCAATTTGACCCTCAATTGAAAGCCAATTAGGGTTAAGTCTAACTCAATTAGGGTTTCCAATCGGCTAATCACCAATTTTCAACAATGTGAAACAAAGTGTAATTGAACCCATCAATTGAACTCCAATTGGGCCCAAACTTGGCCCAAACGGTCTTGAGATCGTTTGGATGACCTCTAAACGGTCTTGAGACCGTTTGCCCAAAGTTTGACCAAAATCTAAGTTGATTTGATTAGGGTTGAACCCTAATTAGGTCTAAAATCAACACTTTTATCAATACTTCAACCTATTGTGATTGGACCTTCAATTGATCAATTTTCCTTAACCCTAGACCTACAAACGGTCTTGGGGTGTCACTAAACGAGTGTGAGACCGTTTGGGTGAACCCCAAACGGGTTTGAACCCGTTTGGGTCCTTCAACCCAAAACTCAACAAGATCTATATTTAAAATCAGCAATTTTAACCCGATTAGGGTTAGGGTGTTGAAGTGCCTTCAACTCTCAATTGGTTAGGAATTAGATTATGATTCTTTGTAGGAATGAAACTCAATACATTATGAACAGACCCTCAAACGGTCGTCCCTTGGTCAACCCTATGAAATGGTCTTGGGATCGTTTTGATCCAAACGACCTTGCAAGATCGTTTGAGATCAAACGGGTTGAACCCGTTTGACCTTAAACGAGTTGCAACCGTTTGGACCAAAAGGGTCCAAGGTCGTTTCATAAAGTGACCTAGGAATACATGCCCATCATCTCTAACCTCTGATCAGGTCGGTTACACCACTGTTTTTCTTGCAAAAGAGCAAGGAAGAAGGGAGGTAGAAGAAGAACTAATCATAGAAAACAAGAACAAAGATATGCATAACAAAGCTAGGAGTTAGAGTTATAAAACCCGCCTCAAACGTGGTTCCTAGAGCTTCCAAGCTTCCAAGCTTCAAGCCTTTAATGGCGTCTTGATCTCCACAGGTCGGACAAGGTCAATTCTTCAAGAAAAAGATGGGGATGGTCGGCTAGAACAAAGAACCTAAGTGAGAAAACTAGCAGTTCAACCTTGTAATACGATTTCCTCCATGAATCCAAGCTAGAAAGTGGTGTTCTCTTACCTAGAACAGGTTGGTCGTCCCCTTGAGATCCTGAGCTTTGCTTTGGCTGGTTGAGAAAGATAAGAAGTGAGGAAGTGAAGGAAAACGTTTGCTTGGTTTGGGAAAGAAAGGTGCTTATATAGTTTAGGCTAATTTTCACCATAAGGACCTCTAAAGCATGTAATTCTCATCCAAGTCCCTACTTATTTCCAAGGCACGTTCAAGCTATCACAATTTAATCAAATCCCATCAAAACTCAAGATCTAAGGGTAAAGGAAACCAATATGCAAACTAAGGTACATATATAAAAGGTCTCTTTACTCATACCAGGTGATTTAATTACAAAAATGTTCCTTATTATATAATTATTCAAATGAAGTGCCCTCTTCATCATTATTATTCTAAATGATGTCAAAAGTCATAAAATATGTTCTATATGGTGTATTTTATAAGCTGCACCCCACATTTGGGTAAATTGCACTTTAATCCAAATTAGGGTTTTAAGCACAAGGATCATTCCACAGCTGCATCTTGATGCCCAAGCTTGGGAAATCCATCTCACCTCATCATATTCACTCATGTGATGTCTCATCATCAGAGGAACATCTTAACTTGTGAAATTTGCAAGTTAAACCCCTTACCTGGGTAATTTGCACATAGGTCCCTGTATTACCAAACAACACTACAATCATTGTTTAAAAGGGACAGAAATGAAAATGTATGTTCCTTAGGAACTTAATTACATGCCAAAAGATAATCACAAGGATTTAATTACATATTTAGGCAAAACACCTAGGGTTAGTTCATAACCCAGGTCAGTGATGTTACAAATTATCCACCCCTTACAAGGATTTCGTCCCCGAAATCGATAAAACAAACTAGGTGAAAAGAGCAGGGTATTTCCTTCTCATCTCATCTTCTAGTTCCCAAGTGGCTTCTTCAACACCACGGTGGTTCCAGAGGACTTTCACAAGGCTTATATCTTTCTTCTTTAGCTTTTTAATTCTGTTATCAAGGATTGACACAGGTCCTTCCTCATAGGTTACATCTTCATTCAATTCTACTTCCATAGGTTGTAGAACTGACTCGGTATCAGGATGACATTTCCTCAACATGGAAATGTGAAACACAGGGTGTAACCTCTGCAACTCTGATGGTAACTCTAGTATATAGGCTACCTTTCCAACCCGTTCCATGATTGGATAAGGCCCCATAAATCTAGGAGCTAACTTCCCTTTCCTTCCAAAATGAAGAACTCCTTTCCAAGGCGAGACCTTGAGATACACTCTGTCTCCAACCTGGAACTCTAGGGGTCTACGACGTCTGTCGGCGTAAGATTTCTGCCTATCCTGTGCAGTCTTAATCTGTTGTTGTATTACTTTAATCTTCTCTGTGGTTTGTTGCACAAGATCAGGACCCAGCAACTGATGTTCACTAGTCTCATACCAACACAAGGGTGATCTACAACGTCTACCATACAAAGCTTCATAGGGTGCCATATCAATACTATGTTGATAGCTATTGTTATAAGCAAACTCTATTAGGATTAGGTGTAGATCCCAACTTCCGGTAAACTGGAGAGCACATGCTCTCAGCAGATCCTCCAAGGTCTGTATAGTCCTTTTCGACTGTCCATCAGTCTGTGGATGAAAGGCTGTACTAAACCTTAACTTGGTGCCTAAGGCTCTGTGCAACTGCTCCCAAAAATGACTTGTAAACTGGGGACCTCTGTCAGAAACTATAGTGACAGGAACTCCATGCAAACACACTATCTCTTGGATATACAACTGTGATAACCTTTCAGCAGAATAGGTTGTTTTGACAGGTAAGAAATGTGTTGTCTTTGTCAACCTATCAACAATTACCCAAATGGAATCATGTCCTTTGCTTGTCCTAGGTAGGCCAACAACAAAGTCCATGGTCACATGGTCCCACTTCCACTGTGGTATGGGTAAAGGTTGCATTGTTCCTGCAGGTTTCTGGTGTTCAGCCTTAACCTGCTGACACACTGGACATCTCATCACAAACTCCGCAATATCCTTCTTCATCCCAGGCCACCAATACATATATTTCAAGTTTCGATACATCTTGGTGCTCCCTGGATGCATAGCATACATCGAAGAATGAGCTTCCTCCAAGACTAACTTCCTCAGGTTATCCACATCAGGTACTATCATCCTCCTATGATAGCATGCCACCTGATCATCTGAGTCATGGAAACCATCTTGCTTCCCATTACCATACTCAGATCTGATCTGTTGCACTACACCATCCACTTGTTGTGCTTCCTTTATATGCTCTCTTAGGGTAGGTTTTATGTGCATTTCGGCTAACAAACCGGCCAACAATGACACCTTCAACTGCACATTGTCTTGCCTTAAAGAGATCAGCATATCTCTTCTAGAACATACTAAGGAACTTAGTTGTGCTCTATCCATGGTTGATGTTGTTGATTTCCTACTCAAAGCATCTGCAACTACATTGGCCTTCCCTGGATGATAATCAATTGTACAATCATAGTCCTTGATTAACTCCATCCAACGACGTTGCCTCATGTTAAGTTCTTGCTGAGAGAAGATATACTTAAGGTTCTTGTGATCTGTGAAAATCTGGAATGTCTCTCCATAGAGATAATGTCTCCAGATCTTCAAGGCATGAACCACAACAACTAACTCCAGATCATGTGTCGGATAATTTTCTTCGTGTTTCTTAAGTTTTCGGGAAGCAAAAGAAATCACTTGTTTACCCTGCATCAACACACATCCGAGTCCGTTTTTGGAGGCATCACAGAAAACTATATATCCTTTACCTTGTTCAGGTAGCACAAGTACATGTGCACTTGTTAACCTCTCCTTTAACAGCTGAAAAGACTGTTGACACTTATCACTCCAAGAAAAAGGAACATCCTTCCGGGTTAACTTAGTCAAGGGTAAAGCTATAGAATTGAAGTTCTTAATGAACCTTCGGTAGTAGCCAGCTAACCCTAGGAAACTTCGAATCTCTGTCGGTGTTTTCGGTTGTTCCCACTGTAGAACGGATTCTACCTTTTTAGGGTCAACACGAATACCCAAAGTAGATATCACATGTCCAAGAAAAGATAGTTCCGACAACCAAAACTCACACTTGTTAAACTTAGCATATAGCTTGTGTTTTCTTAGCAAAGTTAGAGCTTGACGAAGATGTTGTTCATGCTGCTGAGCATCTCTACTATAGATCAGAATGTCATCTATGAAGACAACAACACACTGATCGAGGAAAGGTCAGAAGACTCTATTCATGAGTTCCATAAATGCAGCCGGTGCATTAGTTAGTCCAAATGACATAACTGTAAACTCATAGTGACCATACCTTGTTCTGAAGGCAGACTTGGATATTTCACTATCCTTAATACGGAGTTGATGATATCCAAACCTCAAGTCTATCTTTGAGAAGACGGTTGCACCACGCAACTGGTCAAAGAGATCATCAATCCTCGACAAAGGGTACTTATTCTTTATTTTTACTTTATTTAATTATCTATAATCAATGCACAACCGCATCGACCCGTCTTTCTTTTTAACAAAAAGGACCGGAGCACCCCAAGGTGAAGTGCTCGGTCGGATGAAACCCTTTTCAAGCAACTCTTGAAGTTGCTTCTTGAGTTCTGCCATCTCAGCAGGCACCATCCTATACGGTGTCTGGGCTATGGGTTTTGTATCTGGGACTAAATTGATCTCAAAATCAATTTCCCGAAGTGGTGGCACACCTGGAAGTTCTTCAGGAAATACATCTTCAAATTCCCTGACTACAGGAACTTCAGTAGGGTTAGGACTCTCCATGGTAGTATCTACTACATGGGCCAAGAATGCATAACATCCTTGTCTCATCAGCTTATCAGCAACCATAGCTGACACAAGGCAGGTGGGTAGAATCTTTCTTTCTCCTTGAAAGATCCATGTGTTGCTTTCATCAGCAAACACAGCCTGCTTGGATTCACAATCCAAGACAACCCTATACCTTTCCAAGGTATCCATCCCAAGGATTATATCAAATCCTTACATCTCAAGTGGTATAAGATCCACTTGAATGTGATGATCAGAAAAGAAGAGGATGCAAAGAGAGCATACCTCTTGCAAAACAGCAGACCCTCTCAATGGAGTCTCAAGCAACAAACTATCTGCCCTACGACTGACCGTCATATTGCAGTTACGAATCACTCTTCGAGTGATAAAAGAGTGTGTAGCACCCGGGTCAATCAAAACAGACACAACATAGGATGTAGACATATCAGAATATAAAAGTTCCATCTGACCTACCACAACTCGTGGATTGACCACTGCATCTGGTGGGTTCATATCATAGAACCTTGCTGTCGCCTGAGGTTGAGTTGGTGCTGATGATCCAGCTTGGGACGCCTGTCCACGTCCTCTAGCTGCTCCTTGAGACTGCTTTCTCTGTGATCCCTGTTGATTCTGTCTCTGAGGTTGTGTCACATTGACAGGCCTAGACCTGCAGTCCTTCATCAAGTGTCCCACCTTCCCACAGTTGTAGCAGCTTCTTTCCAGTTGTTGTGGTCTTGGTGGTCCTGTGACTGACATTGATGCTGAACTGCGAGTCTCTTGTAGCGGTAAACTCCATCCTCTACCTCTACTTGGGGACCACTGAGTCTTAGAACTAGATCTGGGTGGTGGAGGTGTAGGTGCAGAGAATCTGGGCTTCTTAAAGTCTCTAGATGAAGAACCCTGGAACTGCGGATATCTCTTATGGGTTCGTCTCTTCTCAACTACAGATTTCTCTATCCTTCGGACTGACTCAACGAAGGCAGAAAACCTCTCCTGATTCTCTAGGGCAGACACGGGAGTAGTCAAGTCGGCGTTCAAACCCTTCTCGAACCTTCTGATCCTCTCTCCTTCTGTGGCAGCCATGTGCGGACAGAACCGTAGCAACTCCATGAACTTAGCTTCGTACTCGCTAATGTTCATCATGCCTTGCCTCAATCTCTCAAACTGAGAGCTCTTCTCGTCTAGGAATGTCTTTGGAAAGTATCTGTTGATAAATCCCCGATGAAAATCTTCCCACGAGATCTCCACTCTAGGCCTCTTCTGCTCTTCCATGGTCCACCAGTGACCAACACTTCCCTTGAGAAGATAGACAACATGTCTAACTTTCTCAGCTTCCGGGATGTTCAAGATTATGAAAGCTTTCTCTAACTCGGTTAACCATAGATTGGCATCTACGGGATCATCTGTCCCAAAGTACTCGGTTGCTCTGACACGACGAAGTCGCTCGAACGTCTTACCGATACCTTGTCCTTCAGGTTGGGCAGGTGCCCTAGGTGCATGCATGGGCATCCTATCAGTGATATGTGTCATGGCAGTCATAAACTGCCCGAACATTATCTGAACTGCTGGGTTACCCATGTCAGCTGGGTCAAACTGAGGTGGCTCCCTGGGTGGCTCAGGTACAGGCTGTTCTATCTCTGGGTTCCTTGCACCTCCTTGGGGTGCAGCGATACTACTTTCTGCCACATACTCCTCATGTGGTTCAGACATCCTTAACAATCTTCTTCTCCTGAGGAGCAGAAGACTCTATTAGATACGAAAGGAACACTAAGGATAGACTCGACATCCTAAGTCCTATGTCTCTATAGACTCAGCGAACCTAGAGCTCTGATACCACTTAATTGTGGGCTCTGATCTCCAAAACCCAAGATAAACACGATTAAATTCAGCGGAAGCGATTCGATTAACAGCGGAATACTAAAAATCATGAAAAATTAAAACTTTTTGAGATAAGACATTGAAACCATAAAACTTCCTTTAAAAAAGGAGATAATCTGTTTACATCTCTGTTAAATTACTTCTTGAGTAATTATACACAACATGATATAAAATCTCAAGAGTCAAATCAAAATCTCAGACCATAACTCCAAGGACCTGAGAGTACAGAGACGACATAAGACTAACTAACTACATGACTCAGCAGTCAGTATCTCCACCTGAGATTCACTGCTGCTCCTAGTGCTGCTGCTGCTGACTCTGATCACCTGCAGACTGGTTCCTTTGTCTTCGACGACCACCTAAAAAGTTGAAATCTACGGGGTGAGACAATTTTAAATAATTGTCCCAGCGAGAGTTATAACTCTCCGCCAGAAGCTTTATTATGGCAATCACTGAACAATATGAACAATAAAAGCTTTAAGGTAATCAACAGCAGATTGTTATCAAGTAGAACAACAACATTTAAGGAATATGAAGAACATGTATACTAAACAATGTAACCATCAATCATTGTATCTCGTAGTTCAACCTAAGAAGATATGCTACGCGGTTGATTATGTTTTACAAACATTATTATGCCCCGCGGAGATGAGGTATACCGCTCATACTCCAACCGATCACTGTTAAGTCGCATCGGTATCATACCTAGGTCATCAAAAGAGCCGGATTCTTATGACCTCATCTTCCCCAATCAGTATGAGGATCAACATGCATGACATCTAGTGTCTCTGCTACTATAGCTTACCAGGGTATTGTGGTACTTTGCTATTAGAGTCACAGTGGCATTCTGTACTCTCTTCGCCATCGAAAGATTTCTTGTTTATTTCTCATCGATGCGGTATAAAAGATTTCCTCAGGAGATTAGTGTTACATCACCCCGGCATAAACACATAGTGTAGGATTGATAGATTGGATACATCTATATCATTTCCTACACTAGGATGTAAGGGCATTCACGTCCATATTCCCCACATACTCAAAAGTATGTGATCCAGGAGTTCCCTTAGGAAAACCTATTTCACCATCATTTAACTCCTGACAATGATGGATCTATGATCATGGCTCTACATGGTATGATTATACTTGATTAGTTAGGTACATTTCAGTATTCTTTTAACATCATACATGTTCTCAAACATTAATCATTAGCATAACAGCTATGAAAGTAGAATACTAAATGTATCCAGTCTAACTCACATTAATTATCATTTCTCAATCATCTAATCACAAGTCATTTGACAAGCATGACCTTGATGATATTCATGGCTCTCACAGCCTATCCTTCTCATAAGATGCCATTTACTAGGCATCAACATATGTCATTATTTATAAAGCTAATAACATGCTTTCAATGAATATGAAATCATAATCCTTACCTGGATATGATCACCATCATGTATAAAAACCTGCATGGTTAATTCAACTGATAATAGTAGGCAGTTCATATCAAGAGTTGTACCCTCATACTCTTATAAGGGTTAGATTCCCTGATTTTCATCAATTAGGGTTTACTATTCACAATACATGTCATCACCCTAGAATTAGGGTTTACTATTTACAATACATGTCATCACCCTAGAATTAGGGTTTACTATTCACCTCATGGTGAATTGATCTCATAACATCACCATGTATGAGAAACATCATCATTAAAGCCCTCAGATAAGATTAAGATTCACCAATTATCATAATTAGGGTTTCCATGATCTCACATAAGTGGATCATACCCTAATCATGCACATTCATGTATATTGAAGGTATTTTACTTGAGTTTCCACCATAAATGGTACTTTCTCTCTCCTCTCACTAGTAGATAGTGATTACACCACTTAGATTAGGTTAGGTTAAGTCCCCTTTGATCTACATAAACCAAATCACCACTATCAAGTGATTAGGGTTTGATTAGAACCAGGTATAACTTCAATTAAACCTCTCAGGGGCATTTTGATAAAATTACCCATTGATTATCATCATGGGTCAATTCATTAATCACTTAGTCCCTTAATATCTTAAGTTACCATTATGGTTTAGATTAGATCATCATTGAACCATTTACACCTTCAAGTGATTAAGTATAATCAACCTTGAAAATCTCTAATTGGTTTAGGGTTTAACCTTCAACCTTCAACCCATTTGATTCTTAAATGATCTTGAAATCGTTTAACATAAAACGACCTAGAACTCATTTGAGCCTTAAACAAGTGTAGACCCACTTGATCTTAAACGGGTGTGGACCCATTTGGGTCCAAACGGGTGTGAACCCGTTTGAGATCAAACGAGTGTGAACCCGTTTGATATCAAACAAGTGTGACACCCGTTTGAAATCAAATGAGTGTGACACCCGTTTGAGATCAAACGAGTGTGAACCCATTTTAGATCAAAAGAGTGTGGACTCGTTTGGACTCAAATGAGTGTGGAATCATTTGGACTCAAACGAGTGTGGACCTACTTGGGTTCAAACCGCATGAACATAAAAGGTGACACATAGGTTATGATTGAATAGGGTTTCCTATGTTGAAGCCTTTAATTGGCCAAAGCCATGTTAACCACTTACAAATTGAGTCAATTAGGATGAGCCTCAATCAATTGGACTCCAATTTGACCCTCAATTGAAAGCCAATTAGGGTTAAGTCTAACTCAATTAGGGTTTCCAATCGGCTAATCACCAATTTTCAACAATGTGAAACAAAGTGTAATTGAACCCATCAATTGAACTCCAATTGGGCTCAAACTTGGCCCAAACGGTCTTGAGATCGTTTGGATGACCTCCAAACGGTCTTGAGACCGTTTTCCCAAAGTTTGACCAAAATCTAAGTTGATTTGATTAGGGTTGAACCCTAATTAGGTCTAAAATCAGCACTTTTATCAATACTTCAACCTATTGTGATTGGACCTTCAATTGATCAATTTTCCTTAACCCTAGACCTCCAAACGGTCTTGGGGTGTCAATAAACGAGTGTGAGACCGTTTGGGTTAACCCCAAATGGGTTTGAACCCGTTTGGGTCCTTCAACCCAAAACTCAACAAGATCTATATTTAAAATCAGCAATTTTAACCCGATTAGGGTTAGGGTGTTGAAGTGCCTTCAACTCTCAATTGGTTAAGAATTAGATTATGATTCTTTGTAGGAATGAAATTCAATACATTATGAACAGACCCTCAAATGGTCGTCCCTTGTTCAACCCTATGAAATGGTCTTGGGATCGTTTTGATCCAAACGACCTTACAAGATCGTTTGAGATCAAACGGGTTGAACCCGTTTGACCTTAAACGAGTTGCACCCGTTTGGACCAAAAGGGTCCAAGGTCGTTTCATAAAGTGACCTAGGAATCCACAACCATCATCCCTAACCTCTGATCAGGTCAGTTACACCACCGTTTTGCTTGCAAAAGAGCAAGGAAGAAGGGAGGTAGAAGAAGAACTAATCATAGAAAACAAGAACAAAGATATGCATAACAAAGCTAGGAGTTAGAGTTATAAAACCTGCCTCAAACGTGGTTCCTAGAGCTTCCAAGCTTCCAAGATTCAAGCCTTTAATGGAGTCTTGAGCTCCACAGGTCGGACAAGGCCAATTCTTCAAGAAAAAGATGGGGATGGTCGGCTAGAACAAAGAACCTAAGTGAGAAAACTAGCAATTCAACCTTGTAATACGATTTCCTCCATGAATCCAAGCTAGAAAGTGGTGTTCTCTTACCTAGAACAGGTTGGTCGTCCCCTTGAGCTCCTGAGCTTTGCTTTGGCCAGTTGAGAAAGATAAGAAGTGAGGAAGTGAAGGAAAACGTTTGCTTGGTTTGGGAAAGAAAGGTGCTTATATAGTTTAGGCTAATTTTCACCATAAGGACCTCTAAAGCATGTAATTCTCATCCAAGTCCCTCCTTATTTCTAAGGCACGTTCAAGCTATCACAACTTAATCAAAGCCCATCAAAACTCAAGATCTAAGGGTAAAGGAAACCAATATGCAAACTAAGGTACATATATAAAAGGTCTCTTTACTCATACCAGGTGATTTAATTACAAAAATGTTCCTTATTATATAATTATTCAAATGATGTGCCCTCTTCATCATTATTATTCTAAATGATTTCAAAAGTCATAAAAGATGTTCTAGATGGTGTATTTTATAAGTTGCACCCCACATTTGGGTAAATTGCACTTTAATCCAAATTAGGGTTTTTAAGCACAAGGATCATTCCACAGCTGCATCTTGATGACCAAGCTTGGGAAATCCATCTCACCTCATCATATTCACTCATGTGATGTCTCATCATCAGAGGAACATCTTAACTTATGAAATTTGCAAGTTAAACCCCTTACCTGGGTAATTTGCACATAGGTCCCTGTATTACCAAACAACACTACAATCATTGTTTAAAAGGAACAGAAATGAAAATGTATGTTCCTTAGGAACTTAATTACATGCCAAAAGATAATCAAAAGGATTTAATTACATATTTAGGCAAAACACCTAGGGTTAGTTCATAACCCAGGTCAGGGATGCTACAACAGTCATCTACCACTTTAGGTTGACTCAAACATAGAGTTGAACAGTTTCATATTGTTACTTTTGCCTTTTTACACCTTTGGGCTGTAACTTTCGTAAGCCTTGCCGAGTCTGCCTTAGTTGTTGGGTCATTTTCTCCCTTATTTTTAAACAAAAGAGTTTAGTATGCTCAACATGTATACATATATAACATGTCTTGTCCTCGTACCATGGTCTTATCGGTCTTATTACCGATGTAGAGAGTAAGCCATGGGTTCTCATAGGTGGAAAGTTAGGACTTTTACCTTTACATAGTGATTACTACCCTGGTGCACTAGGCATTTATTGCACTGGTGGCACCAAAAAACTTTGACTTTTTAGAACAACTAGGCAAATGTCTCGAGAATTGTAGAGTCCTTTCCTTATTTCTCAACTTAGCACCCCTTCTTAGACACTGTCATCACAGATATACTTTCTATCTAAACTTATGGCAGACTATATTTTCTTTCCATATGTCAATTCTTCCCACATTTTCCACTGTTCTAACATGACTATGTCATTCAGGAACCCTTTTAAAACCCAAAATTTCTGCATTGAGGGCTGGTAACCTAGGTTGTAATGCTAGTATCCAGTCTACTATATGCATCACTGTAGTCCTAGCCTGCCCAACAAGAGCATAAACATAGGATTCTCTATCCTGATCGGGTCATGATGGGAATTCTCAGACACTCATTCTTCTCTTGCATGATCCCTTGCACCCTTTTTTGGTGAAACAACATTGCTCTCAGCATTGTGTTCCTCATGTTCCCCAGTCATTTATAAACTTCACCCTTTCTTCTGCACAAGCAGAAGTCACTATAGGGTATACTAGAGGACACTAAAACAAACTCAACACCTTAGTCCTATGTCTCTGTAGACTCAGCGAACCTTAAGCTCTGATACCAAAACTTTGAAATGACCGACATCAAACCGACAAATAAATCATTTCAATTAAGCATAATTAAACACAAATAGTGGATTAACAAAAATCACTAAAAATTAAAACCAATTTACAAAGAGATCCATTTCTAGGAAAACTCTTACTGAAAGATCCAAAACCTTGTATATATCATTGTTCACATTGTACATACACTGTACCATTTCATCTTGAGGATAACATATAATAGTTGCTCTATCAAAACATATATTGGAGCAACATAAAACCTCGAGGCATATAAGACAAAATTTGGATTGTTCACGAAACTATTAAGAACTAACTCCAAGGACCTTAGAGTACAGAGACGACGCATAAGACTGCTATCTACAAGACACGACAGGCAGTACACTCAACTTGAGCTGTCACTGCTGTCCCTACTACTGATGTTCTCCCTCTACAATACAGTCTCAACCCCCTCGTGCACGCCCACCTAAAAAAATGTGGATCCCACAGGGTGAGACAATTGTCCCAGCGAGAGATATAACTCTCTGCCAACAATGTTATTATCACAGTTAAATAAGATTAAATTGAGCAGAGGATAAGAAGTTTAGAGCATTCTCATCTTTTAAAGCATTGCAACTATCAGTGATAGAGAAGTAAATCCTCTATTCTCTTTATAAGGAATATGAAGAACATGTATATCATTTACCCATCGTACTATATCAACATCTCAAGTGTATCCTGTTATACTCATTATCATGGTATGACATCCTTGAATCATTTTCATTTTTATCTGTTGGCCTTAGCCAATCTACTAGCCAGATATTGAATTATACCTGTCATGTGAACATACATCATCATAATCTATTCAAGTATTGGCTTTGCTAATCCTGTGTAACTATTCCAGGTATTGGACTATGTCAATCCTTTGATAATAGCCAGGTGTTGGTTTATTACCAACCCTGTGATAACAACCAGGTGTTGGGTTCTTACCAACCCTGTGATTACAGCCAAACATTGGGTTATTATCAATTCTGTGATTAACAACCATGTATTGGGTTATTACCAATCATGTGATTAACAGCCATGTATTGGGTTATTACCAATCATGTGATTAACAACCAGGTATTGGGTTATTACCAATCATGTGATTAACAACCATGTATTGGGTTATTACCAATCCTATGACTAACAGCCAGGTATTGGGTTATTACCAATCCTATGATTAACAGCCAGGTATTGGGTTATTACCAATCATGTGATTAACAATCAGGTATTGGATTATTACCAATCCTGTGATTAATAGCCATGTATTGGGTTATTACCAATCTTGTGATTAACAGCCAGGTATTGGGTTATTACCAATCCTGTGATTAACAGCCATGTATTGGGTTATTACCAATCTTGTGATTAACAGCCAGGTATTGGGTTATTACCAATCCTGTGATTAACAACCAGATATTGGGTTATTACCAATCCTATGATTAATAATGAGGTATTGGGTTATTACCAATCTTGTGATTAACAACCAGGTATTGCGTTATTACCAATCCTGTGATTAACAGCCAGGTATTGGGTTATTACCAATCTTGTGATTAATAGCCAGGTATTGGGTTATTACCAATCCTGTGATTAACAACCCGATATTGGGTTATTACCAATCCTGTGATTAACAGCCATGTGTTGGGTTATTACCAATCCTGTGATTAACAACTAGGTATTGGGTTATTACCAATCCTGTGATTAACATCCAGACATTGGGTTATTACCAATCTTGTGATTAATAGCCAGGTATTGAATTATCACCAATCCTGTGATTAACAACCAAGTATTGGGTTATTACCAATCCTGTGCATCTCATCACTGAATACCACATCACCTTTAATAGGCATCAAATCTTGGCCAAGCCATCATACTTATTCACATCCTTTATGTAATTCAAGTATTCCTCTTATCTCCTTTAAGCATATTCAAAACACTATAGACCTTATTTGTCTATAAGCATAAAGCATGTATGGTCAAGATTTCATTATTATTATTGTATCCATTTAATATTATTATTATGTTACTAAGTTGCAATTTCCTAGTTTATTTTGAACATTATCATTTCTTACATGAAACTTTTATATCTTGTCACCTCTCACTAGGCAACAACTATTCTCATGGTTTACAAGGCCATTAAACATCTTGTCACCTCTCACTAGATAACAACTAACCACACGGCTTACAAGGCCCATTAACATCTTGTCACCTCTCAATAGGCAACAACTTATTCACATGGCTCACAAGGCCATTACACATCTTGTCACCTCTCATAAGGCAACAACTTATTCACATGGCTCACAAGGCCATTAATCATTATACTTGTTATACAAGTATTTGGCATGCCTTACAATGCTTAGGCAATAAGAGAAATGCAACCTTCCCATCATTAGGGTTAGGGTTTCCCTTTATAGCTGAATAGGGTTTCATGTTCATATTATTAATTCAAACCCTAATTCATTACTCCACACATCTAGGAGAATACATTGTTATCAAAAGTATTCAATCATACTTATATATTCACATCATTTATCATTAAATGGTTATCAACAGAAAGTATGAGTTTCTCTCTCATCCTTACTAGGATATTGATTACATCATACTCCATTAACTTGGCTTAACCCTTTCTCAAGGCATATAAGCCTACAGTTATCATAGTGCATTAATCTCATTACATCTCAATGTAACAATTGACATGACACTCTTCATGTGTTACTCACTCTCATAAATTTTCTCAATTAGTGAAATGGGGAGTGTTAAAAAACAAAATACTATATCAAAGATAACAAAATAACGGATCACATATAACAAATTAATTACAAAAAAAAATAACACTAGTTCATTCTCTCTCATACCAACAATAACAACAAAATAGACCAGAGATAACAAATGGATTACAAAGAAAATAAATAATAGAACTTGTTTCTCATATTTTCTCTCTATTTGTGAAATAAGGAGTGGACAAAAAATAAAATATTATACCAACGATAACAACACCCTTGACTACCTACAACAAATAATGACTATGCTTCTCTCCTCTCTTTTATTTTCTCTTTATATGTGATGCCTGAAATGATGAGTCAATAAATAGTAAACAGTATACAAGTAATAACAACACAATGGATTACCGATAATAAATCAAATAAAAAGAAATCAAATAATAGCAATGTGTTTCTTCTCTCTTATATTTTCTCTCTTGTTAAATGAGGAGTAGATAAAAAACAAAATATTATATCAATGATAACAACACATCGAACCACATATAATAAAATAATTATAAATAAAAACAAATAATGACACTACTTCTCTCAATTCTCCTATTTTCTCTTTGTTTATGATAAGTGAAACGAGGAGTAGATAAAAATAATGACAATGCTTCCTTGCTCTTCCCTATTTCTCTATTTCTTTTGTGAAAAGAAGAGTAGATCATAAAAAATAAAATATTGTACTAATAATAATATTGTACTAATAATAATAACACAATACACTAGGGATACAAAATATATTACAACGAAAACAAATAACAACATTCTTTTTCTCTTCTCATATTTTATGTCTATTTGTTATATACGGATTAAACAACAAACAAAATATTATACCAACCATAGCAACAAAGTAAACCACTGATAACCAATAATGACATTACTTCTCTCTTTTCTTTTATTTTTTATTTCTTTGTGATGACTAAACCAATGAGTAGATAAAAATAAAACATTATACTAATGATAACAACACAACAGACTAAAGCTAGCATAATAACTATGGAGAAAATGAATTACAACATTGCTTCCCTCCTCTCTCATATTTTCTGTGTATTTGCGTCATGAGGAGTAGATAAAAACAAAATGTTATACTACCGATAACAACACATCGACCAACATACAACAAATAAATTACAAAAGAAGTGTCATTAGTATGAGGAGGAAAGTTGGAGGAAGAGGAGGAAATTCATGTCATTGATTTTTTATTTGTAATTGAATTGTTATCTCTAGTATGATTTTTTATATCTCTGGTCCATTGTGTTATTATCATTGGAGCAATATTTTTTTAAAGAGAGAGAAAATATGAGAAATAGGAGGAAATGATTGTCATTAATTTTTTTCTTTTATAATTGAATTGTTATCTCGTTGTTATCTTTTGTATTTTTTGTTCTTATCGTTGGTCCAATATTTTATTTTTTAAAGAGAGAAAAAGTAGAAGGAAAGTAGTGTCATTAATTTTTTTTATTTGAGTTGTTACTTGTGGTCAGCTTGTTGTTCTCTAGTCTAATCTGTTATTATCTCTAGTTTGTTGTGCTATTATCGTAGTGCCATTAATATTGTATCTAACATTAAAATACAACAAGCCATCAATAACAAATCGATTATAAAATAAAAATTATAGCACTACGTCCCTCCTCTCTCCAATTATCTCTCTTTATTATAAATGAAATTATGAATAGATAAAAAACAAAATAGGTCAACGATAATAAATTGATTATAAAAGAAAAATATATTGCACTATAACTCTCCTCTCTCATATTTTCTCTATCTTTAAAATAGGTAAAATGATGAGTATATAAAAAAAATATTTTAACAACACAACGAACCCGTGATAACAAATCGATTACAAAAGAAAAAATAGTTTTACATCCATCCTCTCTCCTATCTTTCTCTCACTTTGTGATAAGTAAAATGAGGGGAGAGAGAAAAACAAAATATTATACCAACGGTAACAACACAACAGACTAACGATAATAAATATGTATTATAAAAAAATAATAAATGGCACTACTTTCCTTATTACTTCTATTTTCTATCTATTTGTAATTAGTGAATGAGGAGGAGAGAGAAAATAAAACATTAGACCAATAATAACAACACATCAGATAAGAGATATTAACTCAATTATAGAAATAAATAAATTAATGATACTACTTTTCTCCTCCCTCTTATTTTAATCTGTGTATTATATTTTTCAAAAGTATGTCGACATTAATATTTTTAGAATATGTTTATTTTAAAGTATCTAACAACTTTATTTCTTAAAAAAAATTGAAGTTATTAACAAAATAAATATTTTTGTCTTCTTTTATCTCGTTCGTCCAACCTTTTTCTCTTTCTTTACTCCTTTCCCACTCCCTCTCTCTCCTTCCATCTCCACATTTCCCCCCAAATATTTCTCTCCTTTCTCTTCCCTCCCTCCTAATTTCTCCTGCCGTACTGTCTCCTGCGCCCCATCCCATATGCTGCTGGCAGCAGCTAGAATACGGACGAAACGGTCCCGAATTGGTTCTATATTAGTGCCATATAGTTGATCTTATATTATCAGACGGAAGTTGAGAGTGTTGGGTACTGTTTCGCAAGACTGACAATAGGCCGCTGCTGTTCCCAATTTGTGAGCGGTGCAGTATACCTAACAGTCAAAATGACGCATAGACAACATTGTCGACTTGGTAATATATTTCTTCTAGTTTTTATTTTTATTTTTTATCTTTCGGTCTTTTCCTTGATACCCGGTTAATTGCTCCGTGAATTGATTCTTACTAACTTCTTTTCTTTGTCTCGCTGGTTTATTTTGCAGTTTCTTCTTTTACGTCTTCATGGTACTTGTTTCTTTATTCCTTTATTTATTTTGTTTTGTAGACACTTTTAATCCTTTCTTCGACAACAATTAGATATGTTAGTGTATTTTACTTTGTTACATTATTTCATTGCATTTACCGTCAGATTTAGCTGTCACTTTGATTTTTCTCCGCGTGGCTCTCGTCAGAACATTGTTTTGTATATTTCAAGACTTTTTCACATTGGAAATCAAGTCAACGCTGGATCTCAAGACCATAATTTTGGAATTCTTTTATAGTTGTGGTTGAATTATTATTTAACTGACGCTAATGTTAGTTTTCCTAATATTGATTCATTTGTTGAATGAAATGTTAGCAATTTGGGCATAACTAAGGGTGAGAGTTGGCAATACTTTGTGTAAAGATCGACAAATTTTTATTCATACGGACTCACATGTAATGTACGTAGTGTATTCATATTTTTTTATGTATTCCTCATCTTATATGACTTTGTAGGATTACTTTCGAAAGATGTATATACCTCTCTATTAAATTTCAAATATCTACCTCCGCCTACATTAACTTTCTTCAATTTTTTTATACCTATAGTGTTTGTTTAATTTGTTTATCTTCCGTTTATCATTACATGTTCATCGAGTAGGAACAAATCGCAGATGGATAATTTTGTTATTAAGAATAAATATTATGTTGAACCATCACTTTGTAAGATAGAAAGTGGGCCAACTATTAAAGCTGATATTTCTATCCCAATTTCTCAATTTGAGTCTCAAAGTTGTAGTGGTGGGCTTGATTTTAAACCAGAAGATAGAATAATTGATCTTGGAGTTAGACGCCAAATATCACATTATCACCTTAATGTGCAAGATGTTAGGGATGTTGTACCGATATGGTCTCAGATGTGACGAAAATTTATTGCGGAAGTGTTACCAAAAAGCGTATAAACCCGAAGAAGAAACACCAAATGTAACGTGGAAAACTCTCCCCAAGACAAGGAGAGAAAAATCACAGGACAATACCGTCTGACAAGAACTATGCAATTAACATTACAGCTCACACTGCCCGAATTTAATTACTCCTAAATTCAGGTAGCCCTCCACCCACGAGAACAAAGATGAGGAAGAAGAGATTCACACCCAGTGTGTATAAAACCTCCCTCTTTATTTGATCTCCTCACGAGGCCGATGTCGTTGTAGGGGACTACTTGATGTCGAGGCAAAGTCATTGACTCTCTCTTATCAACAAAGAGAGTTGCTTTGTCAGTGCACCCAATGTGTCACCGACCGTCAGTCTCTACTCCACTTCAAGGTAAAGTCGTTGACCTCTCTTATTCAACAAGAGGGATCCTCCAGTTGTTCTTGTTCACCGGCTCTTCTACCAAAGAAGGCACCAACAAAAAACTGGAGGGATCACGCCTCAACCAATGGGATGTCTCAATAGCCTCCGTCAGGGCCTCTATTTATAGGTCTCCATGCATGTCATTGCAAGTAGGAATCCTTATCTAAGTCCTAGTCCAAGTCCTACTCCAACTCCATGTTGTACATAGGGAGCCATCTTCTTACCCCTTTTAGATTTGACTCCTATTGGGATTGATAGCACAAGTCATCTCCTAGTCAAGCCGAAATCCAATTAGACATGGTCTAGATCCGTTTCCTAATCCTAACAATCTCCCCTCTGACCCATAAGGGAGATGTGGTCAGAGAAATGTCACTGTGAATGTATGCTGCAGAGCTCTTTGCATATCTCCAACTCATCTTACGTCACCACCTTGGTCATCATATTAGAAGCATTCTTCTCAGTATGTATCTTCTTCAGAGTCAGTAACCTCTTATCAATCACATCACGAAGCCAGTGATATCTCACATCAATGTGCTTTGTCTGTGCATGATGCATTGTGCTCTTGGTCAAGTAAATAGCACTCTGACTATCGCAAAAAATAGTCGAGTCAACCTGATTCATGCCCAACTCTCCCAAAAATCTCATAATTTGGAGTATTTCTTTTCCTGCTTCCGCTACTACAATGTACTCTGCCTCTGTCGTGAAAATTGTAACACACTTTTGTAACATGGTCTTCCAAGATATGGCTCCCCTATAAAAGTGAAAATGTACCCAAAGGTAGATTTCTTGTGATCAATATCACCTGCCATGTCAGCATCAACAAAGCCCTTCAGAACTGATTCAGAATCACCAAACATCAAACACACACTCCTTGTGCCTCATAAGTATCTGAAGATCCACTTTACCACCTCCTAGTGACCTTTTGCAGGGTTTGAGAGAAATCTTCTCACAACACCACTGCATGAGCAATGTCATGATGAGTGCACACCATTGCTTACATCAAACTCCCTACAATAGAAGGATAGGGAATCATGACCATCTCCTCCTTCTCTGCATCAGTAGATGGACATGACTTATTACTTAGCTTGAAATGACCTAAAAGTGGAGTACTCACGGATTTGGATGTGCTCATGTTGAACTGCTCCATAATCCATTCAACATAGCTCTCTTGTGATAACCACAACCTACGTTTCTCCCTGTCATGTGTGATCTGCATCCTCATAGTCTGTCATTCTGGTTCCAAATCATTCATCTCAAAGGTTTTGGAAAGCTTTGTCTTCAGTTTCATGATCAAACTGGCATCTTGTTCCACCATCAACATGTCATCCACATAGAGTATCAGAATACTAAACTTGCCATTCAGAAACATCCTAGTGTAAACACATAGATCTATACCTGTCTTCTGGTACTCATGACTCCACATGAAAGAATTAAACTACTTGTACCACTTCCTAGGAGCTTGTTTCAAACCATACAAACTCTTCTTTGATCTACACGACTAAGTGCTTCCTCCCCTTAACCTGAAATCCTTCTTTCTACTCCATGTAGATCTCCTCATCTAGGTCACCGTGAAGAAATGTCGCCTTCACATCCATTTTCTCAAGCTCTAGTTCTAGGCTAGCAACCAAGCATAGAACCAATCTAACAGAAGTTATCTTCACAACAAGAGAAAATATCTCATCAAAATCCACCCTTAGTCTTTGACCAAAGACATTGGCAACTACTTTGTCTTTGTATCGGATATCCTTATTGTCAACATCTCTCTTCATCATGTAGGCTCACTTATTCTTTAGTGGTCTCTGGCCCTTGAAAAGTGCACCAAGCTCATAGGTATCATTCTTCTGCAAAGAAGACATCTCATCCTGCATCACTTGATGCCAATGTGCTTTATCTCTATGATTTTTGTACCTCATGATAAGTCTATGGCTCCCCCTGATCAGTAAGGAGAATATACTATAATGTCAGATATCTGGATGAAGGATGACGACATATTTCATACCTCCTCAATTGTTGTTCTGAGGACTCTGCCTAGTGATGATATTGCTCCCTCTTCTTAAAAGTCTCTAACTATGAATTTGAATCACTCAACTGTGCATCTAGAACATTTACACTCAGTATTCTCTCACTCTACTTGTCAGGATGATCTTTCTTCTCCTCTTCATCATCTGAAGACCGCACATGTGAAGAAGCCAAAGCATCCTCATACTCATCATCAGAAGAACTATCACCTGATCATGTAGCCTTACATCATTACTATTAGGATCTGTAACTATCTGACTCTCATAGAAAGTCACATCTCTGTGTCTTCTCATGGTCCTTTTTATAGGATCCCATAACATGTAGCCAAACTACTGATCTCTACAGCCAACAAAGATACATGGAACCACTTCATCATCCAACTTTTATCTCTTTTCCTTTGGAGCACGTGCATACGCCTTGCACCAAAATACACACAGATGAGCATATGATACATCCTTGCTTGTCCATACCTTCTCAAGTATATCAAACCCTAAAGGAATTGATGGAGATCAATTAATAAGATAGCAGGAAATACTCATTGTCTCACCCCATAATTTCTTCGACAACTTTGTAGTCTTCAACATCCTTCTAACTTTCTCCACTATAGTACAATTCATCCTCTCAGTTGTACCATTGTATTGTGGTGTGCCAGGCTCTGTCCTTTCATGTTGTATCCTGTGTTGTGCATAGTAATCCTAAAACTCCCTGGAGGTGTACTCTCCTCCATTGTCAGTGTGGAGATGATGCGATGATTTTGAGTCGCATTTATAGACTTGTTTCACTTGTGTTTTATACTTTTATTGGTCATTTTGGTGGTTAATATTGCATAATTCACTTACTTTAGTCTATGATCCTTTTCAGCACCAATTCTCCCTTATTTTATTATTTTGAGCATAAATGATTATAATAATATGTTTTATTTCAGCTTATGTGGTTTTGTGTTGAAATTTCAAGAAGAACACATATATGTAGCTGTCGATACCATCGACAGCTGTCGATACTATCGACACAACCACAGGTTGACAATTGCAAGGAGCAGTACAGAGTCGATACCATTGATAGGGAAGTCGATGGTAGCGACGTACCTTCAGGTTGCTGGCGAGAAGACAATCGATACTATCGACATCATAGTTGATACTATCGACACATGGAGTTTCAGCGACGAAAAAGGAAGAAAACTGACACCTAAGAGTGTCGATACCATCGACCCGCGTTGATGGTATCGAGTCAGCATCAGGCGCAACGAAGAAAAGAAAGAAGACTTTCCGATATCGCGCAGAGTCGATACCATCGACCCGCGTCGATGGTATCAACACCGTCAGATGCAAGTTTGTTTCAGATCGAGCTAAATTCGACGACTATGATATTTTTGCAACCTAACTTGGTGATTATACCTAATGACGGCGCCCAAGAGCAGGGCATCACGTCATTAGCCGCCGCACACGTCCCGAGAAGGTGTGGAGAGAAGAACAGAGCCCAGAAGCACGCCCCAACCATTTCATAAGTCGAAGAAGATGTTTTCCACTACCGAAAGGCTGTAGATCACGTATTCTACGCTGAGGAATGCTTGGATCTTCTCCGTTCAAGGGGTTTCATCACTTATTCACATTTTTCTCCATATTTCCCCTTTTCTCTACCATGTTTTGCTCTGAGATGAATATGCGGGGCTAATCCCCTTTATCTTTAGGATCGATAGTAATCTGGGGAAGCATTGTATGATATTTTTATCATATTAATCCATAATTCATCTCTTAAATCCGTGGTATGATTTCGTTTTCTCCATTATATTGTTATGCTTGATCACCATAATGATAATCTAATGCCTTTAACTACTTTGGAAAAAGAATTAACGGTTGAAAAGAGACGAAATTCACGTTAATTAACAAATCCATTGAACAAGGTGATGTAAGCTTAATGTTGGAAACCCAGAGGTCGCTTTTAATGCACCTAGCTTAGGGTATAGGTTACTACGACAGTGGAACTGACCTAGACATAGGTAGTGAATTATACCACGACAGTGGGCAATTCTGACTACACGCCACTATTCAGATTGAGAGATGAACCTGAATTATTATATGGAAACTCATACAATGAAAACCCGCGATGAAACTGTAATCCTAAAGATCTCCACTTGAATTGATTAAATTGAACCCTTAATTGATTGCTTTGTTTTATTTTATTTTCTTTTGCTTCCACAACAACCCTCATGACCTTTTTATTGGTCTAGCTGATTGCGAGTAGTTAGTAGTAGTCTACCGATAATTCAGTGTCCCTGAGTTCGACTCGAGACTCACAAGGGCCTTTACTACATTGACGCGTGTACTTGCGTTTACGCACAGGTAAAATTGTGTCAAGTTTTTGGCGTCGTTGTCGGGGACACGGCAATTGTCGGCACTACGAGTGCTGCAAGCGGCCACTCTAGGCCACATTTTTATTTTATTATTTTATATTCATTTTTGAAATTCATATTTTATCTTTCACATTTTGTAGTTGTCTAGCACGGTACTGAACTAAAATTACCATTTTGCAGGTACCAGTGCATAGTGAAGACGTGTAGCACCGACTACACGCAGCAATCACCAGAGGTTCCACTGCCGAAACCAGACGACAAGGAGAACAACGTTCAGGCCCATCTGGAAGATATAGATTCCGACTCAGAACAAGAAGCCATGGCAGAAGAGCAGACGATATGGGAGAAGATAAATGCTTCTTCCTCATCCGCTTCGAAGGGGCCAATTAAGAAGCAGGCAATCAACATTCCGACTTATAAGATTGATCATGCATTAATAAACTTGGTCAAGTCAAATGCATTCCATGGGTTAAAGAACGAAGACCCGGTGACTCACATAAGTCAATTCGTGGAGAACTGGGATATGATCAAAATAGATAGGTTCCCGCAGGAGACACTTTACCTGAAGCTGTTTCCGAGCTCTCTGGCGGGAAATGCACGGGAATGGTTGCATAATCTTGACGATGAATATGTGGAATCGTGGAACCACATGGTTGAAGTGTTCTTTGAAAGATTCTTCCCGCCCGAGAAGACAAATGATCTGATCAGGAAGATCCACAATTTTAGTCAAAAAGCAGGAGAAACTTATTCAGAAACCTGGGAGCATTTTCAGATTATGCTGAGGAGGTGCCCGCATCATGGGCTCGACAAGGAGAAGCAGGTCAAAATATTCTATTTTGCTCTTTTCGAGCATGATATAAGTAACCTAGATTCAGCAGGTTCATGATTTTTTTTGAATAACACTGGCACTAGGTGTTGGGAGATTCTGAAAAATATGGCAAAAAAAAATCTTGGGGCGACAGGGATGCACCAGTTAAAGTCAAAGTTGTAGGTGAATCCAGGGCCATTAAAGAGTTGAATGATAAATTAGACCTTCTAGCCAAGAAATTGCTTGCCAAAGAAGATGCAGAATCCGATGAGGAAGCCCACGTCAAATCTATGCAACAACAGGGCTATAGAAATAGTGACTATGCTGGGAGGAAGGATAGGAAATTCTCATGGAAGGATCCGAACAACTTCCTACAAGATCCAGATGCAAAGCCACAATCAACGATAAAAGATAAAAGCACCGTGTTGCTTGGTCAAGTGGTGCAACAAAATCAGGAGATGATGAGCATGTTTAGTAAGCAGCTGCAGTCTCAAGGTGAAATCTTGACTAAATTTGGGCAAACATTGTAAAGCCATGGAGCACAAATGAGGGCATTAGAGACGACTGTGACCCAAATTTCCAATGAAGTGGCGGCCTTAAAGTTTACAAATCAACAACGGCAGGCTGAGAATGCAGATGTTGGTCAAGTACATCATCAAGTAAAGTACATATCTGTGATTAAAGAGGCAGATTCCCCAGTGGTAGAGGTCTAGGACAAAAGCAAAATGATTTTTGATACGGAGGCTACACCAAAAATACCGTATCCTCGCAGTCATTATGGACTACTAGGAGGATATTGTCCATTCAGAAAAACCCGTCAAGAGCACATCACACCCGTACCTAGGCAAGAAGAGTAGGTGAAGGTCATGCGTCAGGGTGAAGCTACAGTCACTAAGAGGGAAGAGCCGTCACAAGTTACACCTGTTGAAAATAATGTGCCAAAGCTTACATCAGGAGGTGACATTGAAGCAAGCTTAGGGGAGGAGACCCCGTAAGGCCCATATGTGCCACCTCGTAAGCATTTAGATGATGCAGTTGTGTCTTTATCGGACAACCCGAGGTCGAAGAAAAAACATCGACACTACAGGAAGTTCTTGGAGATGTTCAGGAAGCTCCATATAAATATTCCGTTAGTGGAAATGATAGAGCATATTCCAGCACATGGGAGGTTTATCAAGGAAATCATCACCAAGAAGAGGCGGATCAAAGACACGGATGTTTGTCGGGTGAATGAGATGGTGAGCTCAATTATTCATGGGAGTTTACCACAGAAGAGGAAAGACCCAGGAGGCTTCTACCTTCCATGTTCTATAGGCGGTCAACATTTTCCACAAGTAGAGTGTGATTCAGGCACCAACATTAATCTTATGCCATTGTCCACATTTCAAAAAGTTGGGTTGAAGAGAATAAAGAAATCAACGACAACTATTGAATTGGCGGATGGGTCCATTGTGAAGCCATACGGATTGTGCGAGGATGTACTTGTCAAAGTAGACAAGTTTATCTTTCCGGTGGATTTCATTGTCATGGACATGCCACAGCTTAAAAGTTGCGAGATGCTATTGGGTAGGCCGTTTCAAGCGACGGTCGATGTTGTCACTACCATTGGGAGAGGTACTTTGACATTGGGGATTGGCCAGGATCGAGTTGAGTTCAAACTGCCGCATGATCCCCTGGGCATACTCTCCAAAGTTCCAAGTTGATGAAGCTTGATTTCGTCTAGCCTAAGATGTTAAATAAGGGCGCTTGTTGGGAGGCAACCCAACCGTTGGTAGTTTCATTTAGTTTCTTTCACATTTGTATGATTAGTTTGATTTGATTTTGTTTTTAGTGTAAAAATGATACCTTGATCGTTTGTTCAATGTGCATGACTGAGGCAGGGTCGATACCATCAACCCTTGTATCGATGGTATCGAGATGGGCACAGTTAGGTGACTGCAACAATCTCTCTACATCGATACTATCGACGGCCTCGTCGATGGTATCGACACACAATCAGGTTGTCGCAAAAATGAGGTTGATAGTATCGACATCTGTGTCGATACTCGCGAGATCTCTGGAGATATTCAGACGAAAATTTTCTCAGTAAAGTCGATACCATCGACGCGAGCGTCGATGGTATCAATCCAGTTATAGGCAGAAAGCGGTGGTCGGGCCTCGCGAGGGTGTGTGCCCTAAGAAGAAGTCGATACTATCGACTTGCGTCGATGGTATCGACGCGACATGTCACCGATCTGTGAGAGGAGATCAACGACGGTCGCTGCACTAAGAGAGTCGATCCATGGGATGGGTCGATACCATCGACACCCGTCGATGGTATCGACGCATCATCGATTCGGGCCCCCACATCAGGCTATCGACAACTGTCGATACTAGTGGAAGACCGGATTGTGCTACAGGAGTCGATACCATCGACTCGTGTCGATGGTATCGACGGGAACACAGCAGCGCAGGCCACAGTTATAAAATGGATGGATTGTCGTCATATGACGTTACACCTTCAGATCTTTCCTCCTCCACTTGTGTCGTGCATCTTGTTGAGTGACCGGAGCCTAGCTACGAGCATTCAAGGAGCGAGTTCTTCCCCGAGCCTTCACCAAGCGGAGATTGTCTTCTCCGAACTTCACCAAGCTCCTTCTTCTATTCCTTCTTCCTCGACGAAAATGGTGCGGATGGCGGGAGCATCTTCTTCTCAGGCGGCTCCTAGGGAGATCGGGACCTTTGTTCCTCCACGCCTTGGATCAGTTCCTCGTCCAAGGATTGTCCACCCTTCCCCGGAGATCCGAAAGGTGTACGAGGAGTTGCTGAAGAGAAGGATCGAGCCAACCCGATATGTCGATCGGACCATGATCCGTGACCTTGGGTTCGAAGCCAATCTTGACTATGTTCTTAAAGGGCAAGAACAACGTACGATTAGGAGGCTCGACGAGATGGAGTACCACACCGACAGCCAACCCTTCTTCAGTGAGTGGCCGACGTACAAAGAACTGGTGGCGGAGTTTATGGCATCACTGGATATCAATGTCGTACCCAACGACTTGATCGCTTCTGATAGAGAGTGGAGGAAAGGGCATGTGTCTTTCAGACTCTACAACAACAATTGCACCCTCACTCTCGACCAGTTCAATTCCATTTATAACTGGTATCATCATGACTACCAGCATAGGAGGCCGGACAATCAGGCAGATTATGATGCCCAGCTGTTGACCGCGCCCCCTGGAAAGTCAGTCAGCTACCATAATGCAGCTGTTGCTGACTTCGAGCATCCGTTTGTGAGGATTCTTCATCGCATGCTCTGCACCACGCTATTTGCTCACGGTGACTTGACTCTCAGCAAGTTTCAAGAGACATACTTGTTCTTCTTGCATAAATTGCTGACGCGCGATGAGTGCAATTGGGGTGCGTTCTTCTTGGCGCGTGTGTTGGACGTGAAGAGGAGTACGCGGAATGCTCCTATCCACTTTGGAGGGCTCATCACACCGCTGGCCCTTTACCTTGGGTTGGATGTTTCCCAACTCACGCCTCTCTCAAATAAGAATAAAGTTGATATCCAACATCTGCACTACTCCAACCTCATCCTGTCACGTGATGGCTTGACCTATGTACATTGCCATGTCAATAAAGTATATCAACAATGTTCACTTCCCCACCGCGTCTTCAACATTGAGGGCACTCAGTATTTCAGGTGGCCCATCATAGTTGATGATTCGGTTGAAGACGGCGGTAATGGCGGCAATGATGGCAATGATACTGACGGTGATGAGAAAGAAGAGGAAGAGGAGGCTTTCACTCCTCTTGAGAGACGAGTAGCACCCTGGAAGCGTCCCCACATGCATCCGGGTGCATCTTCTTCTTCGCAGCCTCCGCCACCACAGCCCTCGCAGCAAGGCGAGGACGTATACTCCATGCAGGGGATGTATACGATGCTGCAAGAGATTCAGCAGACCTAGCAGCATCATACTGCTTCTTTTGCCGGTATTCAGGATACCACGAACCGGCTTTACGTCAATCAGCAGGCTATTTTCGAGAATGAGTGCCTCCTCCTTGCCAACCAACAGAATATCCATGATAGGTTGCATAGGATGGAGATGCAGCAGCAACCCTTCTGCGATCATTACTGGAGCCATAATTACTTTGAGGGGTATCCACAACCTCCGCCCATGCCCCAGTATGATCCGAGCTTTCAGGGCCAGTACCCGTCTTGGGACCCCACGACCCCGCAGTACCCGCCTTCGCCGGAAGAATGATCGATATCACTGTTCCACCTTTTAAGGTTGTTTTTGACTATGAGGCCATAGTCGAATTCAAGCTTAGGGGGGGAGTTGGAACAACTCTATCCTTTAGTTTTCTCAGTTTTTAGTTTTTATCGTTTTGTCTTTTATCATTTGCTTTGATTAGTTTCTTGTTTGTTTGTAGGATCCACACTCTATCTAGTATAATTGTGGATGTTTTAAGTCATGTGTCATCTCGTTGCTTGTACTTGGGAATTAGGGGCGAATTTGAAATTTTTTTTAGTGTTTTTACAAACTTGTGTTGTTTAACTTTGAGCACATAACTTCAGAAATAATTGGGTTTGTCAACTTTAAAATAGGATATCACAACTGTACATTCCCTTGATTCATGATAAGTGTACGGAATTGGTTGTTTGAGCCTAAACTGATCAAATGATAATGAGACCTTAATTTGAAATAAGAGAGAGAAACCTCTTAATTACCACACAGGTCAATAAGGAGGGACACATAATAATTTTCAAAGGTTCAGTCAATTAGTCTTGTGATCTATCCACCCCATCGTTTTCATACTCCACCATTAGAATTGGAAGTACATTACATTTTTAATTTCTTTGATTGCATTCCACGTAGATAGGTCTTGCATTGCAACTATTTTCACATATTTTGCATGAAATGAAAAAAAAATGGATTAGTTATACATGCAAATCATCCTTAAGTGCATGTCATTTAGTTGCATAATATCATTTTGTAGCTACATTCACATTTTTTTGCGCATAGAGTACATCATGCGTCTTATATCTTCTGAACATTAAGGGTGATTAACATGTTCCATACCTTCTGAATGCTTCAAGTGTATAAGTTTTGCAGCAATAAGTGAGCCCGATAAACAATTCGTTGTCAGCTATGAAAATAAGGGCTTAAAAAATAATAATAATTTTTTTAAAAAAACAAAAGAGAAAGGAAAAAAAGAGAGTAGTGAGAAGCAAGTAGAACTGAGAGGAAGAAAGGAAAATAGTCTCACCTGCATTTTAAAGAAGAATAAGTACATTATGTAGTTCTCCTAGATATTCCATCTCTCTTTGAGACGGGATGTTAGTGCATGCATCATTCTACCCAAATGTAGGCATTAGGGCATTTTCACTTGCATATGCATCATTTAAGCCATTTTTGTTGTGTGCATGTTAAAACCGTATAATGCTTCCATTTCTTCCACTAGCCACCCATTCCATCCACCCATTGTTCGAATTGGTAGGCCACCGTGATTTTCTCCTCACTTGTTAATATCAGGATGTAGATGGTAGTTAGGGCGAGCAATGTAGAATAGGAGATCACAAGATGCATCGAGCTTGAACCGGAGAATTTTATTATGTTAACTGCCTTATATGATAGTGTTCATCAATTTTGAGGTAGCTTTCTTTTATGGATGATTGTTGTCGCCTTTAGGGTAATTATCATTCCGTGGTTAGTGAGGGCTGGAATGTGAATGTCTGGCGGGGATAATATGGTGATGTTTGTTGTGATAATATGTTCTTTAGTTGACCCTCACAATTCTATTCTAAAGTTTTGTTGCTCGAGGACGAGCAATGTTCAAGCTTAGGGGAGTTTGATGCGATGATTTTGAGTCACATTTATAGACTTATTTCATTCGTGTTTTATACTTTTATTGGTCATTTTGGTGGTTAATATTGCATAATTCACTTACTTTAGTCTATGATCCTTTTCAACACCAATTCTCCCTTATTTTATTGTTTTGAGCATAAATGATTATAATAATATGTTTTATTTCGGCTTATGTGGTTTTGTGTTGAAATTTCAGGAAGAACACATATCTACAGCTGTCGATACCATCGACAGCTGTCGATACTATCAACACAGCCATAGGTTGACAGCCGTAAGGAGCTGCACAGAGTCGATACCATCGACAGAGAAGTCGATGGTAGCGACGTACCTTCAGGTTGCTGGCAAGAAGACAGTCGATACTATCGACACATGGAGTTTCAGCGATGAAAAAGGAAGAAAATCGACACCTAAGAGTGTCGATACCATCGACCCGCGTCGATGGTATCGAGTTAGCATCAGGCGCAACGAAGAAAAGAAAGAAGACTTGCCGATATCGCGCAGAGTCGATACCATCGACCCACGTCGATGGTATCGACACCGTCAGATGCAAGTTTGTTTCAAATCGAGCTAAATCTAACGACTGTGATATTTTTGCAACCTAACTCGATAATTATACCTAATGACGGCGCCCAAGAGTAGGGCATCACGTCATTAGCCGCTGCACACGTCCCGAGAAGGTGTGGAGAGAAGAACGGAGCCCAGAAGCACGCCCCAGCTGTTTCAGAAGCTGAAGAAGACATTTTCCACTGCCGAAAGGCTGTAGATCGTGTATTCTATGCTGAGGAACGCTTGGATCTTCTCCATTCAAGGGGTTTCATCACTTATTCACATTTTTCTCCATGTTTCCCCTTTTCTCTACCATGTTTTGCTCTGAGATGAACATGCGGGGCTAATCCCCTTTATCTTTAGGACCGGGAGTAACCTGGGGAAGCATTGTATGACATTTTTATCATAGTAATCCATAATTCATCTCTTAAATCTGTGGTATGATTTCATTTTCTCCATTATATTGTTAAGCTTGATCACTATAATGATAATCTAATGCCTTTAATTACTTTGAAAAATGAATTAATGGTTGAAAAGAGACAAAATACAC
The DNA here is from genome assembly GCA_963693085.1 of Alisma plantago-aquatica. Classification (NCBI taxonomy): domain Eukaryota; kingdom Viridiplantae; phylum Streptophyta; class Magnoliopsida; order Alismatales; family Alismataceae; genus Alisma; species Alisma plantago-aquatica. The sequence goes on along the minus strand of OY856409.1, from coordinate 673,526,064 downwards.
GTTAATTAACAAATCCCTTGAACAAGGTGATGTAAGGTTATTGGAGGAAACCCAGAAGTCGATTTTAATGCACCTAGTTTAGGGTATAGGTTACTACGATGGTGGAACCGACCTAGTGGTGCGATTCTGCTAGTGGTGCTAACACACTACTCAATTGAATAGATGCGCCCCACGAGGTCGGAAGGCACGTGATGTGGATTTTGCTTTCGAAATTTATAAACCTAAACTAGCTACCTACGTCTACTAAAACACTACACCCGCAAGCGCACGGGGTCGTGTCGTAGTATAGGAAGGTGGCAAGTATAGGGTCGATCCACAGGGAAAAGAGGGGGCACTAGAGCTAGGTTAGGTTTTGCTAGGTTCCTACTACGGAGACTAGGGTTAAGGGTTTTAAAGGTTGATTTGATTGTTAAGCTACTATGAACAAACGAGGAATTAAAGGCAAAAAATGAAATCTATGCTAACCCTAGACTAGATTAAGACTAAGCAAGAAAGAAAGGACTAAGCTAGGTATGAAAAGGGCAAATTACACTAAGGCAAGCAAGAGAAAAGCAAAAGTGCAATTAAGGAACTACACTAGCATGAACAAGACAAAAGCAAGGCAAGAAGCTGACTAAGCAAGGAAAAGAGCTAACTAAGCTAAGCAAGCACAAAACTAGGGTTTTAAACAGTAAAGAGATGTGTGGGCTGTTTAGGGGTATGAACTTATCAATTAAGTTGGGGGTGACATGTGAACATTAATATTCCATTTAGATTATCCAAACCAAACAACAAGTTAGAGTCTAATGGATTAACCTAAGCTACTAACTTGCCATGGATATGCTAGGTTGTGTATAGGGGAACTAGTCCCTAACACCCTCTACTACCCTTACGAGGCTCAATTGGGTTAGGGGTTAGGTTTAATCCAATTAGAGTGTAATCAAGTCTAGGTTTCTATATTAGACATTCCTAGGGCAATTAGGGGCCGAGGGTAGTAATGGGGAGGTGAAATTAGGGTTTTGGACCCCAATTCCCCCACATTCTAGCCTTGAGAAGGCTCCATGCTAATTGCACTAGAATTATCCAATTTAGCTACTTAGATCTCTCACTTAGGTTTAGGGAGATTGATTAGGATGTAGGAAGATGGGAGGCAACCTAGGGATCCAAGAATTGGACCTAGGGGCAAATCCCAAAATTCACACATATAACCAATTTGCCTAAATTCCTAAGTGATTTCACACACAAACCAACAAACAATCCATGGAGAAAGAGACATAAATAGAACATAATCATTATCAAATGGAATTACAAAGTTTACATGTCATTTTCCCCCAACATGGTATCAAAGTAACATATTTTTCCCCAAACAGCCCACCCAAGGAGCCTAGCTACTCATATACATGGAAAACACAAAAAGAAAGAAGAAGAAGATAGAGGTGGCCATGGAGCTCGAAGTAGTGGCTGTCACTCCTCTCTCCAGCAGCAGCAGGTCGACCTCCTCCCTCCTCCAAGGTGCAAGGGTGAAGAATGAAGGGGATTATGGGTAGGAACTAGTCTAAACTAGTGATTTGGTGGTGAAAATGGTGGAATGGGGTGGATTTGAGGTGGAAATGGAGTGGAATGGAGTGGATGGCGATTTTGGGGAGCTAGGATGGGGTAGAAGGTAGCTAACCTCGTGCCCCATCCGCTACCTAGGTATATATAGGTTTCTAGGGGGTCTAGGGTTAAGTTAGGGGCAAAATAGGTAAAGCAGTGGAAAATTGGTGGATTTTGTGGGTAACACGGCCGTGGTAGGTCACCACGGTCGTGGTGGGTAGGGTAGACCACGGCCGCGGTGGATGGGCACGATCGTGGGTTTATTAGAATGTGGAGATCATAGGGATAGGTTTATGGATGGCCACGACCGTGGGGAGGTCACCACGGTCGTGGTGAGGTCCTTTGGCCACGGGCATGTTGAAAACCACGGTCGTTTTGGCCATTTTCATCAATTTCTGGAAGTTTTACTGATTTTTTGTACTTGGGGCATGTCCACCACGACCGTGGGGACTCACCACGGTCGTGGTGGTGTCTCTCCCATGCATTTAAGCCTTGAACTTGATCATCCATGGAGGGTATTGCTTCAAAACATTCTTTGACCACTTGGGGTAGGTTGGAAGTGGTTTTGGCCTCATTTTGAGCTCCTCCAAGCCTGAGGAAACCCTAGACTGGACCATCCTCTTTCCATGCCATCAAGTAGTGGACAAAGTACCTATAAAACATACAAAAAGCCTCCATAAGTGCATTTGATATAAATAAGCATATTGGGGGAAATAACATGTAATCTAACAAGTATAGATGTGGCTGAAATGCAAAATGACACAAGATAAAGCCCTAAAATAGGGCTGAATCACCACCCCAAACTTGAAACATACTTGTCCTCAAGTATGCTCCAACTCAATCTCTCTACAAAATTGCCACAAAAAAAGAAATGCCAAATGCAATGTAAAAGATGATTATTGCTGAATGGGTTCAAAGATGACTAAGTCCATGCATTTCACCTCTCTCCTCTCCTGCTTTCACAAACCAATCATGAAAAGAGCACAAAGCATATGAACTTCAAATATAGCGCATAGAATACACAGGTTATCCATATTTCTTCCATAAAGTTCCGGGTAAACCGTTTCATGGTGGCGTTAATCAAGAATGACTAGGAGTGTTGTTTCACATTCAATGCATTCAATCTTATATTTCAAATTATACCGAATAACCCACGTGGCTGTGAAAAGGGTGAAGTGAGCTAGGTTTGATGTTTCCTAGCTCAATGGGTATGAAAATGGAAGAAAGGGTTGCGGTAAGATTTGTGAAGTGTTTTTACACACTCATCTTGTCTTTATTTGAATGCTCTTAAACAGGAGCATCCTTTTATTTTCTTTTTTTTTGCAATTTTTTTCTTTCTTTCTTGCCCTTGGTGTAGATAGGGCATATGGTGGATAGAGTGAAGCAGGGAGATAAAGATATGGCCACCCCGAACTTTTGGAGGTGGCTAAGGCTGATTATGTGCATTAGGGCATCTTTTTATGAGGCAGAGGGGTATGAAGATGGTGGAAGAATAGTCGGGTCAAAGAGGGGTCATTGGTATGATTCTCCACATAAGGCATCCTGCATGAAAATTAATCCAATACTTCATCCTAGATATCACACCACATGAATGAACAAGATGAAATTGATATATCCAACAAGTGATTCCACAAACACTAAGCGTTCAAAGCTTGCTCAATTTCACAATTCAACCAATTCAATCACAATCATAAGAGAGGTGATGCACATGTAAAAAGTCAAACATTGATACCATTTATCAATAAACAATGATAAGTCACTTGCATTTGTCAAAGGTCATCAGTTTTACTCAAAACAATAGAGATTGGGTCAAAACACACTTTTTAGACAAGAAATCTCAAATTTGGGCACAATTGGCCAAAATGGTGCCAAATTGCTTTCAATCACATCTAAACTTACATTATTGAACTTAAAGCGGTAAACAAGAAAATCCTAGCTAAAACATGCAAGAATTACCGAAAATCTACATGATATGCAATGCATGGCAAAAAGGGCAATTTTTTTGAAAATTACGCAAAAAATGACAATAAAGTAAACTACATGGAATGCAGGTATGCAAAGCAGTAAAAATGACTAAGGTAGATAGAAAAAATAAGAAAACAAAAGTAGATGTGGCAGGTGAAATGCAAAGTGAAACTAGGGCATACCTGCCCTACCACCCCAAACTTTTGAATCATGTTGTCCTCAACATGATCCTAGAGTTTAGGATGATAGGGTAGATGATCATGGATCTCTAGAGGCTCCGGCAGTGTTCCTCCCTGTGGTGGAGGATATGGGCATTAGGTGCCGCACTAATCTGCCTTCACTGGTTGAAATTGGTTTGCAGCACGGCCGTGCTGTGCAGCACGGCCATGGTGGCTTCAGGTTGCACGGCCGTGCTGCCTGGCACGACCGTGGTGTAGTCCTTTGGCAGCTTTTCTCAATTTTGGTTTTGAATCTAGGGACTTGGTGTGTTTTTCATGCAAATGACCACGGTCGTATTGATGTGCCATGGCCGTGGTGGTCCCTGTAGCTACTACTATCAAAATGAGGAACATCAAACACTCAAAAACTTGACCCAAAGTGATTTTTCTTTGAATCCTTCTCTCAATCGTACTCAAATTTTCTTCATTTCACCCTGTTACCACCTGCACATCTTTAAACTAGACAGAAACTATTAAACACAAGTGTGTGTGTGTGTGCTTTCTTGGAAAGTGTAAAAACAAAGTAATTGTATCAAAAAGTGAAGTTTGGGTGAAAAATTCCCAAACCTAGGTGGGTTGCCTCCCACAAGCGCTAAGTTTCATGCCTTCAGCCGGGCTTCTTATTCTTTCACCATCAACCGTGGTCCAAAAACAAAATGTTTGCACCCCCATCATAAGCAATCCTCTCAAATGCTTTCCTTGATTGATCTTCCTCCCAAGGGTCATGCGAGCTTCGTAAGTCTTTTTCAGCAATTCTCTCTCCTTGGGGATCATCATCATAGATCTTAATCATCCTTAAGACCCTCTGAAATCTAATGTCATAGGTTTTCTCTCTCTTGAGGAACGGGTCTTCATAGGCACCAAAGAGAGGGGTCTCAATCATATCCATTTGCTCATGGGAAGTAGGGGGAGCATGTGATAGTTGTGGTGGTGGCATCAGTGTTGATGGGCGTTGGACTTTAGGTGGAGGAGGGCATTGAGGTTGGAAGGTGAATTGGTGGGAGGGTTGTGGTGATGGAGGTGGTAGAATGGATTGAGGTTGGAAGGTGAACTGGTAGGAGGGTGGTGGCAATGGAGGTGGTGGCAGTGTGTAAGGCTTAGGATAGCCTTGGAGGTAGGGTAGTGGAGGAGGGAATTGAGGTTGGAAAGTGAAGTGGTGGGAAGGTTGCGGCAATGGAGGTGGTGGAGGTGTGTAAGGCTTAGGATAGCCTTGGAGGTAGGGTGGTGGGCGAAATGGATGGGTTTGTGCATTTTGGCCTTCCATCTTGTCTTATCCGAGTGGCTTGTCACATGCACAAGGCACAACCAAACAAAAGAAAGCAAGTTAGCAAACCAATATACACAAAGAATGCAATGAGTAATGAATAAAGAATAGCAATGATGAGGGCAATAGGAAAAGTCAAAGCAAAACTAACTAGCTAGGCCGAGCGCCTCTAATCCCCGGAAACGGTGCCAGAAAGCTTGGTGCGATTCTGCTAGTGGTGCTAACACACTACTCAATTGAATAGATGCGCCCCACGAGGTCGGAAGGCACGGGATGTGGATTTTGCTTTCGAAATTTATAAACCTAAACTAGCTACCTACGTTTACTAAAACACTACACCCGCAAGCGCACGGGGTCGTGTCGTAGTATAGGAAGGTGGCAAGTATAGGGTCGATCCACAGGGAAAAGAGGGGGCACTAGAGCTAGGTTAGGTTTTGCTAGGTTCCTACTGCGGAGACTAGGGTTAAGGGTTTTAAAGGTTGATTTGATTGTTAAGCTACTATGAACAAATGAGGAATTAAAGGCAAAAAATGAAATCTATGCTAACCCTAGACTAGATTAAGACTAAGCAAGAAAGAAAGGACTAAGCTAGGTATGAAAAGGGCAAATTACACTAAGGCAAGCAAGAGAAAAGCAAAAGTGCAATTAAGGAACTACACTAGCATGAACAAGACAAAAGCAAGGCAAGAAGCTGACTAAGCAAGGAAAAGAGCTAACTAAGCTAAGCAAGCACAAAACTAGGGTTTTAAACAGTAAAGAGATGTGTGGGCTGTTTAGGGGTATGAACTTATCAATTAAGTTGGAGGTGACATGTGAACATTAAGATTCCATTTAGATTATCCAAACCAAACAACAAGTTAGAGTCTAATGGATTAACCTAAGCTACTAACTGGCCATGGATATGCTAGGTTGTGTATAGGGGAACTAGTCCCTAACACCCCCTACTACCCTTACGAGGCTCAATTGGGTTAGGGGTTAGGTTTAATCCAATTAGAGTCTAATCAAGTCTAGGTTTCTAGATTAGACATTCCTAGGGCAATTAGGGGCCGAGGGTAGTAATGGGGAGGTGAAATTAGGGTTTTGGACCCCAATTCCCCCACATTCTAGCCTTGAGAAGGCTCCATGCTAATTGCACTAGAATTATCCAATTTAGCTACTTAGATCTCTCACTTAGGTTTAGGGAGATTGATTTGGATGTAGGAAGATGGGAGGCAACCTAGGGATCCAAGAATTGGACCTAGGGGCAAATCCCAAAATTCACACATATAACCAATTTGCCTAAATTCCTAAGTGATTTCACACACAAACCAACAAACAATCCATGGAGAAAGAGACATAAATAGAACATAATCATTATCAAATGGAATTACAAAGTTTACATGTCATTTTCCCCCGACATGGTATCAAAGTAACATATTTTTCCCCAAACAGCCCACCCAAGGAGCCTAGCTACTCATATACATGGAAAACACAAAAAGAAAGAAGAAGAAGATAGAGGTGGCCATGGAGCTCGAAGTAGTGGCTGTCACTCCTCTCTCCAGTAGTAGCAGGTCGACCTCCTCCCTCCTCCAAGGTGCAAGGGTGAAGAATGAAGGGGATTATGGGTAGGAACTAGTCTAAACTAGTGATTTGGTGGTGAAAATGGTGGAATGGGGTGGATTTGAGGTGGAAATGGAGTGGAATGGAGTGGATGGAGATTTTGGGGAGCTAGGATGGGGTAGAAGGTAGCTAACCTCGTGCCCCATCCGCCACCTAGGTATATATAGGTGTCTAGGGGGTCTAGGGTTAAGTTAGGGGCAAAATAGATAAAGCAGTGGAAAATTGGTGGATTTTGTGGGTAACACGGCCGTGGTAGGTCACCACGGTCGTGGTGGGTAGGGTAGACCACGGCCGTGGTGGATGGGCACGATCGTGGGTTTATTAGAATGTGGAGATCACAGGGATAGGTTTATGGATGGCCACGACCATGGGGAGGTCACCACGGTCGTGGTGAGGTCCTTTGGCCACGGGCATGTTGAAAACCACGGTCGTTTTGGCCACTTTCATCAATTTCTGGAAGTTTTACTGATTTTTTGTACTTGGGGCATGTCCACCACGACCGTGGGGACTCACCACGGTCGTGGTGGTGTCTCTCCCATGCATTTAAGCCTTGAACTTGATCATCCATGGAGGGTATTGCTTCAAAACATTCTTTGACCACTTGGGGTAGGTTGGAAGTGGTTTTGGCCTCATTTTGAGCTCCTCCAAGCCTGAGGAAACCCTAGACTGGACCATCCTCTTTCCATGCCATCAAGTAGTGGACAAAGTACCTATAAAACATACAAAAAGCCTCCATAAGTGCATTTGATATAAATAAGCATATTGGGGGAAATAACATGTAATCTAACAAGTATAGATGTGGCTGAAATGCAAAATGACACAAGATAAAGCCCTAAAATAGAGCTGAATCACCTAGACATAGGTAGTGAATTGTACCACGACATTGGGCAATTCTGACTACAGGCGACTATCTAGATTGAGAGATGAACCTGAATTATTAGATGGAAACTCATACAATGAAAACCCGCGGTGAAACCACAATCCTAAAGATCTCCACTTGAATTGATTAAATTGAACACTTAATCGATTGCTTTATTTTATTTTATTTTCTTTTGCTTCCACAACAACCCTCATAACCTTTTTATTGGTCTAGCTGATTGCGAGTAGTTAGTAGTAGTCTACCGATGATTCAGTGTCCCTGAGTTTGACTCGGGCCTCACAAGGGCCTTTACTACATTGACGCGTGCACTTGCGTTTACGCATGGTAAAATCGTGTCAGGAGACACTTCAGCTTTTTCTCCATCTCCTGCACCACCATGGCACGAAATTTCTAAAAATATTGAAAGACCTAATCCTTGGTCTTTAACAAGTAGGCCCACACCTTCTTAGATGCATCATTAATGAATGTGAAAAAATACATATTGACACCTAGTGAAGCCATCTCAAATGGACTGGAGACATCTGAATATACCAGCTGTAGAGGCTATGACTTCACCTTTGATCTTGTCTTGAAAGAAACACATCAATGCTTTCTTGACTGACATGCATTACATGAATTGAGATCATTGTCCTTGCCACAAGGAATCAATCTCTACTTTGACAAAAGCTCCAAGACTTTCTCGTTCATGTGTCCTAGCCATCTGTGCCATAGATCTGTCTGGCACTCCTTAATTGCATATATATGGCCACCCTTAAGCACTTTAAGATGGGTCTTGTACAATGTGCAACACAATTTTCCCCGTGCAATAAGCAAATCCCTTTCGGTTATTTTGCATTTTCTACCACCAAAATTCAGATGAAAACCTTTTTTTTTATCAAAGAATGAACTAGATATCAAACTCAGCCGCAAATCTAGAACATGAGGAACATCCTTTAGTGTGAACGTGCAATCAACACTTGTTTGAATACAAATGTCTCTAATCCCAATAATTCTGGAGAAGCTAGAATTTCCCATGTTCACCCTCCTGAAGTCTCCCTTCCTATATGAAGTGAAGAATTCTTTACTTGGTGAAGAATGATAAGAAGTTGCAACATCTACCACCCACTTAGAATCATCATCCTCAGGATGCAAACACTGCTCTTAAACTGTTAAGACTACATCATCATCATCGTCCCTGTCATCTGAGATTGCTGCTATAGTATTCTTGTCGTCATCTTACTTGTCTTTGGATTCAAATCTATGTTTCTTTTTCCAAACCTTGCAATGTATTTTGAAATGACCTTGCTTTCCATAGTAGAAGAACCCTCTACTACTCTTTGACTTCGATTTACCATGAGACATCACGTGGTTTTGGATCTCACAGTGGCTCTTGGATCTGCCACAATCTCTTGCTCTATCAACGCCTCTGCTCTTTGTGAAGTGCACCTCTAATCTACTGTCACCTGAGGCTCGTCACCAAGTCTCTTTATTCAATAGACTGCTCTTCACCTGGTTAAGTGTAAATTTGTCTTCCTGTACAAAATTACTGACTGTCACTATGACTATCTCCTAACTATCAGATAATGATCCCAGAAGAAGTAGAGCCTGGAGTTCATCATCAAGAACTATCTTCATGGACCTCAGTTGATTGACAAGGCTTTGTAATTCATTCATATGCCCGATACCGCTTTTACTGTCCCAGTACTTTAGGTTCCAACTTACTAATTAAGAAAGCTTTATTTGTTGTAGTCTTCTACTCATATAACTTCTTGAGCTTCTCCCACAGATCTTTGACATTGTTCTGTTCTAAGACATGATAGAACAAAGAAATGTTGAGCCACTTTTGTGTTGGTATGTATGCCTAGAGAGCCAATCATATGTTGATTGGACATGCATATGTTATGATTGATCTGATAAATATCAAAGGCAAGCTTTCAATTTATTCTAGCTCAATCGATTATGAGATAAATGATGGAGCAGAATGACAGTCTAAAGAATGACAATACTCAATGATGTATGTCTTCAGGTTGAGGACCTAAACAATGAGATCATATGGATTCTAAGAGTATGTACATTCTTTTTATGTTCCTAGTCAGATGTCATTGTGGAAGGTTGATATACAACAATGACAGATCAAGACTAGAGTGTGTATTGGTTGATGACAATGTCTCATTAGTCATTATATATGATATCAAACTAAGAACACATATACATGTTGGAGAATAGTGTATCAGACAGACCTATCAGGAGAGTGACACATGGAACCATGACATGGTAGTCAAAGTCATCTCTCATAGTGATGGTGGTGATTGTGATTCTTAGACCTGAAATCACTGCACTTGTCGAATGTGATTGGGTACACTTTGACATCATCAAACGCAGTCCTAAAACATGGGTTGTTATAATGGTGTTGATTGGGTGTCTTTGACACATGAGATAGATGTTGGGTTTTAGGGGAGGCAGAGATGTCAACAGAAACAAAAAATTTCTCCCCAAACCCAGAACCCAAAGAGATCTCATCAACATCTATACAATAGAAAGGATGGTTTGTAGAGCTGTATCTTATCTAGAGGCTTGCTCGATGATGTTACCTCACAGTTAGAACGATCTTCACCTCCGATCTTGGATGACGTCTGTGCAGCTCCTGGTCACACCTAGACTGACAGATTGACAACTGTCCTCCGAGCGGCAGAAATCTCCCACCTCTGGAGTAGTCCACACGGACCACCGGGAACTCCAGTCGTCCTATCCTATAGGACACTGGAAGGATTTGTCCCCTTCTATCAGTGTACTAGTCACTGACGTGCTCTCCCACAACCAATTATTGTCCTACAATTGTCTTTCCCTTGTTGTTCCCCCCTGGACATGTAGAACTTACTTGGGCTCTCTCAGTTACTACAACCAGAGAGGACAACAACTTTGTAGAGCAACTGATGTTCTGAGTTGTACTCTGAGAAGGCCCCAGTACCCTTCTATATATAGGAGGGGTCAGGGTCAGGGTTCTTATCCCCGAGCAATGTGGGACTAAAGTGGGAGTAAAAGGGTCAAGAATTTCCACGAATTGATACACTGCTGCAGGTGAATCAGTCAATTCACAAAAGAACCAATTGTTTGGGGACTGAATCGATCATTTCATCTCATGAACTGATCATTTGGGGAGCTGAACCGATCGCATTTCACTACCCAAGGTAGTTCCAAATTGACTTTCTTCTTTCCATTTACAATTAATCCAAAGATCAATACTTGTCCCAATCGAATTATACAAGTGAAATGAAAATATTTTCTCACCAACCTAACTTTCCCAAACTTGCTCATCTGGTCCAACAACCGATCAGTTCAACACTTGAACCAGTCGTCTCACTTGACCCTGAGCCGATCGGTTCAATAGCTTGAATCGGTTGGTTGGTAGTCCATGTTTTGCAAAAATCAGTCAATGCAGTTCTCAATATATCTGACACCCAAATTAGTTAGTCCAGCACTTGAACTTGGTGATTTTGAGTCAAGTCAATTGATTGAATGTTTAATTGAACTACTAAACACATTTAGTAAACAATCTAAACATCATTCGTGGATAAACTCCTCTTCCAGGTTAAATCCTTTATGTGTGACCTTGCATGGCCATTTCACGTTGACAGTGAAAGTCCATAACACTTATGACTTCACAAGAAAAGAGCGGTGCCTAGTCGCACATCAGTGCTACTCAAGTGAAAAGGAAAGTTGGAGAACAACTTTCAATCCTACAATCCATGACTGGTGTTATAGTGAATGCATAATTCCTTTGTCACTGATATCCCAAATGAACTCAAGGCATGGAACAATCATCCTTTCAACGTTCATTCACTTCCTTGATCTCAGAGCAGACTGGATGGGATATGTGTGACATCAATATCACATATTGATTCACACATGCATGCGCATGCCTTTCTTTGTCCTACTTATCAAGTGGCCATGGAAATCAAACTCCCTCAGGAGGGACAAATCCCATATCTACCACTCACCCCTCAAAAGCCCCATGTTATATTTTAGGATTGCGTTTGATGATGTCAAAGTGTACCCAACGACATGTGTTGAGTGTAGTGATTTCAGGTCAAAGAATCACACTCACCACCATCACTGTGAGAGATGATTGTGACTACCAAGTCATGGCTCCATGTGCCACTCTCACGGTGGGTCTTTCCGGTACACTTGTTCTCTAACAAGTACTTATGTGCTTGGTTTTTGTCATCAACCAACACACAATTTATTATTTAGTGTTATTGACGTCTATGGTTATTTCCAAAATAATAATCGACTAGGGACAAAACAAGAATGTATACTCTTAACATCTGTATGATCTCATCATTTAGGTCCTTAACCTAAACACATACGTCATTGAGTCAATCAATTCTTTAGATATCTATCATGTTACACTATCATCTCAGAAATAATTAAAACATATAGATTGGAAATTGCCTTTATTATATATTCAAATAATTTACAAAGTATCCCATTACAATCATCATATGACTTACTCTAAGGGAATACATACCAACAGACTCCCACTTGCACTTAGATCCAATCACATAGGAACCTCAGTCCCTGTGACATAGCATGACCGTCATGCTTCCGCTGAGATAGGGTCTTCGTCAGTGGATCAACTATGTTGTCTTCGGTTGGTACTCTGCAAATCTTCACATCTCCTTGTTGTACGATCTCTCGTATGAGATGGAAGCGCCACAATATGTGCTTGGACCACTAATGTGATCTGGGCTCCTTAGCTTGAGCAATAGCTCCATTATTGTCATAATAAAAATCAATTGCATCATAGCTACTAGGAACTACACCAAGTTCAGAGATGAACTTCCTGATCCACACAACCTCCTTTGTCACATGCGAGCAGCAATATACTCGACCTCTATAGTAGAATCCACAACTATCTCTTTCTTGGAACTCTTTCAGCTCACATCTCTATTATTTAGGCAAAATACAAATTCTGACTGCGATCTGTAATCATATTTGTCAGTTTGGAAGCTTGCATCGGTGTAACCCCTTACAACCAATTCTTTCTCACCGTCGTATACAAGAAACCGATCCTTAGTCCTTCACAAGTACTTCAAGATGTTCTTCACAGCTATCCAGTGAGCATACCCAGGATCTGACTGGTACCTACTCGTCATGCTGAGGGCATACGAGACGTCTGGGCATGTGCACAACATAGGGTTCATGATGGATCCAATGGCTGATGCATATGGGATCCCATTCATATGCTCCCTCTCTTCACAAGATCAGGGACACTGAGCTCTAGAGACGGTAACTCCATGTAGCATGGGGATGTTGCCTCTCTTTGAGTTATCTATGCTGATCCGCTTTAGCACCTTGTCAATGTAAGTGCTCTGACTTAGTCTGAGAACCCTTCTATATCTATCTCTATGGATCTTAATTCCTAGAATGTAGGATGATTCTCCCTAGTCATTCATTGAGAAAGTATTACCAAGCCAAGTCTTTACCTTCTCTAAGGCTAAGACATCATTCCCCATCAATAGTATGTCATCCACATACAATATGAGGAATGTGATCATGCTCCCACTAACCTTTCTTGTACACACAAGGTTCATCTTCATTTTGAATAAAGCTAAACACTTTGACTTCCTCATCAAATCAAAGATTCCAACTTTGAGATGCTTGCTTCAATCCATAGATTGATCTTTGTAGCTTACATACTTTATTAGCATTCTTTGGATCTATAAAACCTTCAGGATGTGTCATGTACACATCCTCATGAATATTCCCGTTAAGGAATGTGATTTTAACATCCATCTGCCAAATCTCATAGTCATAGAAGGCCGCAATAGCATGCATGATCCTGATGGACTTAATCATAACAACTGGAGAAAAGGTTTCGTCATAGTCAACACCTTGAACTTGTCAGAAACCCTTCGCAACCAATCTACCTTTATAAGTTTGCACATTGCCATCCATGTCAGTCTTCTTCTTAAAGTTCCACTTGCACCCAATGGGTTTTACCCCTTCGGGTGGTTCCACCAAAGTACATACTTTGTTGGAATACATGGATTCCATCTCAGATCTCATGGACTCTAGCCATTTCTCAAAGTCTGGTCCCTCCATAGCCTCTAGATAGGTAGTTGGATCATCATCTACGATCAACTCACCATCTTCTTGAGTTACAAGGTATCCAAACCTCTCAGGCTCAAGGTGTGTCCTACTAGATCTATGAGGTCCTTGTGTTACTTGAGGAGACTGAGATTCCACAACACCTTGTGAATCTCCATGTTCCTCTTGTACATCTACTGGTTCAATGTTTTCTTGTTGGGCTTGAACCTCTTCAAGCTCTATTTTCCTCCCACTATTTTCTTTTGAAATAAATTCTTTTTCTAGGAACACAACTGTCCTGGCAACAAACACTTTGTTGTTAGTAGGGTGGTATAAAGAGTATCCCCTCGTTTCTTTGGGGTATCCTACAAAATAACATTTATTGGATTTGGATCGAAGCTTATTTGGAAACATTTTCCTAACGCAAGCCTCACAACCCCAAATCTTCATAAAAGACACATCAGGATGCTTCCCGTGCCATATTTTATATGGTGTCTTTTGAATTGATTTAGATGGTATGTGGTTAAGTGTAAATGCGGCGGTTTCAAGAGCATGACCCCAGAAGGAAATTGAAAGATCGGAAAAACTCATCATTGATTGCACCATATCAAGTAAAGTGTGATTCCTTCTTTCAGACACACCATTATGTTGTGGTGTTCTAGGCAGAGTCCATTGTGATACGATACCACAGGTTCATAGAAGGTCCTCAAACTCCTAGCTTAAGTATTATCCACCTCGATCAGATCGAAGTGCTTTAATACTTTTACCAAGTTGGTTTTGTACTTCATTCATGAAATCCTTGAACTTTCAAGGGTTTCTGACTTATGTTTCATCAGGTACACATAGCCATACCTATTGAATTCATCAGTGAAGGTAATGAAGTATTGATACCCATTTCTGGAATTTTTTCTAAAAGGGCCACATACATCAATATGTATGAGTCCTAATAGATCACTAGCTCTCTTGCCTTTACCTAAAAAGGAAGTCTTGGTCATCTTGTCCAACAAACAAGATTCACATGTCTCTATTAATTCATAATAAAAAAAGTCCAGATAACCATCTTTATGGAGGCTAGAAATGCGCTTCTCATTTATGTGCCCTAGACTATAATGCCAAAGATATGTTTTGTTTGAGTCGTTGAGTTTTTACTTTCTGGTGTTCACGTTGTATACACTTGTCTCTAGATCTATCAAGTATAGACCATAAGATATCGGGGCACTGCCATAAAAGATCCCATCTTTAGAAATGAAATGCTTTCCATTCTTAATAAGAAATTCAAAACCATCCTTATCTAAACAAGAAATGAAAATGATATCCCTATTTATGGTAGGTACATAATAGTAGTTCTTCAACTCTATTATTATCCCACTAGGTAGAGATAACTCATAGGTTCCTACAGCACTGGCATCAACCCTTGCCCCATTGGTGACACGTAGTTCAACCTCACCTTTCCTTAAAGGTCTACTTCCTTTAAGATCTTTCACATTGGAACAAATGTGAGATCCGCATCCCGTATCAAGTACCCATGATGAAAAAGTAGTAAAGTTAATCTCCATAATGTATACACCAGAAGTAGAGATCTCTATCTCATGCTTCTTCTTCCATCGTTCCCTCCATCCTCTCCATGTTTTGAGTGCATAAGACTTGGACATTGATTTGGCGAGAGAACCCTTCTCTCGCTCAGATTTGTCCTTAGACTTCATTCCATTGATCTCTATCAATGAACTATCCTTCTTCTTATTTGCCTCAAACAATGCCTTAAGCACACATAGAGTGGACTCAAAGGCCACCTGTATATTTGGATTGTGCAGAACACTTCTCACAATCCGCAACCAATTATGGAATTTATTCTCAATTAATTTGCCTATTTTAAAAGATGATTCTTTTGCCATTCTACAAGAGAAAATTGCAGTTGTCAAAAACTTATTTTTGATTTGATTTGAATAAAGTTTGACGATAGTTACTTAGGCCTTGAATTAGTTACTACTCCCACTATTTTGATTCAAATTCATAACCCTCACCATCAATTCAGAAGATTGCAGTGTACAACCTTCTAGTGGGTCAAGATCCCAAAATCCACTCAGTCATGGACCAGCTAGGGCTGTCACCCACAACTTAGATCTTCCAGGTAGGCAACTCTTGCCAAATGCATCATATGCAACTCTTGAAAGATGTCATGCAGAACTCCTTGCCATGGTCACCTCCATGCCTCAAGGTGCTAGATCCTATCTAGGTCACCTTGTTAAGTCCGAACCAAAGCCAACACAATGAATATGCACCTTGCTAGGGAAGACCCACATATCCATCCTTCACACTTCCATGAGATAGACGGTGCACCACGCTAGGGCGTGCCCACACTTGGTCGATCAAGCATTTCACGTGTGTCACATCTTGAAGGCATCTAAAACTTAATATTTATTGAGGGATTTGGTTTTATAGGTACATATACATATCCAATCACCACAATATATAGTACATATCATATACATGCTATATATCCCATAGAAAATATGTGAAACGATAAATGTGACGTCCCCAGATTTTCTAAAACTTAATTTGACGTGTGACGTCCAAATTGAAACCCTCACCTCAACGAGAATCCCAATTTAAACATCACACACTAGGCTAAGAAGAAGAAAATCAGAGGAAGTCAAAAGGAAACAATCAGTAGCACATGCACATGAACAATAATAAAACCATACACACATGTTCACAATTCAACATATAATTACAACATGAATTGTTACAACATTTGATATTACATATTGAACAACAACCTATACATATACATGTACTACCATTAAACTATAGGATCTTAAGACAACAGGTCCACCTGTACATTAGCTCGCTACACAACTCTCAACTATCCTGGATCTTCAAGAGCATAACCACAACCTAAACAAAAGATTACATGTGGTACACATCAACACAATATTCAAGAATATTGTACTGAGTACACCTAGGTGTCTTTTATTTACCTCTCATCATATCTTGGCAATAAGATAAAACTAATACTTGGTAGTAACAGAAGAATATAAGAAAAGCATATACTTGCACAAAGATATTCATTAACAAAAGAGAACACATATTTTAAGCACATTTCCATTATATCATCCATGCATTGACCACCGAAGGTTGAATGCATTAAGGGCTTATGATCGACTACTAAAGAGTTGGATCATTACATAATGTGATCAGACTACCAAAGAGTTGGATCACTTTCAAGTACTTGACTACCAAAGAGTTGAAGTACTTTATTATTAGCACTTGACTACCAAAGAGTTGAAGTGCTTAGATATAATGGAACATATATATATTATATTTCATGTGTTCATATCAATAAGTATGGAAAATCATGCAACATATCATACAAGAACAATCATTTCATTCAATATCATATGCCAAGTATTTTACTACACATATAACACAAGCATATTGTATAATAAGCCAAGTAAGAGGTAATGGTGTACCTTCCAAAGAGATATCCTAATCATCACACATATTCCTGATGTCAACAACATCTTTGCAAAACCTGATCAAGACAAGTTCACATACTATCATCAGGTTCTCATTCCCTTACATCTCATCTTAACCCTAATTGATTCATTAGGGTTTAGCTTAGTTCATTAGGATGTGTGCATCATTACTTGCATTCTTGTCTTACATTTATCATAATGATGTCATTTTCCATATTATGGTCCATTATCTAAACATTAGGTTTTGTATCATTCTTTATACATATTAAACCTAGGTTACATGTATTATACAAAATGGGGTTTCATCCCATGTATTAAGGGTCATCTTCATGTAACATGAATTCTATGCATCATCATGATCTCCTAATTAAATCTGAGGTTTCAAATAATGACATGAGCTTACTCTATAAATTTCATCATTTATTGGGCATGTAAGTATTTTATTGCATTATCTTTAGTGTTATTAGCTTTAATTAGCCCTATTAATCAAATTATATGCTTTTGTGCATAAACATGACCATATTTGACATCATATGCATTATAAACATGATTATAGATTTACTGACATGTTATCATAATTTTATGTCATCATTTAATATTTATTACTTAAGAACTAAGCATTACACATCTTACATGATATCACTGAGATTAGTGCATCAAATTCCTGATATTATAGTTCTACTGTGTTCTACTCATTTTCCTAAGAATTTTGGTACCTTATTTGTATTTTTCTGATAAACGAGCTATTTACTAGAATTATTGAAGGACTCGATATTTACTGAAATATTATTACCTTCTAGCCAAATAGGATGTGCCATGTGGCTCTAGGGAGGCCGTGGATCATGGCTCCTGGACTCACACTGAGTCGTGGCTCAACAGATCTAGTTAGGGTACAAATATCTGGTTCACATCAGATTTGACTGGACTTGGACCGATTCAGAACTCCCTTTCCTCCCTCTCGTGTGAAACGCCATGACACCCGTCACCCGCATCCTGATTCCTCGAACACTACCGTCAGGCTATTCTCCAGTGACAAACAAGCTGTGCTCCTCTCCACGTCGACCTCTCTTCTGTAGCTAAGATCAGGTCCTGCACGAGTTGCACTGGTTCATGCCCCCGAAGATCACCAACTTCTCTTCTCTTTGCATCGGCTTTCTTGCCCTACTCAGGTGCCGATGTGTGTGCGAGGTGCAGCTTCTCCTCACAGTTCAACGAGTTCGCCAACACTTCTACTACCAAGGCAGAGCAAGCAAGCATAACCGCTCCCCTCCTAGGCCTTTCCTCGAATAGACCTTCATGGCTCCCAGCTTCTCACATAGTTTCTATTTATCGCAAACACTGGCGGGCTTGAGCCCCATGGCGATGAAGTAGGAAACGCGACCTCTGTCAAGTTCTCCTTTGGTGAGGATCTCATCTGCTCCATCTCTCCTTCATGATCTCAGAGTCAGATGCCTACCTGTGCACTTCACAGATCCTCTATTCATCCTGGTGCCACCGAGGTAGATCAACACCGGTGAGGTATCAGAAGCGTCTAGAATCCTTCCTGATCTCATCATCCTCCTCTGGTAAACAAAGGTTGGTTGTGCACATGAACCACCACAACAAACTACATGAATGACTAGGATGATTGGGTTTGGGAAAAGTAAGTCTAATCTTCCTCGTCTAGCTTGCTGGAAAATTGCATGCGTCAAAGAGAACAGGGAGGTGAAACTCCCTCGTTTCTGGTTAGTTTACTCCAAATAAGGGGTCTAAGAGGACACTGTGATGAATGAAAGGAAAACGCCCACTCTTGATTGTGTCCATGCCCACATTCACAATGTGTATTGGAGGACTAGTTGCAGTTGTCATTCTCCCCATTACCCACAATTTACTGAAGACAGGAGTTGAAACTAACACACATATTAGCATGAGGCCAGTCGTGGCAAAACATTAGCTGAGAATTAGGTCCTAAACCAAGATGCGACCAAAGTCCTCTAAGAAAATCATGCATATATGTATCCCCAAATTTAGGCTCTTATAAATTGCTCAAGGGACTACAAACTTCACGAAACTCGAACCATAACTTTATTATAACCCGATCTACATTATATTAAATTTGGTTCCAAGATATCATTGTTTGATGACTCAATCAAATACTTCAATGGGTCATATTTTAAAGGGGCATAAAACATATGACTAACATCAAATGGCTTCCAAACTACACCAAACTCATTGATATGCATATAAATCCAAAACAATTCTGTTCTCAAATATATGAACTCACTTATCCAACTGGGTCAAAATCTCTAAAAGTCCAGTATATAAAATCATACACACCTTAAAACAAATTCCATCCTCGGAATTAAGCCAGAGAATCTAGTCTATCACATCATATACATCTTAAAAGAACTTTCGTCCTCGAAAGTTAACCATCCTCTTACTCCAAGGAAAACCAACGATCTTCTTCCATATGTAGGGCATGTATGGGTAACATATCCACAAAGGTAACCTAGAACTATGTATCCAAAACTCTATTAGGAGGGGTTAAAACCATCTTGGGTGCACAAACACTCCATTCAAGGTTTAGAAACTTTGGTTATGTCATTACATATCTCATATATTAGGGTTGCATCTTCATCTTTACCCACGCATTAGGGTTCCCACATCATATTACCATGTTCCAAAGGAGTTAACCAAAGTTAACCCATGATATTGAGGTGTCATAATCATTTTATTTAGTTCATTGTTAGAACATGTTCATCATTGACATATGCCTTTTAGGAGGGAGTTAACTATAATTAACCCGCGTTATCCATCTAGATCATATCAAGGTGTTATAAGCATTATGTTGCGTTAACTGTCAAATTATATTTTTCATCTTTATTAAGCACTAAGGTTAACACCTCATGTAACATGTTGCATTCATATGATCTTATTTCATTACTCATAATAAATTGCAACATTTACTATTGATTTAATCACAAGATTAACCAACAATTTCACATTAGCATCATTGTTCATGTATATGATTAACCATTTATGCATTGATATCTATTAAACCATCTCTAGGATTCCATCATATCATGTCTATATATCACGTCATCAAGATCATATCACATTTTTATCTTTGTTATATCATGGTTGTACTAAACCAACTTATACAAGTGGCTCCTCAAACATACATCAAAACTTCATCTAGTCCAATTGATGTTCTCCTGGCCCATCTCATGAGGGTAGTTCCATGCTCAATCTCTCTGAGCTAACTCAACTCTATGAGTATCTCATATCCATATACTTTATCTTTCCTCTCTTAGTATGGGGTTCTCAGATTAATTCATTGGAACTAGTGATAACATTACAAGATCTAGCCACATAAGCACAAAGCAAAACATGCTATGACATACTCTTTATAGGTCTTCTACCCGTGAAACATCTTACCCAAAGCTCTCTTATATACACTACTAGATTCCTATGTGGGAAACCACCAACCCGAGCATGAGGCTTCACAGAAACTAACATAGCTACCTCCTCCAAGGTCTTGGGCTCTCTCCCTCACCCAGATGGCAGACACTCATATTTCCTTATTCACATATGCATACATAACCAGCCTCTCTCTGACTCTAGGGTTTGGTCCTCCCAATGACATCTAGGGTTCAAGAAAACTATAGGAATCATGCGTAAAGCAACTCATCTCAATCACTCATGAGTAGTCTAGTTTAGGACATATCACATATCTCATAATTTTCATATCTTAGAGTTTTGGTTCTCTAACCTTCTCCCAATGGAACCCTAAAACTGGTCCCAACACTAGAGGTCCTTCTTTGTAAAAGAGCTTGAGGCTCAGGATGATCCACATCCTGTCTTAGCTTAAGACATATCTTATCTCATAAAAGCCTATTTACTTGCATCATCAAAACTTATCTCAAATCCTCAAAACTGAACTTACATCCTCAAAGACAAACATAGATCATCACAAACTATCTTATATCATCTATATAAGACTTAGATCGTATCTTCAAACTTATTCTATCTATTCCATCTATCACATATACCAAACAAGGCTCTAGACATCTAATCTAGAACTACTCTCTCTTCTAGACTGTTGTCATTCACTTTCACTTGGGTTGCATGACCACCTCCTACTCGTACATGTGTGGGGACACATTTTTGTAATATATATACATAATAAAATATTATATAGTTTTTCTTTGATAAAACATGCATCAGAGAAAACTACCAAGGTTCGATCCGACTGGAATAAAAAACCAAATTCTAAAAATGAGTGTCCCACACATAGTAGAGAGTATAGTGTCATGAAAACTAGTGAAAGGGGCGAGAACATGGTGTAGACTAGTGTAGCTACTCTAGACAACGAGCACCATATGTCTAGAGTTTCTCTTCCCTTGATGCACATCATTTCCAAATAGTGCAACGTCCCATACCGCTGCACTATAAGGAAAGAACGACATCTAAGGACTTGCTACTCAACAAGCACCAGTCTAAACCTAGTTCTCAGACATCTAGGTACTAACCTAGAGGCTAGGTCAGATCTAGTCTCTAAAAGATGACTAATCTAACCCAAAAACTTATTAAGTTCAAGGTTTTGTTTAGTTTGAGTTGCATAATGAGAAAATGTCGGGCTTTGCTATTGTTCATGCTCTGATACCACTTGTGACGTCCCGTGATTTTATAAAACTTAATCTGACGTGTGACATCCAAATTGAAACCCCCACCTCAATGAGAATCCCAATTTAAACATCACACACTATGCTAAGAAGAAGAAAATCAGAGGAAGTCAAAAGGAAACAATCAGTAGCACATGCACATGAACAATAATAAAACCATACACACATGTTCACCATTCAACATATAATTACAACATGAATTGTTACAACATTTGATATTACATATTGAACAACAAACTATACATATACATGTACTACCACTAAACTACAAGATCTTAAGACAACATATCCACATGTACATCAGCTCGCTACACAACTCTCAACTATCCTGGATCTTCAAGAGCATAACCACAACCTAAACAAAAGATTACATGTGGTACACGTCAGCACAATATTCAAGAATATTGTTCTGAGTACGCCTACGTGTCTTTTATTTACCTCTCATCATATCTTGACATTAAGATAAAACTAATACTTGGCAGTAACGGAAGAACATAAGAAAAGCGTATACTTGCACAAAGATATTCATTAACAAAAGAGAACACATATTTTAAGCACATTTCCATTATATCATCCATGCATTGACCGTCGAAGGTTGAATGCATTAAGGGCTTATGATCGACTACCAAAGAGTTGGATCATTTCATAATGTGATCAGACTACCAAAGAGTTGGATCACTTTCAAGTACTTGACTACCAAAGAGTTGAAGTACTTTATTATCAACACTTGACTACCAAAGAGTTGAAGTGCTTAGATATAATGGAACATATATATATATTATATTTCATGTGTTCATATCAATAAGTATGGAAAATCATGCAACATATCATATAAGAACAATCATTTCATTCAATATCATATGCCAAGTATTTTACTACACATATAACACAAGCATATTGTATAATAAGCCAAGTAAGAGGTAATGGCGTACCTTCCAAAGAGATATCCTAATCATCACACATATTCCTGATGTCAACTACATCTTTGCAAAACCTGATCAAGACAAGATCATAAACTATCATCAGGTTCTCATTCCCTTACATATCATCTTAACCCTAATCGATTCATTAAGGTTTAGCTTAGTTCATTAGGATGTGTGCATCATTACTTGCATTCTTGTCTTAGATTTATCTTACTGATGTCATTTTCCATATTATGGTTCATTATCTGAACGTTAGGTTTTGTATCATTCTTTATACATATTAAACCTAGGTTACATGCATTATACAAAATGGGGTTTCATCCCATGTATTAAGGGTCATATTCATGTAACATGAATTCTATGCATCATCATGATCTCCTAATTAAATCTGAGGTTTCAAATAATGATATGAGCTTACTCTGTTAATTTCATCATTTATTGGGCATGTAAGTATTTTATTGCATTATCTTTAGTGTTATTAGCCTTAATTAGCCCTATTAATCAAATTATATGCTTTCATGCATCAACATGACCATATCTGACATCATATGCATTATAAACATGATTATAGACTTACTGACATGTTATCATAATTTTATGTCATCATTTAATATTTATTACTCAAGAACTAAGCATTACATATCTTACATGATATCACTGAGATTAGTGCATCAAAAGCCTGATATTATAGTTTTATTGTGTTCTACTCATCTCCATGATTGACCGACTCACCATCAGGTCGGTCAGTTGGGTGCCACCAGTCGATCGACTGGCGCCTCCAGCCGATCAGTTCACTAGTCGTTGTGCATCTCTTCAGGTCGACATCCGATCATCTCGCTCCAAGAATGGACTGCCTTGGTCCACCAATTGATCGTCTCATGCCCAAGATGATCATCTCGATCCATCAAGTGTTATTCATTCTTTGACAAAATAGGAAATATAAACTAATCCTATTTACATTTGCATTGGGAAACCCCAAGTTACATTTGGGGGGAGCAAAGGTAGGAAAGAATCTCAAGTTATCTTGAGTTACATCAGGAATAGGAGGTAGGGAATCGGTGCGCATACTGACATGCAAGCAACAACAATAAACCACACACAAATTTTGGGTTTATGGCCACAATCATGTTGCAATCACCACAAAATAGTTTAAGGGCGATGCGTATCAAGTGCATTTATATACCATATCATATATGTATATATATGGATTTGTGGATTTAGTATTGGACATGGATAAAGCCAATTAATTATTCGTGTCGTATGCAATAAATAAAAGGTGACAAGCCAAAAACTGATCGTATCAATTATCCTAAAGTATAGAATGTTGATGGGGCTCTGATACCACTGTTGGGTTTTAGGGGAGGCAGAGATGGCAGTGGAAACAAAAAAATTTCTCCCCAGACTCAGAACCCAAAGAGATCTCATCAACATTTATAAAGTAGAAAGGATGGTTTGTAGATGCATACCTTGTCTCAAGGCTTGCTCGGTGACATTACCTCGCGGCTATAATGGTCTTCACCTCTGGTCTTGGATGGTGTCTGTATAGCTCCTGGTCACACCTGAACTGACGGATTGACATCTGTCCTCTGAGTGACAGAAATCTTCCACCTCTATAGTAGTCCACATGGACCATCGGGAACTCTAGTTGTCCTATCCTACAGGACACTGGAAGGAGTCGTCCCATTCTATCAGCTGCTAGTCACCGATGTACTCTCCCGCAACCAATTGTTGTCCTGTAGTTGTCTTTTCCTTGTTGTTCCTCCCTAGACGGGTAGAACTTGCTTGGGCTCTCTCAGTTACCACAACCAGAGAAGACAACAACTTTGCAGAGAAACTGATGTTCTGAGTTATACTCTGAGAAGCTCCCAGTACCCCTCTATATATAGGAGGGGTCAAGGTCAGGGTTCTCATCCCCGAGAAATGCAGAACTAAAGTGGGAGTAGAAGGGTCTAGAATTTCCATGAATTGATACACTGCTACAAGTGAACTAGCCATTTCATAAACAAACCACTTATTTGGGGACTGAACTGATCATTTCATCTCATGAACTGTTCATTTAGAGAGTTTAACCAATCAGTTCATTCATGAACCAGTTGTTTCACTTCCCAGGGCAGTTCCCAATTGATTTTTCTTTTTTTGTTTCAATTAATCCAAAGATCAATACATGTCTCAATCAAATTGTACAAGTAAAATGAAAATATTTTCTCATTAACCTAACTCAAACTGGCTCGTCTGGTCCAGCGAATCGATTGGTTCAACATTTGAACCAGTCATATCACTTGACCCTAAGTCGATCGGTTCAATAGCTTGAACCGATCGGTTAGCAGTCTAGGTTGTGTAGAATTCAGTCAATGCAGTTCTCAATCAATCTGGCATCCAAATCAGTTAGTCCAACACTTGAACATGGTGATTCTGAGTCAAGTCAATTGATTGAATTTTTAATTGAACTACTAAACACATTTAGTAAACAATCTAAACATCATTCGTGGATAAACTCCTCTTCCAGGTTAAATCCTTTATGTGTGACCCTGCATGCCCATTTCAGGTTGGCAGTGAAAGTCCATAACACTTATGACTTCACAAGCAAAGAGCGGTGCCTAGTTGCACATCTGTGTTACCCAAGTGAAAAGGAAAGTTGGAGAACAACTTTCAATCCTAGGCACCACATGAATTATACATTCACTAGAACACCAATCACAGACTATAGGATTGAATGTAGTTCTCCAACTTTCCTTTTCACTTGGATAGCATTGATGTACAACTAGGCACCACTCTTTGCTTGTGATGTCATAAGTTAGTTATGGACATTCACTACCAACATGAAATGGGACCTATAGGGTCACACACAAAGGACTAACCTGGAAGACAAGTTTATCCATGAATGATGTTTGGATTGATGACTAAAATGTTTAGGTACACAATAAAACATTCAATCAATAGACTTGACTTAGAATCATCAAGTTCAACTGTTGAACCAACTAATTTGAGTGTCAGATTGATTGAGAATTGAATTGACTGTGTTCTGCACAACCTAGTCCACCAACCGACTGATTCACTGGGTGAACTGATCGACTCATGGCAGTGAGACAACTGGTTCACTCTGGTGAACCGATTGGTTCATTTGTCCAAATGAGCAGTGTTGTATTTTCCCAGTTTGTGAGAAAAAGGTTTTTTGTTTCACTTGTTCAATTCAATTGGGACAAGAGTTAATCTTTGCATTAATTAGAAATGAATAAGGACAGACAAGTTCACACTCCCAACCAACCAGTTCACAAGTGAACCGATCGGCTCACCTTGTCAAATGACCATTTCACTTATGAAACGACCGGTTCTCCTGCCGAAATGCAAATTGTTCATGAAAATTCTAGACCCTTCTACTCCCACACAAATTGGGAACCCTGACCCTGTCCTCTACTATAAATAGAGGGGTACATGAGGCTTCTCCAAAGACACAACTCAGAACATTAGTTGCTCTACAAAGTTGTTATCCTCTCTGGTTGTGGTAATCGAGAGAGCCCAAGCAAGTTCTACCCGTCCAGGGAGGAACAACAAGGGAAAGACAACTATAGAAAAACAAATGATTGTGGGAGAGTGTGTTAGTGACTAGTATACCAACAAAAGGGGACAACTCCTTCTAGTCCATTCTTTAAGATGACTAGAGTTCCCGATAGTCCATGTGGACTATCTATAGAGGTGGGAGAATTCTGCCACTCAGGAGGATGAAAGTCAACCGTAGTCTGGGTCAAGCCCAGGAGCAGTACATACATCGTCAAATACATGTGGTTGAAGGCCGCACTTGTTGTGAGGTATTATCACTGAGCAAGCCTCAGGACCAAGTATATCTCACTGAAACCATCCTTCCCATTACATAGATATTGACGCGATCTGTAGGTTATGGGTTTATGGTCAAGTAATTTTTTTTTGTTTCTGCTTCCTACTTTGACCATGCAAAACCCAACAGTGGTATGAGAGTCACATTAATACTCTATATTTTGGGATAATCAATATGATTGGATTTTTACTTTTATCATCTTTTATTTATTGCATACGATGCAAATATTTAAATGACTAATGTGAATATCTGATTAATACCACATGATCCCAAGCTAATATTGTCACACATGCATCCCACGATTTACCACTAATCATGAGATTGGGGCATGACTATGAGGATTACACTTAATACAAAGTTCACTCCCAAATTTTTCCTTTTTATTTCAAACTCTTTATTTTCTTTCATTCAATCACATAAACAAACTTTACAAGAGAATTAAACTTTTATTACTCTAATATAATCTCAACATTAATGATACACATCCACACATTCATTATGTTTCTCACACTTCCATGTAAATATGACATGATAATCATACACATTCTCTCTTATTAAGGAAACAAAGATACACACATCATTTACAACTCTATCACATCTATACAAAGACCTAGAGTGATAGGGAGTTAGGGACCGACTGAACTTAACTAATCTCATACTTAACTCATATGGTCGATCTACTCTGATGCTTTAATCTTCTTCAAGTCTACGTGGTTTCCATAAAACATTTGAGTAGAGGGGTGAACCTACTTGCTGAGTGAATGAGTACTTCAAATAAACAGTCTAAAGAACTGATATAATTACAGATATACCTTTGAGCAACTGATATCAATTAAAACAACAATAATTACTTCACTGAGTAGTTCTAAAACAATACAGTTAAAATAATAGAGAATGTAAATATTGCATTTAAAGAACAACTACTACAAAACTGTACTCAATTTTTTCTTAACTCTTTTTATTTATAAGAATCTCTTTAAGCCTATATGATCATATTTTAGATTATGCCCTGATCATATGCAATGTACTCTACATATGAAGACTCACATTGCACTACGATCACACCGTAAAAGACTTAGCTGACACCCCGGGTCTGCTAAGCCTGACTACGTCACTGGTCTGCAACAGTGTAATGGCACTCTGGCCTCGACACACCTGTGGGCCATAAAACTGGACTCCTCTTCTAACCTAAGCACGTAGGCAGAGAGTCAAGCCACCTATTAGCTTTTCTGTACTCTAGTGCCACCAGGATCTTTGGTTGATGTTGGACACTACATACTGTATTTTTAGGAGACTTCCACTAGGGATTCGTCCCTCATACCACCTGGTAGTATGTTCCGACCCCCGTATACTGGACACTGCCAGGGTTTGGTCATTCCACCCCTAAGGCGCAGACCTATCAGAGGGGTTCTATGGTGTTCAGGGCCCCTAAGTCTATTATAACTTGATTATATCTTTCTCTTAGACTAATTTCTTTAAACTCTGTATCTTACTGACTACTCAGACTACTGAACTGAATTCACTGATAATACTGAACTGAATGCTTAACATATTATTTACCCTTTTCAGAGGCTTTCTCCTTACTCGTGCACATATAACATTTCTCATGTGTTCAAACATATATCATGTCTACTAAAATAAGTATTCTCATTCAAATTTCACACATATATGCATGGCATCAATGACAACCCTATCTAGGGCATGTCATATTTGTCTACTCGCATTAGCATAATGACTTGTGCATTTCATAACAAGTATTTGAATTAGAGAATTTGAATCTCATAAGAAAAGCATACATGCATATAGGATAATATTCAGCTAAAAATCCACAATATAACATGTATATCATTCTAAACTTGGCAGAGCAGTATATTCAAAACATTGTAATATTTTGATTAATCATCATACTATACATACCAATAGACTAAAATTCTTAAATAAACAGAATACATGTCAACTTGGCACTTTATACACTAGAATGATGCAATTGAACTATTAAGCATTACCACATCTCATACTGAGAACATTGATATCACAATACTTGATTCATTGAACACCCTATCCTTAGGGCTTCATTTAACTTATTCACTTATCACATGGCTCTCATAAGGATTTCATACGACATAAACATTCACTGAATAAAGACTGCTTAAATCATATACAATAAATATATGTATGAAACCTTAGAACTGTGCTACATTTAGGTTTCCATGCCATTCACTGAGATATCATGAATCAAGAATAAAATTGAATAAATAAAGTCTATCATGTCAAGAAAATTCCTTCAAATGGATTTCATGGTGTCTATTCGTAAATATCCAACTTTCCTCACATCTAGGGTTTCACCCTCTTGACTAATATATATAAAAAAAACATGATTCACATTAAATGTAATCCAAGATAGTATCTGACATATATGTACTATAAATTCAGATAAATAATCATTCATAACCAAGGGGATCCAGATAAATAAATTTCTCTATTTAATTATACAACATTTCCGTCATAGACAAATTCCCTATATTTCAGTTTACTCTTATAACCTATGCGAATACTTAGGAAATTCTCATTAAGATGTTTTGTATACATTTCTAATATGATTTTATCATCTGCAATTCATTCAAATAGAGGAAGATTTCATTTCATATCATTTTGCAACAACTTAGATCAAACAAACAATTCGGGGTTTGTAGTCGCATGCCAAGCAATTAAAGATTATGGGTGTTTAACCAATTTTCGTGTAATATATTGTTTAAATGAAGTTCCCACTCACCCTAAGGTGTGAAAAAACCTTAAAAATGTAGCTTATCCCTGCAAATCTTGATCTCATATCAAATCCCTAGCAATTCACCCAATTCTTCTTCCTTTCAACTCGGAAACCCTAAAAATGAGGAATTATGAAGAAAGAGTGAGAAAAGGGGAAGTTTTGATACCATTTTAGATGAAAACAGAGGAGGGACAAAATATTGGCATGTGAGAGAAGACTCACCATGAAAGGCTATGCAAAGAAGCTAAACTTACCTGATTTCATCATATCTCATATAGAGAAACCCTAGATCAGCAATTCCGCCTTTTTCTCCTCTCAAACCCTAACTCTCCCTCTCTCTGTAGGATTTCATTTCTCTAGATTGAATCATGAATTATGAGAGCTCCTAGTGTGTTAGGTTAACCATATAGAGCAATTGAGCTGCTTGGGTCAATTGCACGTTGACCCCTCACTATACTTTCTCTTATTTCAGCTGAATTTTATGTCATACAAATGTTACTGTAATTCATCTACTAAATAGCTAAAAGATCCTCCAAAAATTATAATTTTTTTATATATTGTTTATTATTGAGTTTTAGATATCCAGTAAAAAATTATGATCATTTGGACTTATCTATAAATAAATAAAAATTAAATACTACACTGCTATATTGCAGTCAGTAGCATGGTCGATCGAGTTTGCAACTCGATCGACAAATAAGTCAGAACATTCTTAAAAAATTCTGATATTTTTCAATAGTGTTCACATTTTAGATATACAAATTATATACAAATTTGATTTCAATCAGTGTTACAAATAAAATACTAAAAATCATTTAATGAGATACTATACTTATCAAATTCTGTATTCATATATCATCAAAATCCTAATTTAGGCCGATTACGGTTATATTTCTCAAACCCTAATTTCTCAAAGTAAAAACACACTTAAAGTTATTATTGGGTTTAAAATATCATATTTTAATTATCATCATTAATTAAATTTAAGAAATGATCAATCCAATTAAGCATGTAATCATCCAGGTAAACCCTAGTTTACCAATTAAGCTCAGATGCGGTCATAACAATTCTTCCCCCCTTAAAATGTTTCATCCCCAAAACATAAACGTGCAAGAAAATTACATTCAAGGTTTATTTTAAGATTTTTAAATCTTACATGTCATTATATTCTTGTATTTCATACTTGAATGCAGTTTTCAACATCACCTTTCTTTACTAAATCACAACATGTTTGAAATAGTTCTCGATGATAACAAACAAATTCTCTATGTTACAGTCAATCATTGGATAGAGAGATAAACAACCATTTCAATATTTTCATACTCTTGAGGTGTTACCTCAACATTGATAATCTGATCCAACTATCTCAATTCATACAGATCAATATGTACTATTGTTCTGTATTACCTTTAAGTCACAACAGAAAGTTCACCATGTTGTTTTGAATTTTTACTATTGTGCTACTCAAATAGCAAAACATCTTGAGTTGGAAGACTAAATCCAGCAACAATTGTACAATACCACTCACGACGTCCCCATTTGATCACGGATGCATAAGGTGAAGCATTAGCATCACATTCCATACTATGCTCAAGTATGAACCCACACATAATTCAAGGTGTAACCATCGGCTTATAAAATACTAGGGTTTCAACAATAGTAACAAAGTACTCCATGATTGTATTAGTCATTCAAGGACTATTCATACCCAATTACCATCACTTAGTTATATTAAAGCTAGGTATAACAAGCTATACCTCATTAGGGTTCAATATTAATACAATATGGTTATCATCCCTTCCATTCATATGAGTGAATATGTAAGACTACCTTATTAAGGGTAACCCTCCATTTGTTCCATCATCATTCAACCCATATCACCATACCGCAATTGTACAATACTAAGACGGATTACTGATATGAATGACTACAACTATCAGACACCTTTAATTAACATATTGCTTGCACATATACAACTGAAATCATACGTAAAACAAATTTACATCCCTTAGTATACCTTCAACAAATTATACTTCTAAAAAAAATTCACATATTACTAAAAGCCATTGTCATCTCTTATCTCTCTCCTCATTCATTACTACTTACTTTTTTCTACTTATGGTTCTCATTTTAATCATGTAGATTAAACATCCCTAAAATTGAAACATACAAGGTACAAATAGATTATTCATCATTCTTGCTATCACTGCAAGAATTTATTTCATATCACACTTCACTCATATTGTATTTCTCCTTTTGTTCAATACACACCTCTTATATTTCAAATCTATTTCTTATCCTTTGCTCTGAATTATTTCCATATTGTTTATCTACCTTTCATATTAGCTACCTTTAAACCCTGGATACTATCAGTGCTAGTTTACTTCTCCTAGGGAAAATCTCATAATCTTGGTTTATAAAGATGCTAGTATTCAAGGTCAAATCACTAGTGATATCCCTTGAACTACTACAACTCTAAACATTCTAGTGTTCGGTCCTCATCAGTAACATGATGTTATTATGATATTACTTTACTCCCTTAATTTGAAATCCAAACTTTGGATCTCACAAGTTTTACTAAAGTTTTCCTTATTTCATCACTTGAATTTCCTTTCTCTTACTTGGCCATTCAAATAGATTACATTCTCAATTTACCCTACTAATGTTTCATTATCATATTGTGTGTCATTATTACATTTACTGGATGTCTCTACTATGGTGGTTATACATCATATATGATTCATTTTCTTATCACTTCATCCCAAATTACTCTCATTAAAGAAGATATGAAAGAGAAGATGATTTTGAGACTTAAAATTCATTCAAACATTCCCTTAATACATTTATCGTATGTAGGTTTAATTAGTTATCAACATGGATACTTGACTAATTAGTACTTGCTTGAATCTCACAACCTCTTTATTTTATAATCTATATTACTCCATCATGTTTCAAACCCTTCCTTACTTTCCATAATCCTCTTGCCATATACTACTCTTCCACCTATCATCTTCAACTTCTAATTTTCTCTTATGACCATGTTTCTTATTCATGTGTATGATCATGTATACCATGTTGCACATATTTCTTTTTATCCTTCTACTAATGTGAAGTTAAAATTCTAAATCAATATTCTCTCTACTAGTTTCACCTCATGTTTAATACATTATATATTCTTCATTTTAAATCAATCAGATCATGCATGGGTGAAACATAGTTTCTTGTTCAATCATGTTTTCTCCTTCCTAAATATAGTCTACCTTTGTATGACTTATTTATTTATTAAACTGCACTTTTGTTCTTCTTTTAGAAACTAGTTTGTTGTTCTATAGAGACTTGAAATCCAAAGTTAATAAAGATGAATGTATTAAGCTTTATAATAAAGGTATACATTCCATGCTCTTAATTATATCATAACCCTCATTTCTTAATCAATCTCATCATTTTCAACATTTATCTTTGCTTTAACTTAGTTTCTTATCCTAGTCTTATGATTTACATGTTCATCTAATTCTCTTTGATTTAACTCTTATGAAGACTCTTCACTTATATTTACTTAGTGTCTACTTGACTTTTTTCTTCTATTTTACCTTTGCTTTGGAGTACATAAAAGCATTGTACTCACTAGTACATAACTGACCTTTATTGTCAGTTATTTAAGTCCTTTAGTGTCGGTTTCAATGCGACACCTATGTGGGCACCGCTAAAAGGCAAACCGTTAGGCGTCGGTTTCCAAACCGACGCCATAAACCTTCGCGCACCACCGAAAACGCGCCAGCAGGGGGTATAGACGTTGGTTATTACTACGGAAACCGACGCCATACACCTTTGTGCTACAGAAAGGGCACCATCTAGGATACCATCAGTGTTGGTTTATTATTGATAACCAACACCATACTTACAGCTGCCATGGCCGTGCTGGCCAGCACGACATTGGTGTCTGGCCTCATTTGGTGTCGATTTTAGCTATTATCCGACGCTGTAAGAATTTATCGTCGGTGTTTTCAAATAACCGATGCCTATTGTATGTTTTTTTAATCAGTATGTAGGCCTGCTGTGGCTGGTCACAGGATGAGAAACCTGTAGTTCAGTTATGAACTGTAGGTTTTACGACATCCATTGATATCAGCCAACAACAGGCCACAAACCTGCAAAATTAACAACATTAATTTGTACAAATTTAGCAACCTACAGTTCCATTCGATTTTCACACATGTAGAAACATTCATGTAGCAATCTGCAGTTTCATTCATTTTCACATTCATACATGTAGAAACATTCATATAGCAACCAGCAGTTTCATTCATTTTCACATTCACACATGTATAAACATTCAGACACATGTAGAAACATTCAGACATGTAGAAACATTCACACATATTACAATTCAGAAATTCATTTACAAAATATCATTCTTTAGTCACTATTCGCTATCAACATCCCAATTATATTTTAAAACCCCCACTACTTGTATAGCTTTTTCCCATTCTTCTCTTACATCATTTAATTCTTCCGTCGTATAGGGAGCATGTACATCTAGTACGGCCTATCCTGTAGTGGGGTCAGTTTTAAACACCCTGTAAAGAGAATGATGTTTATATATAATTAATAATATATAAATAAGATTGATATAATTCATATTATCTAATGAGACTATATATAATACCTCAGGAATGGTATCGATGTCCACTGCGGTATATTTGATAATCATGTGCATAAATCGCATCACATAGTATGCACATGCCCATCCGTTGTCTTGTGTAGCACACTATAAATTGAAACATACAAAATATTAAAAAATACAACTAATTAAGCACTGTTCACATAAATAATATATACATTGGTGTCAGGAACTTACTTCCATATTCTTCCAAATTATTGGCAGGTTCTTTTTCTGGGGGACCTTTCCCCTAGCCTTTTTGAACTCATCTAAACCCCTACATGTTAATGTAACACAGTACATTGCATAATTAAATAGTAATGTAATAACACATGCTAACGGATATGAAAATGAAATATTTCTCACTGGAATAATGCCATTTTCATTGTGTGTCCATATTTTGAATTCAATTTAGTCCCCTTAGGATCTAGATAATAGACAGTGAACGTCTCAGGGACAATAACTAGTAACTCCCAATGCATACCCCTAGAGGTAAAAAAGTTAAAAATTAATTACTCAAAATTCACAATAAAAATGTAATTTTCTTAAGTCCAAATTATAAGCAAAGTAAACTTACTCCACATTGAATGGAGCTATTATCACCGTCTTGTTATTTTGAGCAAAATTTGTAAAAGCATCACAACCGTATTTTTGAATTGACGTAGGGTATTTAGCTACTAGACTAATCAAAGATGGAATAAAAAATCCTACATGTTCGAATGAAAAATCTGCACATATCTTGTCTAAGTAGCTACAAAACATGTATTACATATGCATTAATATATAAGAAACCAGATCACCAGATCCTACACAAGGTATATGGATGTATAAAGAACATCTCACCTTATCCATAGCTCTATCACAGATGTATTCAGCCCATCATATCGAAACAACTACAAAATATCTTGTATAAATAGTTTGTTTTCGTATGATTGACCTGCAACATCCGCATCTATAGAAATAGTTATAGGGCTATTTATATCATGTTCACCTAACCATATTGCCATACCCCTACAATTAGGACCTAACGAGACAGGTAGGTCCTATGGAACCCAACTTGGTAATGTAGGAGGTAGAGGTGGAGGCCTAGATGCTCTGGGTGTCTTCTTTTTAACCTGTATATATATATAATTTTAGATCAATTGATATCATATACACACACTAACAATTTAACGTAATGTAAATTTACCATACAATTTTAGTATAGACAACATCCGCTTTTGGCCACAATATCACTCCGCCTTCTGCCTCACCAAGCGTTTCACAATCTAGGTGGGCATATGGCAATGGAAGATCCATCCAACTGGGGAATATACGTAGCAGGCTCACACGAACCCAACCAGCTGGTAATCGAGACTCATGAAACATTTCCCCTGGTAGGGATGGGTATGCCGACGCCTCTACAATGACAAATTCTTTACTTTTTAGACGTCATGGGTTCAACACCTACAAATTTGTGTAAAGAATGTTATATACATATATACATATCATCCTGAAAACATATCATCTTGAAAAGACTAGTTACTATGTCATAAAAATACTTACAGCGGATGTGTTTGGTGGTGGGTCTATAGGATTACTACTCCCAACCTCTACAGTAGGAGTGGAGCGGGACGCCATAGGTACTATCTGCTGAGTGGCAGTCAGAGATGCCTACCACTTGCTCATTGCTTCATGGAGTGTCTTATCAACTGCTTCCTTGACTCTCTTATCAACTACTTCATCGACTCTCCTATCAACTATCTTATGTACCTATACATGGATAAAAGAAACGTTAGCTTCTGATTATTGAATTCTCTTTTATAATAACATTCTAAAGAAATAATAGGTTACCTCTTCTTGTGAAATTCCCGCTTTTGGGACATGTTTGTGCTGGGATAGCCCAAAGAACGCTTTGATGCCCACACCAGTGCCTGTAGCCCTAACACATCCAGGATGCTCTGGATTACCCAGAGCAACTGTCAATTCATCCCTTGTGCCCTCAGGGATGAACTTGCCTTGTTTCCTCAGCTCGTGTAGCTCCCGCTAATCGCCAAATTTTTTTTGTAATTAAGTAAACACCTCAAATAATCAATATTCAAACGATTGCTCTAAGAGTTATATTTTACCATTTTTGCAGCTGCCTCAGCAGTTGCGGGCTTCCTTATTTCTCCCTTCTTATTTTTCCTCCCAGCCATCCAGACATCATGGTGAGGCAGAGGTGTGGTACCTATGTAGATGACTCCTGTGTAGCAGCAGACTGAGCAGTAGACTCAGCCTGTAGTCTTTGGCAAATGCCTACATACCCCTTTGGACCCATTGTGTGGTCATGCACATTCAGTGCACGCCTTGCTCTTTGCGCCTCACTGAGGGCCTAGTTAGTATGCACATTGATTTGGTTAG
The DNA here is from genome assembly GCA_963693085.1 of Alisma plantago-aquatica. Classification (NCBI taxonomy): domain Eukaryota; kingdom Viridiplantae; phylum Streptophyta; class Magnoliopsida; order Alismatales; family Alismataceae; genus Alisma; species Alisma plantago-aquatica. Next base: position 673,489,790 of record OY856409.1, on the reverse strand, counting down.
TAACACTAAATGTTAATCTTGAATAGGTGAATACAACATATAATAATTAAATTGGGAGTGACGCCTAATACCTTGAATTCATCAGTTTTTCTTGAAGCAACAAACACGTCTCATTCTTCTGGGTCCAGGAAGTTCCACTGTTCAGTGGCTGTCTTCTTCCTCTTGTCACCTTCTTTTATGTATTCTCAGGTGAGATTTGTCCTATAGTTTCTTAGGACTCTCCCACAACGTTGCATCACGCATTTACGATGCAACTTTTCATCCAATGCAGATATACTCTACAAAATAGAATTGTTATTAACTAGTATCCAAAAAATTAGTAATCTACAAAATAGAATTGCAAATTAATAATAATTCACGCATAAATCCTTCCATATTAAGTCTTTCTTCCCCTTAGGAACTTTATGCCAAGAATCTATCTTACAACCGCAATGGCTACGAGTAACATACCCAAGATATGAGACAAACGAATTGCGATTCATTCTAATTGCATTTTCTGCATTATCAAAATCCACAACAAGTTTGGGTCCATTGCCCATTAGTGCTGTTAACTTCTTCATCATAGTGATGCCCCTTCTCTTGTCAACTTTTTTGTACTGCTCATTAAGTGCCTCAAGTGCTTTAGAGGGTACATGTGCATCATCAACCTAAAATTTGACAAAATAAACACACTTCATTGATATTACTATGAATGGACATATAGATATAAATATATGATATATTTTTAAAACTTACATTGTGAGGGGGCACATTGATGTCCTCACCCTCACGGTAATCATCAACATGATCATCAGGAGAATGCTCAACCATCTGAAAGTTCACATTCACGTTGTAAAGTTCACATTGTAAAGTAATTCACTTTGTAAAGTTCACATTATAAAGTAATTCACTTTGTAAAGTTCACATTGTAAAGTTCACATTCACATTGTAAAGTAATTCACATTGTAAAGTTCACATTCTAAAGTAATTCACATTGTAAAATTCACATTCACATTATAAAGTAATTCACATTGTTAAGTTCACATTCAGAAAAATAAAACATATAAAAAAATATAAACATGCCTCTAATATTGTGATTTTTTATCAATTAACAATCCTTCATTGCGATCTCCGCGTACATACAAGTCATCATTAGCTTCAATATTTGCTGGTATTGGAAACCCAACTAAAAATGGATTGGAGTCATCATACTTATCATAGTATTCTTCTTCATCTATAGGATCTTCAATGAACTGTCTTTTACCATGAAGAACAACCGACCATTTATCATTTGCAGGATCATCGATATAAAATACTTTTTTTCACTTGTGATGCCAATATGAATGGTTCACCCTTCTCGCCAATATTTTCAAAGTTCACTAAAGTGAAACCCAATTCATCCACTATAACTCCTTTGGTGTTATCAACCCAATTACATTTGAAGAGCAGAATTCTGAAATCTATGTAGTCAAACTCCCATATGTCTTCAATGACACCGTAATATGACATTTTAGCTTCACGTGGACTCTTATCCTTTACACTTGTAAAAAACATAGTCGATGCTTGAAGGGTGACCCCACTATTTTGGACGACACTCTTATCATCTTGGTGCTTTGTGTAATATGTGAATCCATTAATGTCATACCCTTCATAAGACATAGCATTTAATTTTGGTTTAAAGGTGAGGCATTTGATAGTTACAGTTATATCATCCGGTGTTTGAGATAGTTGATGTAAGACTTTATCTTCAAACCACTTAATAAATGTCTTGTTATGCTCTCTAGCAAGCCACATTGTATTGGCTCGAGGATATTGTCTCTTGATGAAATTGGTATGTTCCTCGATATACACACTCACTTCATCCATGTTGTGTAAAATATACAAGTGACCTTGTTCCAACTGCTCACGGCTGATTACCTTCACCCGTGATCCCAAAATTCCTTTGCCAAATTTCTCCTCAATATTCTTATCATTACGAGGAGTGTCATTACCACTAAGAAAGTCATTGCAAAAATCCATAACCTCTCTCGCCACATAACCTTCAATAATACTCCCTTCAGGCCGATAACGGTTTCAAACATTACTTTTAAAAATGCTCATGTATCGTTCAAAGTGATACATCCAATGCAAGAAAATTGGTCCCAACATTTTCACTTCCCTAGTCAAGTGGACAACAAGATGTACCATGATATCAAAGAATGAAGGAGGGAAATACATCTCAAGCTGACATAGGGTAACAACCACTTATCTTTGCAAATTATCGAGAGTATTAGGGTCAATAACTTTGCTGCACAGACTGTTGAAAAAGAAACAAAGTCTGGTGATTACAAACCTTACATTCTTCAGCAATATAGACCGAATTGCCACAAGCACTATTTGTTGTATTAGAGTGTGACAATCATGATATTTAAGACCTATCAACTTCATATCTTTCATTGATACCAATCTACAGATGTTGGATGAGTAACCCTGTGGCACCTTAAAATTTACCAAACATTCACAAAAAGCTTTCTTCTCCTTTCTAGACAATGTGTAACAAGCAGGAGGTAAGTATGTTCTTCGATTTCCCATTTCACGTAATTCTATTAATTTTGACCTTATTCCCATTTCACGTAGGTCCAGTCAGGATTTTATCCCATCTTTAGTCTTACCTGGTATATTTAACAAAGTACCAATGACACTATCACAAACATTTTTCTCAATGTGCATGACATCGATACAATGCCTGACTGTCAAAGAAATCCAATAAGGAAGATCCCAAAATATTGACTTCTTCTTGAATAAAGATTTGTCACTCCATGTGTCCATAGTACATTGTGATCTCTTACCAAATTCATTGACAAATTCTTTTACTCTTTCATAAACAACCTCCCCTGGTATAGGTTTAGGTGCACTCTGTTCCTCATTCAATCCATTGAATGCTTTGCGCTTCCTATGATACAGATGGAATTTTGTAAGAAATCTTCTACGACCGAGATATACAGTCTTACTGCCATGTTTTAGTCTTGTTGAATCAGTGTTCTCTTCACATATAGGACACACTTTAGCTCCTTTGACACTATATCCAGACAAATTCCCATATGCTGGAAAGTCATCTATAGTGCAAAACAACATAGCATGCAAACGAAATGTCTCTCTTCGTGAAGCATCATAGGTAATCACACCTTCACCCCAAAGTTTCTTTAAGTCATCAATCAGAGGTTCAAGATAAACATTGATATCATTTCCAGGTTGTTTAGGGCCCGATATCAACAACGACAACATTACGTACTTATTTTTCATACACTGCCAGGGAGAAAGATTGTATATAACAAGCATGACTGGCCAAGTGCTATGTTGGCTACTCAATGTTCCGTACAGATTCATCCCATATGTACAAAGCCCAAGTCTTAGATTCCTGACTTCTTCACAAAATTTAGGGTACAATAGATCAATCTTCTTCCACTGTGGGGAATTAGACAAATGCCGTAGGATCCCATCATTATTTTTCTTAATATATGCATGCCACCTCAAATTCTTCACATCTATCAGATTGGCAAATAAGTGTTGAAACCGTGATATTATAGGTAGATACCTCATCACCTTGGCAGGAGAACCAATTTTGGACTCCCCCGAAGTCATCAATTTATACCGTGACGCACCACATTTTGGACAATCTTTCAAATCCACATAGTCCTTTTGAAATAATACACAATCGTTCGGGCATGCGTGTATCTTCTTGGCCTCCATTCCCATTGAGAAAAATAATTTCTTTACCTGGTATGTTTAGGTTGGCAGCTCGTTTCCTTCAGGAAGCATTTCTTTCAACAAAGACATTAATGACGTCAAGCTTTTGTCGCTCCATCTATTGTTAGCTTTCAGCTTATACAATCTCAACACAACTCTAAGCTTCATAAAATTAGTACAACCTATGTATAACGATATCTCAACATCTTGCACAATGTTTCTAAACATGGGAGGTGGATCAGTTTTGGTGTGCTCTGCCCCACAACTATCTAGCATCGCATCAACGGTGTCTACTGGAACTGGTTCATTCACATCTATGTCATCAGAGGTGATTTCTTCTTCCACACAAGTACTGCTATCGACATCCACTATTTTCAGGTTTTGAAATCCCTCCATGCCATTGCCATTCTGTATAGCCTTGTACAATCTCGTTGCACATGACATGACTTTTGATTTCGTCACCAGTGCTGACTTTCAAGTTGTTACCGCAATGCCTACATGGACCGTAGAACCTATCTCCAGGTTGTTTCCTATATTCCTCGGCAAATCTAATAAACTGGTCAAGACCATAAATAAACTCTGGGGTACAGTGATTGCGAATGGACATCCATGATCTATCCATTCTATGATTAAAGAGAAAACAAGTATATATTACAACAAGATTAGGGTCTAAGGTTAACAGATTAGCGTTTATGCATGATTAAAACTTTAGGCCAACAAATACATGTGCTGTCATTCTTATATAAAATAAATGTGTACCACCTATCCCATTCTTGAACACCTAATCTCACTACTAAGTGTATAATGTGTATTTGATTTTCAAGAAAATTTCGACAACATTTCCCCGCTGTTCTCCAAGTACATATGTACTTAGAGAACAAATGGGGAAATACTACCAAAATTTTCTTAAAAACCCAATGCACATTATAGACTTACATCCTAAGTGAGATTAGGTGTTCAAGAATAGTCCCAAACCGGGGACTATCCAAGATTTACTCCTAATGAGTAAATCTTGGATGGGTTTCTAGGCCAACAAATACATGTGCTGTCATTCTTATATATAATAAATGTCTATAAACTATAGGCAACATGGTTAATCCTAATCTATAGAGCATTATTAAATAATAAAGCAAGAAATCAATAGTTTCAAACAAAAGGGCTAGGAATCTTTACTAGACATTATATGTAGCCCTAATCATCATATTTAACATACTACATTATTACGAACATCCAGATCAGATTAAGATCTTACTATGTTATAACCATTGGTTTAATAACCCTATTTCTGCATGTACATGTTTATCAACTTTAAAACCCAATAATTCATTGAAATCATTCTAATTCAATTTAAGATGTTGGGATCACATAATTATATACTAACATCAGAATATATAAAAGAATCATAAATAACATGATTAACAACATGCTCATCAAACTAGGGTTTTCTTGAATATCATCTAATATTCGTGTACTAACTATACCTTTGTAACAAGAAGATTAATAGAGCTTTAAGTATATTTTATTCACAATCTATGCATTTTTATGATCAAAACCATATACAATATGTCTATAATTGGAGATAGCATTCATTTCCTAGATTATTGGCAATATTAATGCGTGAATTTGACTAGCCAATGGTGGTTGAGCAGGAGCAGGATACCTGCTTGAAGGGGCAGAGGAAGAATAAGAGGAAGAAGAGCAGGAGCAGGGTACCTTCGTACATGGCGGCGCTGGCCTGGAGAGCAGGGAGATGAGCTGTGGTCGGACCTGGAGAGGAGCTGTGGTTAGACCTAGAGAGTAGGACTAGGAGAGCCGTGGCCAGAGAACCAAAGCAAGGAAGGGTGGCGACCGGAGAGTAGGAGAAAGCACCGGTCGGAGAGAAGAGGAAGGAATGGCAGTGGCCGAAGCAAGGAATAACAGCGGTTGGAGCAAAGAACGATGGCGGAGGCAGCGAGCAGAGGAGCAAGGAATGGCGGCAGAGGTGACAACTGGAGCAGGTGAAATTCGTCAGACCTAAGTGCGATGAAACAGAGAAGGGGGAAGAGCCTGGCTTGCACGGGTGCTATTAAGTTAACAATAGGCGTCAGTTCTTTAAAATAACTGAAAGATTAAACTAAAGGCGTCAGTTATTTAATAAAACTGACACCTATGCTTAATGATAGTCGTCGGTGTTTGCTAGAAAAAAATCGACGTCTATCTATATATGCCGATTAAAAAATTGTTCTCGATTAATGACCATCGTCGTCGGTTTCTCTAGAAAACTGACGCCCAAGGGGTGTGAAAATTTTCCCAAAAACAATGCGGGAAAACACATCGGTGTCAGTTATTGTAGTAAAACCGACGACCAAAATGTGCCCCATTTCTGTCTCGTCAAAAACCTTTCGTCGTCGGTTTATTAGTTAATAACTGACGCCATATGTTAAATTTTAGAGGTAATTTTTTCACTGGAAATTTTGGATTTGGCGGTTAATTTTTGGCACCGGTTTCTTATTAAAGAACTGACACTGAATAAAAGTGATACCCGTGTCTGGTCTCCCTTCACAGATAGATGTCAATTTTTTTGTTGAACCGACACTTTATGTTTTAGGTGTCGGTGTATTTTTACAACTGACGCCTTTAAAAGTGACGTTATAAGCCATTTCTGTAGTAGTGACTCAACTATATAGTCCATTCCTCATAATTGATTCTTACTATCTTGGCCCTTACATACTTTTCTCATATCTTTTTCATATTTCATCTTTAGAGTTCATATAATACTTATCATTTAACTTAATCATAATCTTATGTTGCGTTCCTTTATTCCCAATTAAGGGTTTTTCATATGAGGCCCCAAAGTTGAATATCAGATATCAGTTCTAACTGATTCTTAGCTATTCTAATCTTTCCCATATGTTTCAACATCTTAGTGTATGTACATTCTCACTATGATGTGGGTCTAATTTTTTTCCAGAGTCTACTCTTATTATATTTTTAATAGGAGTCATTAGATTCCAGTAACACATCCTGCCAGCCGGACCAGGCCGAACCTGCAGTCTTGAAGCCAAGAGATACTCAAGATTAACCGACTCCTATTAATCTCAAACATGTGCAAAGAATATCCACGTAGGTAAACTCATTTAAAGATAACTTCTGGTCTACTTGAGACAAAGAATATAAACAATAAATGAATCACTTCATGACACACATGAATATATAAGAACCATATATATTCTACAAACTGATGATCTGAATTCATATATAAGAGCATTTCTATTGATCTCCAATCAAAGAAGTAATATAAATCAAGAGTTGTATCACCTTCTATGTTTCATCTCTTACTCCTTCATTACTTTTGGTCTCCTACCCCTAATATTTCTAGGGTTTCTCTCTGGCCTATTCTCCCACTACAGGGCTGGCCAGAGCATCCAAAGAAGAATAGACATATTAGCTTGATACTGGTCAACCTAAGTATTCAGATACCTAGCCAGGGTATCTAAATACTCAGACCTCCTAGAGATATAGATACATCACCTCCTATCTGCCACACTTAGAACTCTGACCTTCTATCCTAATGGTCCCTGATGACTCAGCCTAGGCTCTGATAACAAAGCTGTCACGCCTGCATCCCACGATTTACCACTAATCATGAGATTGGAGCATGACTATGAGGATTACACTTAATACAAAGTTCACTCCCGACTTTTTCCTTTTTATTACAAACTCTTTATTTTCTCGCATTCAATCAAATAAACAAACTTTACAAGAGAACTAAACTTTTATTACTCTAATATAATCTCAACATTAATGATACACATCCACACATTCATTCTATTTCTCACACTTCCCTGTAAATATGACATGATAGTCATACACATTCTCTCTTATTAAGGAAACAAAGATACACATATCATTTACAACTCTCTCACATCTATACAAAGACCTAAGGTGATAGGGACCGATTGAACTTAACTAATCTCATACTTAACTCATGTGGTAGATCTACTCTGATGCTTTGACCTTCTTCAAGTCCATGCGGTTTCCCTAAAATTTTTGAGTAGAGGGGTGAGCCTACTCGCTTAGTGAATGAGTACTTCAAAGAAACAGTCTAAAGCACTGATATAATTATAGATATACCTTTGAGCAACTGATATCAATTATAACAACAATAGCTACTACACTGAGCAGATCTAAAACAATACAATTAAAATAATAGAGAATGTAAATATTGCATTTAAAGAACAACTACTACGAAACTGTACTCAAATATTTCTTAACTCTTTTTATTTATAAGAAACTCTTTAAACCTATATGATCATATTTTAGCTTATGCCCTGATCATATGCAGTGTACTCTACATATGAAGACTCACAGTGCACTACGATCACACCATACAAGACTTAGCTGACACCCCGGGATTGCTAAGCCTGACTACGTCACTGGTTTGCAACAGTGTAATGGCACTCTAGCCTTGGCACACATGTGGGCCGTAAAACTGGACTCCTCCTCTAACCTGAGCACACAGGCAGAGAGTCAAGCCACCTATTGGCTTTTCTGTACTCTAGTGCCACCAGGATCTCTGGTTGATGTTGGACACTACATACTATATTTTTAGGAGACTTCCACTAGGGCTTTGTCCCCCGTACCACCTGGTAGTACGTTCCAACACCCATATACTGGACACTACCAGGGTTAGGTCGTTTCACCCCTAAGGTGCATACCTCTCAGAGGGGTTCTACGGTGTTCAGGGCCCCTAAGTCTATTATAACTTAATTATTTCTTTCTCTTAGACTAATTTCTTTAAACTCTGTTTCTTACTGACTACTCAGACTACTGAACTGAATTCACTGATAATACTGAACTGAATGCTTAACATATTGTTTACCCTTTTCTTAGGGTTTCTCCTTACTCGTGTACATATAACATTTCTCATGTATTTAAACATATATTATGTCTACTAAAACAAGTATTCTCATTCGACTTTCACACATATATGCATGGCATCAATGATATCCCTATCTAGGGTATGTCATATTTGTCTACTCACATTAGCATAATAACTTGTGCATTTCATAACAAGTATTTGAATTAGAGAATCTGAATCTCATAAGAAAAGCATACATGCATATAGGATAATATTCAGTAAAAATCCACAATATAACATGTATATCATTCTAAACTTGGTAGAGTACTATATTCAAAACACTATAATATTCTGAGTAATCATCATACTATACATACTGGCAGAATAAAATTCTTTAATTAACAGAATACATACCAACTTGGTACTTTATACACTAGAATCACACAATTGAACTGTTAAGCATCACCACATCTCATATTGAGAACATTGATATCACAATACTTAATTCATTAAACACCCTATCCTTAGAGTTTCATTTACCTCATTCACTTATCACATGGCTCTCATAAGGATTTCATACGACATAAACATTCACTAAATAATGACTGCTTAAATCATATACAATCAATATATGTATGAAACCTTGGAACTGAGCTAAATTTAGGTTTCCATGCCATTCACTGAGATATCATGCATCAGGAATAAAATTGAATAAATAAAGTCTATCATGTCAAGTCCCTTCAAATGGATTTCACGATGTCTATTCGTAAATATCCAACTTTCCTCACATCTAGAGTTTCACCATCTTGACTGATATATCAAACAAACACTATTCACCTTAAATATAATCCAAGATAGTATCTGACATATATGTACTATGAATTCATATAAACAATCATTCATAACCAAGGGGATCCAGATAAACAAATTTCTCTATTTAATTATACAACAATTTCAGTCATAGACAAATTCCATATATTTCAGTTTACTCTTATAACCTCTGCAAATACTTAGGGAATTCTCATTAAGATGTTTTGTATACATTTCTAATATGATTTTATCTTTTAAAATTCATTCAAATAGAGGAAGATTCCATTTCATATCATTTTGCAACAACTTAGATCAAACAGACATTTCAGGGTTTGTAGTCGCATACCAAGCAATTAAAGATTATGGATGTTTAACCAATTTTTGTGCAATATACTATTTAAATGAAGTTCCCACTCACCCTAAGGAGAGAAAACACCTTAAAAACGTATCTCATCCCTAAAAATCTCGATCTCATATCAAATCCCTAGCAATTCACCCAATTCTTCTTCCTTTCAACTCGAAAACCCTAAAAATGAGGAATTATGAAGAAAGAGTGAGAAAAGGGGAAGTTTTGATACCATTTCAGATCAAATCAGAGGAGGGACAGAATCTTGACATATGAGAGAAGATTCACCATGAAAGGCTATACAAAGAAGCTAAACTTACTTGATTTCATCATATCTTGGATAGAGAAACCCTAGATCAACAATTCCACCTCTTTCTCCTCTCAAACCCTAACTGTCCCTCTCTCTGTAGGATTTCATTTCTATAGATTGAATCACAAATTATGAGAGCTCCTAGTGTGTTAGTTTGAATATATAGAGCAATTGAGCTGCTTGGGTCAATTGCACATTGACCCCTCACTATACTTTCTCTTATTTTAGTTGAATTTTCTATCATACAAATGTTATTGTAATTCATCTACTGAATAGATAAAAAATCCTCCAAAAATTATGAAAATTTTATATGTTATTTATTATTGTGTTTCAGATCTCCAATAAAAATTTCATATCATTTGGAGTTTCCAATAAATAACTAAAAATCAAATATTAAACTACTATATTGCAGTCAGCAACATGGTCGGTCGAGTTTGAAACTCGACCAACAAATAGGTCAGAACATTCTCCAAAAATTCTGATATTTTTCAATAGTGTTTAAATTTAAGATATAAAAATTATATACAAATTGGAATTCAATCAGAGTTACACATAAAATACTAAATATCATTTAGTGAGACACTATACTTATCAAATTTTGTATTCATATATCATTAAAACCCTAATTTGGGCTGATTAGGGTTATATTTCTCAAACTCTAATTTATCAAAGTAAAAACACATTTAAAGTTCTTATTAGGTTTAAAACATCATAGTTGAATTATCATCAATAATTAGATTTAAGAAAAGGTCAATCCAATTAAGCATGTAATCATCAAGGTAAACCCTGATTTACCAATTAAGCTCAGATGCGGTCATAATAAATATATACATATATGATATGGTATACATGCTATCGATATGCATCAACATAAAATGGTTTGATGCTGAATGTGTAGCATGGTTATAGCCTATAAAACCTATGTTTATGTGTGTGGTTGGTTATAGTTGTTTGCATCTTGGTCTGCAAACTGAGCCCTCTTCTTCTATTATGAATGTAACTCGAGATAACTCGAGATTCTCTTATACCTTTGCTCCCCTCAAATGTAACTCAAGGTTTCATTAAGATAATGTAAAATAGGATTATCTTTATTTCTTATTATGATGAAGACTGGAGATGTCCGCTTGATGGATCGAGATGACCAATTAGGAGTAGTTGCTGGCCTGACGAGGAGCTCGATGACTCAGAAAACTGACTATTTGGAGAAGCCAGACGATCAGTTGGTGACAACCAACCGACCAGCCAGGAGGCTAGCCGATCAATCATAGGATGTGCTGATAAACTCAGAATAGCCCAAGCACAGATCTTCATCAACAACAGGTTGCATGTGATGTAGACCATAAATGACTGTAGTTTCTTGTGGCTCCAAGGAACTACAATAGGATGGCCATATGTTCACTTTAGCACTATTTCATGTTTCCATTTGTGGGATATAAAATGTATATGATACATACTATATATGTGGTGATTAGATACATATATGCGTATATAAGCATATTAAAACCCCTCAACAAAATATTAAGTTTCAGATGCCTTCCAAAAGCAGCACACATGAAAATCTTGATCGACTAAGTGTGGGCACGCCCTACCATGGTGCACACTCTATCTTGTAGAAGTGTGATGGTGAATATGTGGGTCTGCCCCATAAGGGTGCATATTCATTGTGCTGGTTTTTGGGTCAAACTTAACAAGGTGACCTTGATCGTATCAAGCACCTTAAGGCATGAAGATGAACATGGCAAGAGTTGCGCATGACATCTATCAAAGAATTGTATATGACACAATTGGTAAATGTTACCTACCTCAAAAATTGATTATGGATGCTGGTCTTAGCCAGGTAATAACTCAATTGTTTTGGATCTTTGCTCACTAGAAGGTTGTATGCTGCAATCTTCTGAATTGATACTGGAGGGTTATCATTTTGACTAAAATAGTGGGAGCAATAATTAATTAAAGACCTAATTAATATCATCAATTTCAAATAAAATCAAATTAAAAGAGTTTTAGACTAAAATTGCAAATTTCCTTTTTGTAGAATAAATGGCTACCAACAAAAATCACTTTTCATTACGATTGGTCCTTGAGAAGGACAAGCTAAATGGGAATAACTTCCATGACTAGTTTAGGACATTGAGAATTGTTCTCACTCAAGAGAGAAATCTCTATGTCCTAGATACACCAGAACCAGAAGAATCCACTCCCAATGCACCAAAGGATGAAAGGGATGCTTGCAAGAATCATATTGAGGATGCCATTGATGTAAAGTGCTTGATATTGTGCTCAATAAACCATGAGTTGTAGAGACAACATGAGAGCATAGATGTCATTGAGATGGTTCAACATCTCAAGAACATGTATCAAGACCAAGCACAATAAGAGAGATATGTTGTCTCCAAGGCATTATTCAAGTGCATCATGATAGAAGATGATCTAGTAGTTCCTCACACACTCAAGATGATTGGGTATGTGGAGAACCTAACTCGACTGAGATTCCCTCTGAGCCAAGAGTTGGCTACCGATGTGATACTGCAATCATTGCCATAATTCTACAAATAGTTTGTGATGAACTACAACATGAATAACTTTGACATACCACTGATAGAGTTGTTGGGCATGTTGAGGACAACTGAGGCACATATGAAGAAAGACAAATGCAATTCTGTGATGATCAGCAGAAAGAAGGGAAAGTCTAAAGGAAAGGGCAAGGACAAAGCAAAGAAAGGTTTTAATGCTAGTCAACAAACCAAATTATCTTCAACTCTCAAAGCCAAGGGAGGGTGAACAAGGGAGGCAAATGCCACCATTGTCATGATCCAGGAAATTGGAAGAGAAATTTCCCTCTCTACATAGATGAACTAAAGAAGAAGAAGGAGGGGATGGAAGTCTCCACCTCAGGTATTATAAAATAAACTTAAAATGCTTCTTTATCTTAGGTATATGATACCAAGATATATACATGACGTACATGATGTGCTTGATCTGAAAAGAAGTGATGGCCTTTATGAAAGGACCTAGAAGAAACACTCATTAACATTGGAGCAAGTGTTGGTGCCATAGATAGTAGTACCACCTTTTAGTTTATTTCATCCCAAAGGGCATGTAATAGAGTTATGAACTGCTATTTCATTTTACCAATAAATAGAAACATTTTATTTCTACATCTTGTAATGATAAGGATGTCTATCAATAAAGTTTATGTTTTAATTTCAAAGATACGATCTTTTATGGCAATGCCTTATTTATCTTGTAGTACTTGGTATGCATGAGATAAAATAATAATACCTAAAAGTTATTGATGACTCAAATAATAAATTAGCATTATCATCTAAAGAAATGAATGAGAAATTGATCTCTAGGTTCCAAGTTGATGGATAAAGCTAGACTATCTTGGTTAATGAACCATTAAAAGATATGAATGTCTTGTTTATTAGGCATGATGACAAGTCAATCTTCACTAGATGTAGTGGGAGAATGACTATTCTATTAGGTATAATACATATTGATGTATATACATACCTATTAGAATAAAATTTAATACTTCAAATATGATATTTAATGAAATACCAATATAAATATCTTGAAATGTTCAAGAATATCATAAATGAAGAACAAACTTAGTAAAAGTGTTAATTCTTTGATATGATCAATGAACAAGATACTTAAACCAAATGTTTGAGGACCTTGTTAGTAACTATAATAGTGTATCGTAGAGAACTCATGATTAAGGCATAATGATGTATAAATCAAATAAGGAATCATACTCTAAATAGTAAGAGCATGATCATCAAATAAATAACTAATCTTCTAGAATTCTTCTAAAGAACATGATTTACACAAAATAAAGGTACAAAAGGAGATCAAGAATCATAAGTGTTGTGGATTATCAAATTCCTTATGTAATTGATTCACCTCATATATCTAATAGATAACACCTTAAGATTGATGGATAATGATATCCTACAAACTCAAAGGTGATTAATTAGTCATATGATGATGAGCCAATAATCTAACTAGGTGATGTCGAGGAACCATATTTTGAGCTATGGCTTGAAGCCATAAGATCCAAAATGACTTCCATGTGAACCAAATAAGGTATAACCTTAACGGTAGCACTTATAGGGATAAAACCCATAAGTGTAATTAGGTCTTAAGAATTAAGACTGACATGGATGACATTTGAAGAGCTGATTGGTTGAGATAAATTCAAGTGAGTTCAAGGTGTTGAACCTGATGACTTTATTTAACCAATTGAACTGGTTATAGGCCATAAAGGATCATGCTTGCTATTGGAACTTCAAGACTATGAAATTTGGCATATGGATATTAAAACCACATTCCTAGAAGGAATAACATGAGGTTGTATATGTGACACAACCTCAAGGGTTTTACAATTATGTTAATGCAAATGCAGTCGAGATTAATCAATATGATTGATTAAATACAAGCACCTCAGAACTGGAGTCTTTACTTTGATTATATAGTCAAAATGTTCGATTGATATATCAAAATAAAGAAGGGATCTATGATTATAAAGATTTAGTGGGAGCGTATTCTCATTCCACATAATAATGAGTAATGAAACATTTGAAGAATAGAAACTGATATGGAAATACCTTCTTTAAGGGAATAAAGATATATGTCCTATGTGATAGGAATATAGATCTATAGAGATAGTTCTCGAAAGTATCTTGATCTGATAAAGAGAGAGCATACATTGGTAGTCTGTACTGAAGGGTTCAATATGCAAAGATGCAGTGGGAGAAAATTGTCCATGTTACATGGAGTTAGTCTCTCAAGATGCCAAGTGTCCCAAATTCTTATGAAGAATAGGAGCACATAGACAGATGCCTTATGCATCCACAATTGGATCTATCAGGTATGAAATCATCCCATTATATTGTCATGTCCAATACATACAAGATGATATGCTCATCCAGTAATTTCATACGTAATGGACATGACGAGTGGATGTCTGTCTACTTCTAGTGAGAGTCACTGGAATACCATAAAGAACTTATTTAAGTACTTGTGAATATTAAGGGACTAATTCTATGGTAATAAACGGAAGAGTAGAGTGTAAATGAGTTACATTGTTGCAAGGTTACGAAATGATAGAAAATGATTGCAAAATACAAAATATAAAAGTGAATGTATGTTGTTGAATGGAATCATTCCGAGTCAAATTAAAAGCCATATAATTCTAAAAGGAATGTCGAGTATCCTTGTGTTATGAATAGTAGAGGATTATATATGGATCTAGAAGTTCATATGGATGAACTTATAGATATTCCAACCATTTAAGACAAAGTAGAAATACTAAGTTAAAAAAAATGGAGCTAATTGTTAGGCAAGGAATATTAGATAGCATACTACGGCAACTCCATCTCATACGAAATGTTGTACAATGAGGAGATGTGAAACATTCAATATAGCGACTAAAAGAAAGTGTTGCTAACCCACTAGATTAGCACTAGCGTAGCAGAAACATGTGGGATATGTTTAGAGATCACTAAGAATATGATTCAAAGGTGATTTTTTCTAAGTGCAAGTGGGAGTCTATTGGTATGTATGCCCAGAGAGCCAATCATATGTTGATTGAATAGGCATATGTTCTGATTGATTTGATAAATATCAAAGGCAAGCTTCCAATTTATTCTAGCTCAATCGATTATGACATAAATGTTGGAGCAGAATGAATGTCTAAAGAATGACAATACTGAATGATGTATGTCTTTAGGTTGAGGACCTAAACAATGAGATTATATGGATGCTAAGAGTGTGCACATTCTTGTTATGCCCCTAGTAAGATGTCATTGTGGAAGGTTTATAGACAACAATGACACATCAAGACTAGAGTGTGTGTTTGTTAATGACAGTGTCTCATTAGTCATGATATATGATATCAAACCAAGCACACAGATACATGTTGAAGAACATTGTATCGGAAAGACCCACCACGAGACTGACACATGGAACCATCACATGTAGTCAGAGTCATCTCTCATAGTGATGGTGGTGATTGTGATTCTTAGACCTGAAATCACTGCACTCGTTGAATGTGATTGGGTACACTTTGACATAATCAAACACAATCTTGAAACATGGGTTGTTGTAACGGTGATGATTGGGTGGCTTTGACACATGAGGTAGATTTTGAGTGATAGATATGGCATTTGTCCCTCCTAAGGGAGTATGATGTCCAAGCCACTTGATAAGCAAGACTAAGAAAGGCATGTGCATGCACATGTGAATCAATATATGATATTGATGTCACACATATCTCAGATAGTCTGCTCTAGTTCAAGAAACATGAATGAACGTTGAAAGGATGACAAATCCATGCCTTGAGTTCATTCAGGATATTAGAGATAAAGGAGTTATACATTCACTAGAACACCAATCACAGACTATAGGATTGAAAATTGTTCTCCAACTTTTCTTTTCACTTGGGTAGCATTGATGTGCGACTAGGAATCACTCTTTGCTTGTGATGTCATAAGTTAGTTGTGGACATTCACTACCAATGTGAAATGGGACCTGTAACATCCCTGACCTGGGTTATGCTTTAACCCTAGGTGTTTTGATTAAGAAAGATGATTAAATGCTTAATCTCATCTTTTGAAAAGTAATTAGGCCTCAAGAGGAACTTATGTTGCAATTATAATCCTTTTTGAACATTGTTGAAATCAATGTTTGCTTGTTTTGGACTAAAGTGCAAATTACCCAAGTTGAGGGGTTTATGTGCAAATTGTGCATGATAATATGTTCCTCATGTTTTGAAGCATCATGAGAGTGAAAATGATGCTGAGGTATGGCATATGGAAACCTGAATACCAAGAAAGAGCTGATAAAGCAATGATTGTGCATTAAAACCTAGTTTTGGAGTAATGTGCAATTTACCCAAAACCTAGGGTTCAATTTGAAAATTACCACTTCAATAAGGTCCCTAATGTTTCTTGGCATCATGTAGAGCAAATAAAATGAGAGGGGAGCCTCATTTGAATTAAGTTGGAGGAGAGAGAATCTTGATATTAAAATAATCAAGATTAATGCCTAATTGAAACCCTAATTCGATTTAGGGCAAAAATAAATAAAAATAATTGAAGGGCTTTCAACCAAAAATGAGATGGTTGAGTTTTCTCAAGTGTGAACAGCCTTGTGCCTTTGCTATGGCACGAAAATATCTCAAGGAGGTGAAAATTCCACTCACCTTATTAAAAGGAAAAGTAATTTCCACTCACATATGGGATATTAATATAATAAGCATTAAGGTGCTTAATTTGCTTTTCTTTAAATCATGAATAATCGAGAGGAATATGAGGAAAACAAGATAAAATCGTCCCTAAGGAAGTTGAGGGGGAAGAGGTGGCCATATTTTTGGGATTAATTGGATTTTTATAAAGCATATTCTCTCTCATTGAATTTGTATAAAAAGACTCTTTACAAGCCAAATGGAAGGCTTTTTCGACCCCACTTCTTATCCTTACTTGGGAAACGACCAAGGGAGCTTGGGAGGGTCAGTAGGACGACCCCCAACCTGTTGGTAAGGTTCTTGATCCATTTCACCTTGATTCCATGGTGGAAATCAAAAATAAATTATGGATTTCTTCCTATTTCGATCTCCTCTTCAATTCTTACCGTTCCTTTTCACTCAAACCTTGAGGAAGAGACTTGGAATGGTGAAAGGAGCTGCATCCACCATTGTTTCCGTGAGATTGGAGCTTGGAAGCACAATTGGAGGCAGGTTTTATAACTTGAACCCTTTTACATTGTTATTCAACCATTAATCTTGCAATTTCATTGATTCCTTCATTATCTTGATTAATTGCTGGATGAAATTGATTAATTCGTGAAATTATAAGTTTTTAGAACTTCAGGGATGAAGGTAGATGATGATGACATCATCTTGGATACTTTTCCCAAAGAAATCTTGTTCCAATCGGTTTCAACATGTTTGCTCATGCGGTTTCACCAAACCGTTTGAGAGCAAACAGTTTGAAACCATTTGGGAGAAAACGGTTTCAAAATCGTTTGAGAGAGTTGTTCAAGGGTTGACCATTTGAATTCCTGTTCCTAATTATGTTGGTTGATAACCCAATAAATTTTATGGATTAATTCCAAAGGAATCATGAGTTGAAGGATAATCAATTAGGCAAACCTAATTGGATTAAGTACTGATTTTCAACTTGAGTAATTTAACTTTTTGGGCAAACGGTTTCAAAACCATTTGAAAGAGTTGACCAAGGGTTTACAGTTTGAGATTCCTGTTCCTAATTGTATTGGTTAATGACTCACCAAATTTTATGGATTAATTCCCAAGGAATCATGAGTTGAAGGCTAATCAATTGGGCAAACCCTAATTTAAATTAGTGCTGAAATTCCAATGAGTTGATTTGATAGCCCAAACGGTTTCAAAACCATTTGGGGATCACCCAAACAGTCTCAATACCATTTGGGGGTAACCCAAGACCATTTGGAGGTCTAGGGTTGAGTATGGTTAAGTGTTTTAAGATCCAAATATGTGGTATGAACCCTAATTGGCTAAGTGCTGATTTTGCAAGTGATTGAGATGATGTTTTGGGTTGATTGACCCAAACGGTTTTAAAACCATTTGGGAATCACCCAAATGGTCTCAAGACCATTTGAGGATCACCCAAGACCATTTGTAGGTCTGGGGTAAAGTATAGTTGACCAATTTAAGGTCTAAATATATCAAATCACTTTGCAATTAAGTGCTGATTTGATGATCAACTCAATGGCTGAAACCCTAATGATTTTTCACTAGAATCCAAGGGTTGGATGAGCCAAACGATCTCAAGACCGTTTGGAGCTCATCTAAATGGTTTCAAGACCGTTTGGTGGTCATCCAAGACCGTTTGGAGACCTATGGTTGAGTATGATTGGTTGGTTGAAGGTCCAATGACATCAATTGAAACACAATTAGTAGCTTGATTGATGATCAATCTCAAAGCCCTAATTGGTGATTATAAACCCTAATCCAATTGAGATCAAACCCTAATTGAAGTTCCAAGTGAGGGGTGATTCCATGATTCAATTGATGATTGAATTTATGATCCAATTGGTTGAAGTTCCATTGATTGGAATTGAGTTTTGTTGAAGTCTTGATTGACTTTTTGGTCCATGCGGTTTTGAGAGGTTTGGGACCAAACGGTCTCAAGACCGTTTGAGACCAAATAGTCTCAAACCATTTGGAGACCTAGGTGGTTTCAAGGTCAAGTTATGTTATGCAATTGAAGGTTCAATTGGTTAATCTAATTTGAGAACCTATTGCAATTGAAAGTTCAATTGATCAATCCAATTGAATACCTCATGTAATTGAAGGTTCAATTGATCAAACCCTCGGGGAACCTAATGTAATTAGGTGAGAGCTACCCTGTGGTACCAATAAATGATGCATAACAAATGCATGGATTCAATACATGATGTTAACGCTAATGGAGGTTGATTCTATGTAAAACCCTAATTGAGGGTAATTGAACATGAGAAACCCTAATTGAGGGTGATTCCATGAGAAAACCTAATTGAGGGTGATGCCATGAGAATCCATAATTAAGGGTGATGCCATGACAAATTGAGAATGATGTCATGTGAGATCCTAACCCTATTAAAGGGTGATGGTATGTGAGACCCTAATCCTAATAATGAAATGGCACTAACACCTGATAAAGGAAATACCTAAAGTGATGGATTATAGGCAACCTTATAGCAAGCAATGCCTTGACCTGAGATGAGTCCATATCATTAAAGATAGTTGGACAATTCTAATGTGTGATCTATAACCTATGCACTTTATGATAAAGGTGATAGGTTAGAGGATAAAAGTATTAAGATGGGGAATACCTTAATACAATATAAGTTGCCAATCTTAAGTAATTTAGAAGCAATAAGGTAAGTAATGTTTCAAAAACATCATAGATATCACATCCAACTCTTTAAGAGTGATGATAATGGTTACCAAGTGAGAGGTAACAAGTTGTTTTATGGGCCTTATGAGCCATGATGTTAATTGTTACCTAGTGAAGGGTGACAAGACGTAAAATGTTCTCTATGAGCCATGAGAATGGTTTTTGCCTAGTGTGAGGTGACAAGATGTGACAATCTATGATAAGATGCACATGATTGGTCATAACCCAATACCTAGAATAATAACACAGGATTGGCTAACTCTCAATACCTGGAATGTACAGGATTGGTCATAACCCAATACATGGAATAATAACATAGGATTGGCTTACTCCCAATACCTGGAATGCACAGGATTGGTCATAACCCAATACCTGGAATAATATCACAGGATTGACATAGTTCAATACCTGGAATGCACATGATTGGTCATAACCCAATACCTGGAATAATAACACAGGATTGGCTAACTCCCAATACCTAGAATGCACAAGATTGGTCATAACCCAATACCTGGAATAATAACACAGGATTGGCTAACTCCCAATACCTGGAATGCACATGATTGGTCATAACCCAATACCAAGAATAATAACACAGGATTGGCTAACTCCTAATACCTGGAATGTACAGGATTGGTCATAACCCAATACCTGGAATAATAACACAGGATTGGCTAACTCCCAATACCTGGAATGCACATGATTGGTCATAACCCAGTACCTGGAATAATAACACAAGATTGGCTAACTCCCAATATCTGGAATGCACATGATTGGTCATAACCCAATACCTAGAATAATAACACAGTATTGGCTAACTCCCAATACCTGGAATGCACATGATTGGTCATAACCCAATACCTAGAATAATAAAACAGGATTGTCTAACTCCCAATACCTGGAATGCACATGATTGGTCATAATCCAATACCTGTAATAGTTGCACATGATTGATATAGATCAATACCTGGAATAGTTGCACATGATTGACATAGATCAATACCTAGAATAGTTGCACATGATTGACATAGATCAATACCTAGAATAGTTGCACATGATTGACATAGTTCAATACCTGGAATAATAACACAGTTTGACATAGTTCAATACTTGGAGTGATGACACAGGAATGGTACTAACCCAATTCCTGTGATGATGATACCGGATTGGTAATAACCCAATACCTGTATTGATGATATATGAGTACAAGGTAGATGTAATTCCATACCTGTTTAGCAGATTGGCTAAGGCCAATAGTTTGAAACAAGAATGTTTCATGAGTGACATGTTAAGTTAATGAGTGTCACAAGAGAAGTCTAACATGATGGTATAATATGATGGATAAATGATATACATGTTTTTCCTATTCCTTAATAAGAGAATAGATGATCCATTGCTCTATCATAAATAGTTGCAATGCTTTTAAAGTTGAGAATGTATTAAACTGCTTATCCTCTGCCCAATTTTATATCATTAAACTGCAATAATAATGTTTCTGGCGGAGAGTTATATCTCTCGCTGGGGCAATTTTCAATTGTCTCACCCCCATGGGAACCAAAATTTTTAGGTATATGCAGATAAGGAAATAGAATCCCCACAGTAGAGGAAGAACATCAGCAACAGTAGGGACAGTAGTGACAACTCAGGTTGAGTGTCCTGTCTGTCGTGTCATGTAGATAGAAGTCCTATGTGTCATCTCTGTACTCTCAGGTCCTCAGAGTTTTAAATGTATCAATCTGAGTTTTGGCTTAGTGCCTCAAAGTTTTTATACTGCCTGTGTATATTTGTTAACAGGGTAGTCAATGTTGTAATCCTTGAGAAGGAATGGTACAGGTTATGTACTTGTGAACTAGGACGTATATGAAATACTTTGGTTCTTGTTTAAAGAGTTTTCCTGTGAATGGATCTCTTTGAAATTTTTTTAATTTTTAGTGATTTTTAATAATCCGCTGTTAGTGATCGCTTCCGCATGTTTTATTATTGTTAATGACACTTGTTATCTTAATGATGACGTTTGTCATTACAATTTAGTGGTATCAGAGATCTAGGTTTGTTGAGTCTACAGAGACATAGGACTAAGATAGTAGAGTCTGTTCTGGTGTCATCCACTGTATCTGATAGTGTCTTCTGCTCGTATAAGAGAAGAAGAACTTAAATATGACTGGGTCACGTGAGGAGGTTGCTGCTGAAAGAAGCAATGTTGCACTAAGAAGAGGTGTATGGGAACAGGCAAGAGAGGGATAATTGCCTGAGAATCCCCTAGCTGATCCAACTATAATAAGAAAATCTTTCTTTAAGTATTACTATTGGAGAATTTAGGGCAATAGTAATGTATATAGTAGATCAAGCATTGGCAGTGTAGCTTAGATTACCAACCCCAATGATGATGTTTTAGATATCAACATGATTTATAATCAACATCAGTAGGTTGAAGAAAAAGGAAATGATGAATTTCTGGACTTAAACTGAGTCTATGCTCAACCTTAGCATGTTGAATCAACCTTTGAGGCAGTGTTAGCCTGAGGCGGTGAATAAATCCACGAATCATAATAGGTTAGACAAGATAATGTCATTCAAATATGTCATTTTATGATTCCTGGATTAACTGAGAAAGAAATTGATTGAACTTTCCTTCATAGTCCTATGAGGACTTATGTTATGTATAGTAAAACATTACAAATGTTTTATGTTGTTCTCACCTATGCCTAGATAAAATCCAGGGATATTAAATCTTATGATTGTGATAATATGAAAAGAAGGAATATGATTGTATACAAAGTGCATACCACTTAATCTCAGTATTTATATACCCTAGCCAAGTATACAACTATTGATGATAAAGTGAGTATGGAAACTCTTAGATTGTTGTCTTTTTGATTTCTTTGATCAAGTAGTCATTCTGAGACAATCTAATGAGTATCATGAAATCAAGAATATGAAATGAATAAATTGTCATATCCTAAGCATAAGAAAGATAAGCCTGAGATAATCTCATATGTACATGTTGTATGAGGAACTAAAATTGTACTCCTCATAAGATAAGAACAAGAATAAGGGAGATGAACCCTTTTCAATAATGCTAAAAGCATAATAGAGATCTTTCCCATAATGAGGAAATGGGAAATGTGATGAGATCATGAGATGATCATAAACATGCTAGATAATAATAAAGAAAAGAATAATGACATGCAACCATCCTTATAAATTCCTATGCTAAAGGCAAGGAACCTAGGATGAGACAAAGAGTAAATGCTTTATGAATAGTTGAAAATACATGTATTAATGAGAGGAATATGAATCCTTGTTTTCTTTCCTTTCAGGGACATGGCAATCAAGTGGGTCTTAGGACACTTTATGTGCATAAGATAAATATGTTCATGTGATCAATACTTAGAAAAGTATCCGTTTATCTTGGACTTTAGTTCCAAGATGAGGACATATGTAACAATTAATGTTCCAAGATGAAAGGAAGAGAAATATGTGATATGTTCTCAACACATGTGATGGATACCAAGGTGAAAGATTCTAGAATCTGAGAATTATCAGATGATTTGTCAACTATGAAATCAATCTGATTATATAAAATGATATGAACATCATATGTTAGGGGTTTATGCTTTGCATAAACATGATATTAATAAAGAATGTAGATAGAAGTCCTATGTGTCGTCTCTGTACTCTCAGGTCCTCGGAGTTTTAAATGTATCAATCTGAGTTTTGTCTTAGTGCCTCGAAGTTTTTATACTGCCTGTGTATATTTGTTAACAAGGCAGTCAATGTTGTAATCCTTGAGAAGGAATGGTACATGTTATGTACTTGTGAACCAGGACGTATATGAAATACTTTGGTTCTTGTTTAAAGAGTTTTCCTGTGAATGGATCTCTTTGAAAAAGTTTTAATTTTTAGTGATTTTTTGTAATCCGCTGTTAGTGATCGCTTCCGCATGTTTTATTATTGTTAATGACACTTGTTATCTTAATGATGACGTTTGTCGTTACATGACCTATAGGGTCACACACAAAGGATTAACCTAGAAGAGGAGTTTATCCATGAATGATGTTTGGATTGATGACTAAAGTGTTTAGGTACTCAATCAAACATTCAATCAATAGACTTGAATCAGAATCATCAAGTTCAATTCTTGGACCACCAACTGACCGGTTCACTGGGTGAACCAATAGGCTCATGGTTAATGGGACGACCGGTTCACTCTGGTGAACTGATCCAGTTCATTTGTCCAAACGAGAAGTGTTGGATTTTCCCAGTTTGTGAGAAAAGGTTTTTCGTTTCACTTGTTCAATTCAATTGGGACAAGAATTAATCTTTGTATTAATTAGAAACAAATAAAAAAATTCAATTGTGGGAAAGTCTGGGAAGTGAAACGACCAGTTCCCTAAGTGAACCGACTGGTTCACACTCCCAACTGACCAGTTCACAAGTGAACCAATCGGATCACCTTGCCAAACGATCGTTTCATTTATGAAACGATGGTTTCACCTGTCGAAGTGCAAATTGTTTATGGAAATTTTATACCCTTCTACTCCCACACAGACTGGGAACCCTAACCCTACCCTCTACTATAAATAGAGGGGTATAGGGGGCTTGTTTAGAGACACAACTCAGAACATCAGTTTCTTTACATAGTTGTTGTCCTCTCTGGTTTTTGTAACCAAGAGACCTCAAGAAAATTCTACCCGTCCAGGGAGGAATAGCAAGGAAAAGACAACTGAAAAAGCAATTGATTGTGGGAGAGTGTGTTGGTGACTAGTACACCAATAGAAGTGGACAACTCCTTCTAGTTCATTCTTTAGGATGAGTAAAGTTCTCAGTAGTCCATGTGGACTATCTAAAGAGGCAGGAGACTTCTACCTCTCTGGAGGATGATAGTCAACTGCAGTCCAAGTCAAGACCTGGAGTTGCACAGATGACGTCAAAGATAGGTGGTCGAAGGCCACACTTGATATGAGGTATTGTGGCTGAGCAAGCCTTAGGACCATGTATATCTCACTCAAACCATCATTCCCATTACATAGATATTGATATGATCTACTGGATGTGGGTTTATGGTTAGGTAAAAAAATTATTGCCGCTGCCTACTCTGACCGTGCAAAACCCAACATTTTGAACTATTTCAACAATCTTCCTATTTAATTTCTTCCAGTTTGCATCAGACGTACTCTCTGGCTTTTTTATGTCTATTGGAATGTACTAATATTTATAATGGATAATATCTTCCATCTTGAGTTTCCAAATCTACCAATATGTACTTATCAACTTTATCATTATCGCATATTCATCCTTCCTCATCTGTACCAGTATCTAAAACATGCTCTCTGTTACCATTTGTTGGGAATGTTGTACTAGTATGATCCCAGATGTAATAAAAACTTATTGTAGAAGCGTTATTGACAAGCATATAAACTCAAAGAAAAAACAAAAGATTTAACGCGGAAAACTCAGCCTAAGACAAGAAGAGAAAAACCACAGGGCAATACCATCCAATAAGCACTATGTAATTAAGATTACAACTAATGTTGTCTAGATTTAATTATCCCTAAATCCAAGTAGCCCTCCCTAATGAGAACAAAGATGAGAAATAAGAGAATCACGCCCAGTGTGTATAAAACCACCCTCTTTACTTGATCTCTTCATGAGGTCAATGCCGTTGTTGGGTACTACTTGATTTCTCTATGACCGCTAAGTGGGTCCGACCATTGCTGCTATAGCAACACTGCATTTTTAGCCACCACTACTACTTTGCTTGAAGGCAATGTAACTAGCCCTCTCTTATCAACCAAGAGAGATGATCTATCAGTGCACCAAATGTATCATCAACTGTTAGCCAATACTTTGAAAGATCTAGATGGGGGGGTGAATAGAGTTTATAAAATATTTAAACAAATTTAAAGTGCAATGAAAATAAAAGAGGCAAACAAAAGAGAGATATATGATTTAGAGTGGTTCCATCTACGACATCAGTCCACTACCTAGTTGTTGCCAACTAAGACTTGTAACAAATACTTTTATTAATTTATCAGTAAGGACAAATTACTAGATGTTGCCACACCTCTTCTTTTACAGATGGACCGAGGGTTGAGGAAGAGAACCACCACACCTCTTCTTTTATAGATGTAGCAAGGACCGTGGAAGCGATCCAAACCAATTCTTTTGCCGATGGACCAAGGGCCAAGGAAGAGAACCCCCACACCTCTTCTTTTACAGATGTAGTGAGGGTCGAGGAAGAAAACTACCACACCTCTTCTTTTACAGATGCACCGAGGGCCGAGTAAGAGAATCGCCACACCTCTTCTTTTACGGATGGACCGAGGGGTTTTGAAGAGAACCACCACACCTCTTCTTTTATAGATGCAACGAGGGTAGATGAAGATAACCACCACTTGTAGAAGTAGATCAACCGCAATCACAATTAATAGAAATAAGAATGGAAAAAGGAGATTACAATACTCTTTTACAAGATTTACAATCAAGCTCTTATGGACAAGTGATGATGATCCATTCCACACAAGGGTTAGGCAAGGTTGATATTTGATGGAGAAGGATTCTACTATTTGTATTAGGCTAGAATGATGTCAACTCAAAATATAAGTCTAAACATTTGAGAATGATAGTTAGTAGTAGTATGCAAGTTTGAGTATATAATCTCAATTATTATATGCAAACTTGATGTTTTGGTGTCCTAGGACCTTTCATATTTATAGGAAATATTTACACATGGTTAGGACAACCATGGATAGTGTCTAGAGTGTTCTAGGATGAAAACCAGCCGTTAGGATTTAGTAAATTGAATTACAATGACTAATTTGACCATTTTCTGAAATGCATCCAGAACATTCTCAATCCACAATATTGTCGACAGAAACCATCTCGGTCCACAATATTATCGATCACAATTTGCTCTAGTTTGGAATTTTTCTCCAATGCCTATGTCGGTCGATCTCTCTCTATCAAATCTTGCAATGGCTATATTTCAGTCGAGAATATCTTCAACAAAAAATGACCCATATCTCAAATTAATGCAAGAATAATAGTAATATCTTATCTAATGATATACCTAATGAATCCTAACAACCCTAAAGGCTTCATATGAGTATGGGATAGGGTATTGGGGAGGTTTTGGAAGATCATCACTTGTCCTTACATCATATCTATTAAGTTGTATGAAAACACATGAGTACAAATATATACATGGTATAACTTGATTTGTAAGTATCCAAACTTATGCATTTGCAAGATCTTTGTAGTTGGATCTTATTTATGTTCCTCGATCACCTTAAATACTTAAAACACATGTTACTAATATAATATGGGAAATATTTGTATCATCAAAATATAAATGTGGCTTATCCAAAAAGCCAGCAATCTCCGCCTTTTTGATGATGACAAATATTCCCATACGATAAATCAAAAGTAGCAAATTTAGAACTACATACCCTTTGATAGACAATTTATCTCATGGGTTATTCTCCCCCCTTTTTGTCAAAATAAAAAGGATCAACACTTACCAATGTTCCCCCTCAACAAGTTAGTCTTTTTGAAGAGGAAAAACTTATGCCTAATGTCTCAATTTAAAAAGAATACCAATTGAGGAGAAAATCCAAAAAGATAGACATTAAGTCATAGTAAGGCATAGTCAAAAAGCCATATATGATCAAGGAACAAAATAAAATTTGTCTAATTACCAATGAGAGGAATGTTAAGTCTTCATGATAAAAAGACCCAATAAAGCACAAATATCATAAAAATACTATAGATCAATGGTAAGGAATGTTAGGTCCACCATGATATAGAGATGCCATGAAAAACAAAAAGTATACAACCACAAACTGATTTTTCAACCATTTTCAAAGAATTTTAAGCCCAAAAATGATTAGAGAATCTATTGAGCTCACAATGAGGTCAAAAAAAAAATCTCTAGACCAAATATTAGGGATGTTAAGCCCATATTAATATAGAGAACCAATAAAGCACAAGGTAAAAAAATATGCAAGTTATATCCTATGCTTTTGAGTTCCCCCTTAATCTCAAACCAAAAATAATGAGCTCAAGCATAAGAAAAGTATTTACTAAAAATATAGTCATATAAGATCCCAATCTTCATGATAAAAATGTCAGATTTAAAGCCAAGATATTAAGTAAAATTTGAATATGAAAACCATGTTTCAAAAAGAAATCATGTTGCCGATAACATTTCAGTCAAGAAAAATATCGACTGAGATTCTCATAGATAGAAGTAGAAAATTGGTTTGAGTACATTTCATTTATGTCCAAGTTCAGATCAAAAGTATTTGCTTGATGATTTCTCCCCCTTATTATTATAATACTCTAAAACAAAATCAAATGAAGCCACATGAATTATAAGAAGTCATTTCTTAAAATAAGACTCATGAGATTTTTATTTCTTATGTAGAGAGAAGTAATGATACTCAAAAACAATTTCATTTCTTCTCTTCTTGAGATGACATGAGAGCGCATAATCCTGAGCAAGACATGTTTCATGAATAATGTAATTTTGATAAGATCATGTTAAAGAATATAGTGAAGTACATGAGTATCAATGTAAGAATGTAATAATTTATACAACATATTTTCAATAGGTTCCATAAAAATCAAAGTAGGAAGAAATCAAAATCATGTATGGAACTTCTATTATTTAATCCGAAAGATTTTTCTTGGAAAGCGTCAAAGAACCATTAGTAGTTAAAATTAAGCTTTTTCTTTTAGTACCATTAGTAGTTGAAAGCGTCAAAGAACCATTAGTAGTTGAAATTTAGCACATGCTTAAAATATATTTTTGGCTTGCAAGAACCATAATATTTATTTCTATCTATTCCTATCAAGGTATTTGTGGTAATAAATCAACAATTTGACATTGTTGGGATATCTTGTAAAGTGCAACACATTTAAGTGCAATGTGAATAGAAAAAAAAATAACAAAATGTATTATGGAAATGCCTTGAATTTTGAAAACTGCTTTGGCCAAAGAAAACTTAAGAAAGGGAATTGATTTTCCATCTTAGTAAAAATAGAAAATTTCAAGGACATTAAGGATTTTGCTTTTAATAATTATTTCTTACAATTTTCTATTTACAAAATGGTTGGCATTATTATCACGACTCTCTCTAAAAGAATACATTACCCTTTAATATAATGCTTGTAAAAAAATATTCAAAATTTTTGGTGAAAGATGAAAAAATAAAATTGATCCATAAGAACCTCTAGCATTATATAGGGAGTCAAAACAATTCATCATTTAATATTTTATCATATGGTCAAAAAAATTATAGTGGTAAAAAAATGCACATCTTTAATATACATTATGTTTTCCAGTATAAAAGAATTAGAATTTGAGATTGATGGTAAAATGCAAATGAGTCATAAATGAAACTTTGATGCATAAAAAATGTTCAAGAGGAACAATGTTCAATTTTTTTAGAAACAAAATGTCTATTGATTGATCACAATGAAAAAATGTATCACCTTTAGCAATAGGATCATGAAGCAAAGATATTTTACTTTAGTATGTTTGGCTCAACTATATAAAATATTTTTAATGTTATTTTTGAAATCTAAATATATTCTAAAATTCAACAATTGACTGCAACAAATTTTGACCAACTCTTTTGAAAAAATTTCAAAAATGAAATAAATTAATATTATGAAAAAAATACTAAAATTGAATTTGTTGCAAAGCAGTTCCATGGAGCATTTAAAATTGTTTTGTATGCAATCACTAAAAAAATAATTTAATTCTAATAGTAAGTCCTTGCAACAAAGTTGCAATTTTAACATCATTGATCGAGTGTGTGAGAAAATATCATTTTAGCAAAATAAAACATTTGTAGTGCAAAAGACAAAATAGACATGTAACAAACTAATTCTAAATGTTTAATTTTAAGATTCTCAAAACAAAACATGACAGCCAATAGCTCGGTTTAACCAAATATCAATCAAACTTTCCCTCAGTCAAACATCTTTTCCATCGAGAGGTAGTCTGTCAAGAACAATTATTCATTCTCAATTAATTTAATGCAAATTAAGAGAACGATATTGATATCATTTTTCACATCAACCTTTACAAGTGAATCAACAATAGTATCCAATTTTCTTTTCTTATTATTATATTTTTCCACTCTATCAAAGGTGATTTTAATACATTAGTTAGCTCATTTTTGGGTAAAGTAGAAATAAATACATCACTATCAACACTTTGTGTACTTCCCTTTTCTTTTACATCATTTTCAGTGATAGTACATACATAATGTCTTAACTTTCTAAAGGAAAAACATGTCACATGATTAATGAAGATGTAAAGATCGGCATTTAATTTACCCAAGATAGGATTTCTCTTTTTCTTTCTTTCATAGTGTTTTGGAAATCATCCAAGACCATGATTGTGAAAATGTAACATATTTCTACTATTATAATTTTTTTCTAATGTCAACATTAAATTTTCATTTTTTAGTGCAATTAAGCATTGGTTAGCAGATCTTTTTTGATCATAGAGGATTTATTATTTGAGACCTTGTCTATCATAGCAATAATATTGTATTTTGATACAGTAGTAAAAGATTCCTCATCATCACTTTTCTTACCTTCATCTTCATAACGTGCATCTACTTCTATATGTGCTCCTTATTCTTCAATATTTTCTTCTTCATGTTGATCAAGTTGGAAGTTGACTACATGGTGGCATTATGTATCTTAGCTTTCTTCTCTTATGTACTTCTCTAAGGCACTCAAATTATTTATTATAGAAAAATGCTAGAATGAATGTCAAAAATAGTATAATTTTCTTGCATATGAAATATATTATTACTCTTGACTAGAAAAGTATCTTCATGTTTTACTGAAAATATTCTCCATATATCATATGCAGATTCACAAGAGGATGTATTATCAAATTCTTCAAGAGATAAATGTGAATATAAGATACTTACATCTTTGGCATTTAGTGTAGCTTTTCTTACCACTGGCTCATACCATTGCTCAAACTCAGTTGTAGGAAATTCATACGGGTGAATGATCATGTTCCAAATATCAAATCCAACATCTTGAATGTTAGATTGCATATTCTACTTCCAATGATTGTAGTTGGATCCATCAAACATAGGTGGCATGCTCACATGAGTTCCTTCTAAGTTTATTTTTCCAAGTACACTGTCCCCCATGTTTGAAGACCTATAAGGGCACCTTGAAGACCTACTCTCATACCAAATGAAAGATCTAGAAGGGGCTGAATAGAGTTTATCAAATATTAAAACAAATTTAAAGTACAATGAAAATACATGAGGCAACCAAAAAAGAGAGACATGATTTAGAGTGGTTTGCTACGACGTCAGTCCACTACCTAGTTGTTGCCAATTAGGATTTGCAAAAAACAATTTTATTTATTTATCACCAAGGATACATTACAAGATGACTGCTGAAAATAAATCCCTCTTCTTTACCGGCTACAAAAGAGTACCACCAAACCTTTTTTTTACGGACGCACCAACGGATGAGGAAGAGAATACCACACCTCTTCTTTTACAGGAGCACCGAGGGCTGAGGAAGAGAACGACCACACCTCTTCTTTTATGTATGGAATGAGGGCCGAGGAAGAAAACCACCACACCTCTTATTTTACGAAAGCACCAAGGGATGAGGAAGAGAACCGTCACACATCTTCTTTATAGATGGACTGAGGTCGAGGAAGAGAACCACCACACCACTTCTTTTACAGATGCACCGAGGGCTGAGGAAGAAAACCACCACATATCTTCTTTTAGGATGGACCGAGAGCTGAGGAAGAGAACCATCACACCTCTTCTATTATGGATGCAGTGAGGGCCGAGGAAGAGAACCACTACTTGTAGAAGTAGACCAACCACAATCAGAAGAAATAGAAATAAGAATGGAAGTAGGAGATTATGATACCATTTCATAAGATATACAATTAGGATCTAATGGACAAGAGATAATGATCCACTCCACAAAAGGTTTAGGCAAGGTTGATATTAGGTGGAGAAGGATTCTACTATTGTCTTAGGCCAGAATGATGGTAACTCAAAGTATAAGCCTAAACAATTGAGAATGATAGCAAGCAGTAGTATGCAAGTTTGAGTATATGATCTCAATTGTTGTTTGCAAACTTGATGTTTTGGTTTCCTATGACCATTCATGTTTATAGAAATGTTTACACATGGTTAGGGAAACTGTGGATAGTGTCTAAAGTGTTCTAGGATAAAAAATATCTACTAGTATTAAGTCAATTGAATTACAACAAATAGTTTAACCATTTTCTAAATTGCATCCAGAACATTCCTGGTCCACAATATCATCGACCGAAAACCATCTCGGTCCACAATATTATCGATCGAGATTTTCTCTAGTTTGAAATTTTTCTCAAACTGCTATGTCGGTCAAGCTCTCTTAGTCAAATCTTGTAGTGACTATATTTCGGTCAAGAATATCTTCGACAGAAAAGTGACTCATAGCTCAAATTAATGCAAGAATAATAGGAATATCTTATATAATGATATACTAATGAAACCTAATAGCCCTAATGGATTCATTTGAGTATGGGATAGGGTATTTGGTAGGTTTTGGAAGATTGGCACTTGTCCTTACATCATATCTCTCAAGTTGTATGAAAAAACATGTGTAACATCCCTGACCTGGGATATGAGTTAACCCTAGATTTTTTTCTTAATAAGGTTGAGTAGATTCTTAATCTTATCTTGGGAAAAGTGATTAGGGCTCATGAGAAACTTATTTTCAATTTTGGTCCTATTTGAACAATGTTGAAACAATGTTTGCTTATTTTGGACTAAAGTGCAAATTACCCCAGTTGAGGGGTCAACTTGCAAATGTTTCATGATAATATGTTCCTCTAATGTTGAGACCACATGAGAATGAATATTATGTAGTGGTAAGGTTTCTACAAGTCTGGACACCAAGATAGAGCTTGTTGGACAATGTTGTGCATTAAAATCCAGTTTTGGTGTAAAGTGCAATTTACCCAAAACCTAGGGTTCAATATGCAAATTACCACTTCAATAAGGTCCCTAATGTTTCTTGGAATCATGTAGAGAAAATAAAATAAGAGGGGTACCTCATTTGAATTAAGTTGGAGGAGAGAGAATCTTGATATTAAAATAATCAAGAATAATGTCTAATTGAAACCCTAATTCGATTTAGGGCAAAAATGAATAAAAATAATTGAAGGGCTTTCAACCAAAATGTTTTGGGTTGATTTTGAATAAGGATGGACGTTATTTTTCCAAGATAAGCAACGAAAATATTCTAAGGAGGCGAAATTCCACTCACCTTATTATAAAGAAAAGTAATTTCCACTCACATATGGAATATTAATATAATAAGCATTAAGGTGATTAATTTGCTTTTCTTTAAATTGAGTATAATGAAGGATAATTAAAGGAAAAGGAAGGTGCCTCGTACTTAAGGGATTTGAGGGGGAAGAGGCGGCCATATTTTTGGAATTTAATGCATTTTAATAATGCATTTTTTCTCTCATCAAATTCCTTATAAAAGTGCCTTTTCCAAATCAATTGAGAGGCTATTTCGGATTTTCTTCTTTCCCTTGCTTGAAAAACTGACCAAGGAGCTAGGGAGGCGCAGGAGGACGACTCCCAACCTATGTTAAGCCCTAGACCTTCGTTCTCCTTGATTCCATGGTGGAAATCAAAAATAAATTATGGATTCCTTCTTAATTCGATCTCCTCTTCAACCATAGCCAACTTTTGCAATCAAAAGCTTGAGGACGAACCTAGGGGGAGTTGCTAGAGCTTCATCCACCATTAATGGCGTGAGATTGGAGCTTTGGAGCTCAATTGGAGGTGGGTTTTATAACTTAAACCCTTAAGCATTGCTATTGCATCAATTCTCTATGCTTTGTTGATTGATTTCTTCAATTTGATACATACTTGATTCTTTGCTGCAATTTCCATCAAGAACGGTTGCTGTTATTGGTTGTTTGAAGGAAGGGGATGATGACATCATCCTAGATGATTATCCAAAGAAAATTACCAAGCCAAACGGTCTTGATAGCTACTCCAAATCGTTTTAATTTGATTGGCTATGTAGTTTCAGCAAACCGTTTAAGGGCAAACGGTTTGAAACCGTTTGGGAGCAAACGGTTTCAATACAGTTTGATATGGTTGACCAAGCATTGAAAGTTTTGGATTATTGTTCATAATGATGTTGGTTAATGACCCTCCAAATTTGAGGGATTAATTCCCAAGGAATCGTGAGTTGAAGCCTAATCAATTAGGGAAACCTAATTGGATTAAGTGCTGATTTTCAATCTGATTTAATCGACCTTTTTGGGAAAACGGTCTCAAGACCGTTTGAGAGCATTTACCATTTGGTATTACTGTTCCTAATGATGTGGTGTAATGAATCACCAAATTTGAGGGATTAACTCCCAAGGAATCGTGAGTTGAAAGCTATTAAATTAGGCAAACCCTAATTGAAAATAGTGCTGAAATTCCAATGAGTTAAGTTGAGATTTTGGGTTGATTAGCCCAAACGGTTTCAAGACCGTTTGGGGATCACCCAAACGGTCTCAAGACCGTTTGGGAATCACCCCAAGACTGTTTGGAGGTCTGGGGTCAAGTATAGTTGACCAATTGAAGGTCCAAAGGTACTAATCATATTGCAATGAAGTGCTGATTTGTTGATCAACTCGATAGACCAATCCATGGTGATTTTTCACTAAAGTCCAAAGGTTGGATGAGCCAAACGGTATCAAGACCGTTTGGAGCTCATCCAAACGGTCTCAAGACCGTTTGGTGGTCACCCAAGACCGTTTGGAGGTCTAGGGTTGAGTATGGTTAGGTGTTTGAAGGTCTAAAGGTACCAAGCTGATATACAATGCAATGTTGATTTGGTGATCAATCCAATGAACCAAAATCTATTTGGTTGGCTTATATTTGAGTGATTTGATGGGGAAACGGTCCCAAGATCATTTGGAGGTCATCCAAACGACCTCAATACCGTTTGAGGTCAGGTCATACCCAATTTGGATGATGGTTCAATGGTTTCAATGCAACTAGTTCTGCATTGATTAGTGTTGAAGGATCATCGATTCCAAGCCCAAATTTAATTGAATCAAACCCTAATTGATGATCAATTGAGGGTCAATTGAGGGTCAAATCAGTTGAAGGTTGACCTATTAAACTAAATTGAATTATGAGGGTAGGTCCAATTGATGATTGGTTCCATGAATCCAATGATTGAAGGAATCAACATTGGAAACCCTAATTCAATTGGATACATTATGTAATGGAGGTCCAATGTGATTGAATTTTTGAGAATTAAGATGATGAATGTTCTATTGTTCCAATGATTATTAGTAATGGTAATCAATGAAGGTACAAAGGTTGAAACCCTAATAGTACCTAAGTGATTAAGTGCCAATTAAGGGATGAATCCCTAATTGCTTATAGGATCAATGACTTGATACACTATGTTAATCATAGTTGTATGTACTTGACTGAAGAGTTGATATGACCTAATCAAGTTAAGAAGTTGATAGCATGAATTCATACATGAATATGATTCATGTGGTGGTTAAGGGTTATGATCCTTAAGCAAAGAGATCATGAAACCCTAAATATGAACATAAACCCTAATTGACAGGGTTATTGAACTCAAACCCTAGTTGAGGGTGCATCCATGTGAAATCCTAGTTGAGGGTGCATACATGTGAAACCCTAGTTGAGGGTGCATCCATATGAAACCCTAATTGAAGGTGTATCCATGTGAAGCCCTAATTGAGGGTGATTTTATGAGAAACCCTAATTGGGAATAAATAGTAAACCCTAATTATGGGCAATGTGATATGAAACCCTAATGATGGGTGATGCTATATGCAATTCCTATTGTGAAAGAAGGGAGATGGTATGTTAAACCCTAATCCCTAATGAAAGCATAGAATTCATACTTGATTATGATTCAAGAAATGAACTCCTGTAGCACGACCGTGTTAGGCAGCACAACCGTGGTATCTTTCCTTTGCACGACCGTGCAAGGTAGCACGACTATGGTGATTTTCTTTGCACGGCCATTCTTGGTTACATGGCCGTGGTACTATATGCTTGACTTAGAGTTTGTTTTGAAGAGAACCTATGATGGTGTTTTTGTTAAATCATGACTTATGGGTGAATCCATAGTATTGGCAATAGTTGTATGTTCCAAGTGAGTGACTAATGATCACTGCTTTACATGGTGAATGTGATAAACTGGTGCATAAAGTATTAGGATGGATAATACTCTAATACAAGCTGAGTATATGAACTCAAGAAAGTTAATGGTGTTGAGGGAAGTGATACATCAAGATATGATAGAGATCGTATCCAACACCCCAAATACTAGTATACCTTGTTGTGTTATAAATCCAATATAATAGGATACATGATACATGAGATGTGTGATGGAAATCCTAATCCTGGTAAAGGATTAAGGGAGATACTGATACATGAGATGTGTGATGAAAATCCTAATCCTGGTAAAGGATTAAGGGTGATACTGATACATGAGATGTGTGATGGAAATCCTAATCCTGGTAAAGGATTAAGGGTGATACTGATACATGAGATGTGTGATGGAAATCCTAATCCTGGTAAAGGATTAATGGTAATACTGATACATGAGATGTGTGATGGAAATCCTAATCATGGTAAAGGATTAAGGGTAATACCCTTGAATTATCAATACATTGTTTTTGCATGATATTGATGGATAATTGATGTGCTTCTTTCATATGTGCTAACCATGCAGGTATCATGAGATGATGAGCATAGCCAGGTATGAGCTATGATGTGTTATTAGTTTGAATTTGCTTATTGAGCCTTGTGTGCCATAATATACCTTGTTGCCTGGTAAGAGGTAGCAAGAGAGTTAATGACCTCAAGTGTCATGATGGCTGCTTGTGTAACAAGTATCATATTTATCTTGGTCAGATGACCTAAAGGTGTTAGTTACTTGAGAATGTAGTAACAATGCTCAGGTGATGAGCTAAGGGTTTGAATACCCAAGATTTCATGGTTATGGTATTGAAATTGTGAAGGGATGAGAATTCCCAGTGTTGAAATAAGGGATTAAGATCCCAACACCTTGGGAAAAGAGTGTGGCTACGGGCCATGACTCCACAATGATAATGCCAGGCTTTAGTTATATGATCTAAGCCTGAAAAGAGTTAATGCAGTGGTAATGATTCTGTAGTTTGAATAGATGTTATACATATTCTTCATATTCATTAAAGGATAAGTGACATGTTGATTCTATCAAGTTACAGTTGCGATGCTTTTGATATAGAATAATTATCTAATCTGTTAGACATTAAAATATCTACTGTCAAATAAATATGATTCCTCTGTTCATATTTATCTTCTTAAGTTGCAATAACAACGTTTCTGGCGGAGAGTTATATCTCTCACTGGGGCAATTTTTATAATTGTCTCACCCTCATGGGAACCACATTTTTAGGTGGACGCGGATGAGGAGACAGAAATCCTTCAGGAGGTGAAGGACAGCAGTAGCAGTAGGGACAACAGTGAAGTCTCAGGTGGAGACATTGACTGTCATGTCATGTTCAGTTGTATATAGAGTCCTATGTGTCGTCTCTGTACTCTCAGGTCCTCAGAGTAGTAGTTAGTGATATCGAGATTTTGGTTTAGTGCCTCGAGGGTTTTATATTACTTGTGTACAGTTAAGACAGAGTAGTTAATGTTTGTATTTCCTAGAGAAGCAAAAGCACATGAGATGTATATATATGAACCATGATGTAAGGTTTTACTTTGGTTCTGAATGGATCTCTTTGCAAAAAGTTTTAATTTTTAGTGATTTTCGCTAATTCGCTACTTGACAAACGCTTCCACATTAGTTAATTGTGTTTTTATGAGTTGTATGCCACAATTTAGTGGTATCAGATCTCTAGGTTCACTGAGTCTACAAAGACATAGGACTGAGGTTGTAGAGTTTGTTCTAAGTGTCTTCCAATTTATTTGATAGTATCTTCTGCTCACATAGGAGAAGAAGAACTTGAAATTGACTGGAGAACACAAGGAACACATTGCTAAGGGCAATGTTGTTACACCAGGAGAGGGTGCATGGGACCAGGAAAGAGCAGAACAAGTGCCTGAGAATTCCCATCTTGACTTAATCAGGATAAAGAATCCTATGTTATGCTCTTGAAGGGCAGGTTAGGACAACAATGATGCATAAAGAAGACTGGATATTGGTGTTACAACCTAGGTCACCAGTCTTTAATGCATAAGCTTTGGGCTTTGAAAGGATTCCCGAATGACATACTCATATTGGAATAGTGGAAATGTGGGAAAGAAAAATAAATGGCAAGAAAGTAGACTCTGCCATAAGTCTGGACAAACATTATAATTGTGATGGTAGTGCCCAAGGAGGGGCCATAAGCTGAGATTTAAGGTAAGGTCTCTACAATTTTAGAGACATTTGTCTGGATATTTAGAAAAAGCCAAAGTTTTTGGTGTCACCAGTGCAATAAATGCATAGTGCAGCAGGGAAGTAGCCACTAAGTAAAGGCAAAAGCAGTAACATGAGATAATTGGACACTATGTGTTGAAATCAACCTAATATGGTAGATGACCTTGAGGGGTAATACTTAGATGAAATATATATTCATCCTGATACTTCATTTCATGTTTCTATTTATGATTTTGAATTCTTTTGACTAGTCCTATAAGGACACAAAGGAGATGAGAATTTATATCTTACTCAGTGTTCCTTAAAGTGTTTTATAATCTCCTTATCTGTATGTTGAAAGTTGAGATATAGAAGTGATGCCTGAAGAAAATTCAAGAATGGAAAATTCTGTGTGTATAATGATATGAAAAGTGAGGAATGTGATAGCAAATAAATGGCATACTACCTAATCTTAATACTTATATACCCTGGCCAGGTATATGATTATTGAAGATAAGGAAATTATGGAACTCTTAGATTGTTATCTTTCTGATTACTCTGATCAAGTAATCATTTTGAAACAATCTAAAGAGTATAATGAAATTAAATAGGAAGAGCTGAGTGAAATATTCTCAACATACTTAGTGAACATACTCAGTGAACTTCCTCAGTGAATATTTTCAAAAACATACTTAGTGAACATACTCAGTGAACTTCCTCAGTGAATATTTTCAAAAACATACTTAGTGAACATACTTAGTGAACTTCCTCAGTGAATATTTTCAAAAACATACTCAGTGAACATACTCAGTGAACTTCCTCAGTGAATATTTTCAAAAACATACTCAGTGAACATACTCAGTGAACTTCCTCAGTGAATATTTTCAAAAACATACTCAGTGAACTTCCTCAGTGAATATTTTCAAAAACATACTCAGTGAACATACTCAGTGAACTTCCTCAGTGAATATTTTCAAAAACATCTCAGTGAACATACTCAGTGAACTTCCTTAGTGAATATTTTCAAAAACATACTCAGTGAACATACTCAGTGAACTTCCTCAGTGAATATTTTAAAAAACATACTCAGTGAACATACTCAGTGAACTTCCTCAGTGAATATTTTCAAAAATATACTCAGTGAACATACTCAGTGAACTTCCTCAGTGAATATTTTCAAAAACATACTCAGTGAACATACTCAGTGAACTTCCTCAGTGAATATTTTCAAAAACATACTCAGTGAACATACTCAGTGAACTTCCTCAGTGAATATTTCCAAAAACATACTTAGTGAACATACTCAGTGAACTTCCTCAGTGAATATTTCCAAAAACATACTTAGTGAACATACTCAGTGAACTTCCTCAGTGAATATTTTCAAAAACATACTTAGTGAACATACTCAGTGAACTTCCTTAGTGAATACTTTCAAACAAAATACTTAGTGAATATACTCAGTGAACGTACTCAGTGAATTTGCTTGGTGAATATTTTTCCAAAACAAATAAAGGATTGTTGAATGAATTATCTATGTTAGATATGTATGTTTCTCTTTTGGTGAATATTTTTGGATAATGATAGAAATATGTTCTTTTATGCTTTTTCCTTTCAATAATATGAACATCATATGTTAGGGGTTTATGCTCTGCATAAACATTGATGAGGTTGAAATAATGAAAGGAGCTTTGTGTAAAATCACAAAATTCATGATATCTCCATGCTATTAAGATGATATGTGGATACTTGAGGGCATGATTAATGAATAATCTGTTCCTCCTTTTGTCAGGGATTTCGGGGACGAAATCCTTGTTAGGGGTTTATAATTTGTAACATCCCTGACCTGGGATATGATTTAACCCTAAATGTTTTTCTTAATAAGGTTAAGTAGATTCTTAATCTTATCTTGGGAAAAGTGATTAGGGCTCATGAGAAACTTATGTTTCAATTTTGGTCCTGTTTGAACAATGTTGAAGCAATGTTTGCTTATTTTGGACTAAAGTGCAAATTACCCCAGTTGAGGGGTCAACTTGCAAATGTTGCATGATAAGATGTTCCTCTGATGTTGAGACCCCATGAGAATGAATATGATGTAGTGGTAAGGTTTCTACAAGTCTGGACACCAAGATAGAGCTTGTTGGACAATGTTGTGCATTAAAATCTAGTTTTGGTGTAAAGTGCAATTTACCCAAAACCTAGGGTTCAATATGCAAATTACCACTTCAATAAGGTCCCTAATGTTTCTCGGAATCATGTAGAGCAAAGAAAATGAGAGGGGTGCCTCATTTGAATTAAGTTGGAGGAGAGATAATCTTGATATTAAAATAATCAAGAATAATGCCTAATTGAAACCCTAATTCGATTTAGGGCAAAAACGAATAAAAATAATTGAAGGGCTTTCAACCAAAATGTTTTGGGTTGATTTTGAATAAGGATGGACGTTCTTTTGTCAAGATAAGGAACGAAAATATCCTAAGGAGGCGAAATTCCACTCACCTTATTATAAAGAAAAGTAATTTCCACTCACATATGGAATATTAATATAATAAGCATTAAGGTGCTTAATTTGCTTTTCTTTAAATTGAGGATAATGAAGGAGAATTAAAGGAAAATGAAGATGCCTCGTCCTTAAGGGATTTGAGGGGGAAGAGGCGGCCATAGTTTTGGAATTTAATGCATTTTAATAATGCATTTTCTCTCTCATCAATTTCCTTATAAAAGTGCCTTTTCCAAATCAATTGAGAGGCTATTTCGGATTTTCTTTTTTCCCTTGCTTGCAAAACCGACCAAGGAGCTAGGGAGGAGAAGGAGGACGACTCCCAACCTTTTGTAAGACCTTGACCTTCGTTCTCCTTGATTCCATGGTGGAAATCAAAAATAAATTATGGATTCCTTCTTAATTCGATCTCTTCTTCAACCCTAGCCAACTTTTGCAATCAAAAGCTTGAGGACGAGCCTAGGGGGAGTTTCAAGAGCTTCATCCACCATTAATGGCGTGATCTTGGATCTTTGGAGCTCAATTGGAGGTGGGTTTTATAACTTAAACCCTTAAACATTGCTATTGCATCAATTCTCTATGCTTTGTTGATTGATTTCTTCAATTTGATACATACTTGATTCTTTGCTGCAATTTCCATCAAGAACGGTTGCTGTTATTGGTTGTTCGAAGGAAGGGAATGATGAAATCATCCTAGATGCTTATACAAAGAAAATTACCAAGCCAAACGGTCTTGATAGCTACTCCAAATCGTTTTAATTTGATTGGCTATGCGGTTTCAGCAAACCGTTTAAGGGCAAACAGTTTGAAATCGTTTGGGAGAAAACGGTTTCAAGACCATTTGAGATGGTTGACCAAGCATTGACCACTTGGTATTCTTGTTCATAATGATGTTGGTTAATGACCCTCCAAATTTGAGGGATTAACTCCCAAGGAATCGTGAGTTGAAGCCTAATCAATTAGGGTAACCTAATTGGATTAAGTGCTGATTTTCAATCTGATTTAATCGACCTTTTTGGGAAAACGGTCTCAAGACCGTTTGAGAGCATTGACCAAGGGTTGAACGTTTGGGATTACTGTTACTAATGATGTGGTATAATGACTAACCAAATTTGAGGGATTAACTCCCAAGGAATCGTGAGTTGAAGGCTATTCAATTAGGCAAACCCTAATTGAAAACAGTGCTGAAATTCCAATGAGTTAAGTTGAGATTTTGGGTTGATTAGCCCAAACGGTTTCAAGACCGTTTGGGGATCACCCAAACGGTCTCAAGACCATTTGGGAATCACCCCAAGACCGTTTGGAGGTCTGGGGTCAAGTATAGTTGACCAATTGAAGGTACAAAGGTACTAATCATATTGCAATGAAGTGCTGATTTGTTGATCAACTCGATAGACCAATCCATGATGATTTTTCACTAAAGTCCAAAGGTTGGATGAGCCAAACGGTCTCAAGACTGTTTGGAGCTTATACAAATGGTCTCAAGACCGTTTGGTGGTCACCCAAGACCGTTTGGAGGTCTAGGGTTGAGTATGGTTAGGTGTTTGAAGGTCTAAAGGTACCAAGCTGATATACAATGCAATGTTGATTTGGTGATCAATCCAATGAACCAAACTCTATTTGGTTGGCTTAGATTTGAGTGATTTGATGGGAAAACAGTCCCAAGACCATTTGTA
The DNA here is from genome assembly GCA_963693085.1 of Alisma plantago-aquatica. Classification (NCBI taxonomy): domain Eukaryota; kingdom Viridiplantae; phylum Streptophyta; class Magnoliopsida; order Alismatales; family Alismataceae; genus Alisma; species Alisma plantago-aquatica. Next base: position 673,447,218 of record OY856409.1, on the reverse strand, counting down.
GATCATACAAACGACCTAAATACCGTTTGAGGTCAGGTCATACCCAATTTGGATGATGGTTCAATGGTTTCAATGCAACTAGTTCTGCATTGATTAGTGTTGAAGGATCATCGATTCCAAGCCCAAATTCAATTGAATCAAACCCTAATTGATGATCAATTGAGGGTCAATTGAGGGTCAAATCAGTTGAAGGTTGACCTATTAAACTCAATTGAATTATGAGGGTAGGTCCAATTGATGATTGGTTCCATGAATCCAATGATTGAAGGAATCAACATTGGAAACCCTAATTCGATTGGATACATTATGTAATGGAGGTTCAATGTGATTGAATTTTTGAGAATTAAGATGATGAATGTTCTATTGTTCCAATGATTATTAGTAATGGTAATAAATGAAGGTACAAAGGTTGAAAACCTAATAGTACCTAAGTGATTAAGTGCCAATTAAGGGATGAATCCCTAATTGCTTATAGGATCAATGACTTGATACACTATGTTAATCATAGTTGTATGTACTTGACTGAAGAGTTTATATGACCCAATCAAGTTAAGAATTTGATAGCATGAATTCATACATGAATATGATTCATGTGGTGTTTAAGGGTTATAATCCTTAAGCAAAGAGATCATGAAACCCTAAATATGAACATAAACCCTAATTGACAGGGTTATTGAACTCAAACCCTAGTTGAGGGTGCATCCATGTGAAACCCTAGTTTAGGGTGCATCCATGTGAAACCCTAGTTGAGGGTGCATCAATATGAAACCCTAATTGAAGGTGTATCCATGTGAAGCCCTAATTGAGGGTGATTACATGAGAAACCCTAATTGGGAATAAATAGTAAACCCTAATTATGGGCAATGTGATATGAAACCCTAATGATGGGTAATTGTATATGCAATCCCTATTCTAAAAGAAGGGAGATGGTATGTGAAACCCTAATCCCTAATTAAAGCATAGAATTCATACTTGATTATGATTCAAGAAATGAACTCCTGTAGCACGACCGTGTCAGGCAGCACGACCGTGGTATCTTTCCTTTGCACGACCGTGCAAGGTAGCACGACCGTGGTGATTTTCTTTGCACGGACGTTCTTGGTTACACGGCCGTGGTACTATGTGCTTGACTTAGAGTTTGTTTTGAAGAGAACCTATGATGGTCTTTTTGTTAAATCATGACTTATGGGTGAATCCATAGTATTGGCAATAGTTGTATGTTCCAAGTGAGTGACTAATGATCACTGCTTTACATGATGAATGTGATAAAATGGTGCATAAAGTATTAGGATGGATAATACCCTAATACAAGCTGAGTATATGAACTCAAGAAAGTTAATGGTGTTGAGGGAAGTGATACATCAAGATATGATAGAGATCGTATCCAACACCCCAAATACTAGTATACCATGTTGTGTTATAAATCAAATATAATTGGATGAATGATACATGAGATGTGTGATGGAAATCCTAATCCTGGTAAAGGATTAAGGGTGATACTGATACATGAGATGTGTGATGGAAATCCTAATCCTGGTAAAGGATTAAGGGTGATACTGATACATGAGATGTGTGATGGAAATCCTAATCCTGGTAAAGGATTAAGGGTGATACTGATACATGAGATGTGTGATGGAAATCCTAATCCTGGTAAAGGATTAAGGGTAATACTGATACATGAGATGTGTGATGGAAATCCTAATCATGGTAAAGGATTAAGGGTAATACCCTTGAATTATCAATACATTGTTTTTTCATGATATTGATGGATAATTAATGTGCTTCTTTCATATGTGCTAACCATGCAGGTATCATGAGATGATGAGCATAGCTAGGTATGAGCTATGATGTGTTATTAGTTTGAATTTGCTTATTGAGCCTTGTGTGCCATAATATACCTTGTTGCCTGGTAAGAGGTAGCAAGAGAGTTAATGACCTCAAGTGTCATGATGGCTGCTTGTGTAACAAGTATCATATTTATCTTGGTCAGATGACCTAAAGGTGTTAGTTACTTGAGAATGTAGTAACAATGCTCAGGTGATGAGCTAAGGGTTTGAATACCCAAGATTTCATGGTTATGGTATTGAAATTGTGAAGGGATGAGAATTCCCAGTGTTGAAATAAGGGATTAAGATCCCAACACCTTGTGAAAAGAGTGTGGCTACGGGCCATGACTCCACAATGATAATGCCAGGCTTTAGTTATATGATCTAAGCCTGAAAAGAGTTAATGCAGTGGTAATGATTCTGTAGTTTGAATAGATGTTATACATGTTCTTCATATTCATTAAAGGATAAGTGACATGTTGATTCTATCAAGTTACAGTTGCGATGCTTTTGATATAGAATAATGATCTAATCTGTTAGACATTAAAATATCTGCTATCAAATAAATATGATTCCTCTGTTCATATTTATCTTCTTAAGTTGCAATAACAACATTTCTGGCGGAGAGTTATATCTCTCGCTAGGGCAATTTTTATAATTGCCTCACCCTCGTGGGAGCCACATTTTTAGGTGGATGTGGACAAGGAGAGAGAAATCCTTCAGGAGGTGAAGGACAACAGCAGCAGCAGGGACAACAGTGAAGTCTCAGGTGGAGACATTGACTGTCATGTCATGTTCAGCTGTATATAGAGTCCTATGTGTCGTCTCTGTACTCTCAGGTCCTCGGAGTAGTAGTTAGTGATATCGAGATTTTGGTTTAGTGCCTCGAGGGTTTTATACTACTTGTGTACAGTTAAGACAGAGTAGTTAATGTTTGTATTCCTCGAGAAGAAAAAGTACATGAGATGTATATATATGAACCAGGATGTAAGGTTTTACTTTGATTCTGAATGAATGGGTTTTCCTGTGAATGGATCTCTTTGCAAAAAGTTTTAATTTTTAGTGATTTTTGCTAATCCGCTGCTTGACGAATGCTTCCGCATTAGTTAATTATATTTTTATGAGTTGTATGCCACAACATCAGTACAAATATATACACGGTACAACATAATTTGTAAGTATCCAAACTAATTATGTATTTGCAAGGTCTTTGTAGTTGGATCTTGATTATGTTACTTGATCACCTAAAATAGTTAAAACACATGATACTAATATAATATGGGAAATTTTTGTATCATTGAAATATGAGTGTGGCATATACAAAAAGCCAACATACTTCACTTCAAGGAAAAGTCTCTAACCCTTTCTTATTCAACCAAGAGAGCTCCACCAATTGTTCTTATTCTGTTTCTCTTCTACCACAGATGGCACCAATAAGAAATTGGAGGGATCACACCTCAACCAGTGGGATGTCTCATTGGTCTCCCCCAGGCCTCTATTTATTGGCCTCAATGCATGTGGTTGCAAGTAGGAATCCTTGTCCAAGTCCTAGTCCAAGTCCTACTCCAACTCTATGTTGCACATAGGGAGCCATCTTCTTTTCCTTTTTAGATTTGACTCCTATTGGGATTCGTACCACAAGACAACTCCTACTCAAGTCCAAATCCAATTAGTAATGGGTGGGATCCTTTTACTATTCCCAACACAAGATAAAGTTAGAAGGGTGTATCTAACAAAGAGACCATGCCAACTTCCAAACTATTAATTTCAAGTGACATCTTTTGGATTTAATAAGTGTCCATTTGTATTAAGTTGGTTTCATGGACATTAAGATTGGTTGGAATATAGTGTTGCCAAGGATGTAGCATTTTGTGTACCGTGTTTTAGTTCCCTCTTGTCAGCACGGTTTAGATATTTAAAATATAAAAAGAGACTGGATAACCATGTAGGTGGGTTGGCAAGTCCTCATAGCAAAAGGAAAATTTTGATCCCTAGTGAATTATAATCAACGACTTATTGTTCTTATTGATAGGAATATAGAAGAACATAAGAGTGACTATTGGTTGTTCTAAAACATACTATCGATTGCATAACATTTCTCTTAAATCAATGATTGACCTTTTGTGACCATGATGAGTCTGATACTTTTGCAAATTAGGGCAGTTTCTTTTAGCTACTTAATTGTCTTGCATATCAAAGAGATGGCATGAAGAAGATCATATTAAACAATGCTATAGAAAACATGAAACTCAAAAGATATCATCAAGGTCATTTCAAATACTAAAGATATAGTTTCTAATACTTCTTCTTGTAATGGTTTATTCACAATCTTGGTTGATGATTCACATGACACATCAATTAAAGAATAGTTGGTTGTGGTTTTTTTATATGCTCATAGGAAAGGCACAATCATTGAAAGATTAATTGGTTTGGTTCATGCTATAGATAATAGTTCTATGTTACTAAAAGCATATATATATTTAGTAAATTTGGATTGGAGATCAATCATTTGATAAGTCAAGGCTATGACAATGTAAGTAGTATGGAAGGAAAATTCAAAGGATTGAAACCTCTCATACCGAGAGAGAATCTATGTTTTTTTTATCACTTACATTTGATATTAGATTCAACTGCTGGATATCATTTACTTGTGTCTTGTCTATATGAAGCAGTTCATGAAATATTTTTTTGTGTTGCTGGATCATTTAAGAGGATTGACTACCTTCAAGCTCAAGAAGTGGAGAAAGTGAGCAAAGCACTTGAAGAAAGTAAAATTTGTTCTGGAAGAATAAAAAAATAAAGAACTTGGAGTCAAACGGTCAGTAGTTACTCGATGGGGTCTACATTATAACATTTTAGCTAACTTAAGTTTTATGTACCCTTCACGTTTTAGGGTTCTAGAGATTCTTACTCAAGATAGTGAGTTGTAAAAACATCGAGAAAAGGCTCACAAACAACTCATAGATGTAAGAGACTTTTGATTTCATATTCATGATGCTCCTCATGATGTAAACCCTAGGAATAGCGCATGAATTGTGAAATGCATTACAATGAAAGGAGCAGGATATTGTGAATGTAATGGATCTTGTCAACACAGTGAAGATGCAATTGAATTTATTAGAAATGATAATGTTGTGTGGGAATCTATCCTGAACAATATTAATTTCATTTTCTAAATATATGAGGTACCATTAAAGAACATGGATGATACATATGTTATACCCAGAAGAACAATATGCGGAAATGAGGTGAAGAACAATCTACATTATTTTCAGTTCAAAATATTCAACAATGTGATCGATTTTTTTACTTAAAGAGCTTAATGATCACTTCAATGAGAGTAACACCAAGTTCTTGTTATGTGTTACTTCTTTTGATCACTTCAATGAGAGTAACTAGACTTGCATAATTCCACCCATTAGATTGTTATATACAAGATATTAAAAAATTGATATGTTGGCTTGATATAATTCATATTTATCATTATCCATTATACAAAGAACTTGACAAACTCAAAGAATTTGCCCATAAGATTGCATTGATGAAGCAAGATAAAGACTTCCATTTAGTCTATCATCTTTTAAAACTAACAATGTTTCTTCCTGTGGCAACCACATTTGTTGAGAGTGTATTTTCAATGACAAAAATTGTAAAAAATCATCTATGTAATCAAATGGGCAATGAATTTCTCAATGATTCTTTGGTAGACTATGTTTAAAGAGACATCTCAAAAAATCTTGAAACAAATATTATTATGCAAAGATTTCAGACTATGTGACCTAGATAAGGATATTTATGATTTATTTGCAACGTTTATAATAATTATAATTAATATTGATATTTTAAATGTTGTTGAAATGTTAGAAATAAATTTATATATCTAAAAACATTACTATTTTAGTAAATTTACTCTCTTATATCTGTTCCCTACCCTATCTAAAATTCTAGCTCCATCACCAACATTAAATTCTATCTAAAATGTAGCATATATGTGAGTAACATAGATCATAGTGTGTGTGAGTAAATGACAAATGTGTTTTGTTTAGATACAAAGTATTCACTAGTTAAAGATTAACCCAATTGACATCATTATAACTACAAATCATGAAGTGAGTGGCCAAAAAATCGATGGAAGGAGGAGGGAGTAGGAACACAAAAATGTACATGAGATTCTATTTTATTAAATCTATGTAGAAGCTAATATGTACAAGTAAAGAACAAAAATTCCATGATAAAATAATTTAGAAGAAATTGTTTGTAGTGAGATATAAAGTGATATATTTAAAAAAAGGCGATGGTGGAAAAACCTAGCATGCTTGGCAGAGGATATGGAGGCCACTAGGGTTTTCCTAAAAAAATGGAGACGAAGGCCCTCCACAAAGATGACACTCAATCTCATTGGGTTAGACTAGCATCAACATAGACTTTGGCACTTAAAGGATGCCTAAAAGTGCATACTCTATGAGTCAGTGAAGGACATGGAGGTTGAATGATCGTCAATTTCCTAGTTTCCTAACTTATCAAACCAAGCCTAGGGAGGGCCTCACTAAAGAACTTGGACGCCTCATAGGCCCCAAAACCATCTCATAGTGACAAGGTGGGTAAGAAAACCAATGGAAGTGATCATGTCTATATTAAGATTGATGTAGATGATTGTGATGTACTACTAAAATCTGAGGACATAATAGTATCCACAAAATGAGGTTTTCTAGCCTTCAATCTACACCAAGAGGCAAAAGAGGATCTTCTTAAACCTTGGAAATTCACTATTATTGTGAAACTCCTCTCAAAAGAAATAGGTTTCCTCACCCTCAGGGACATAATGTCATCAATGTGGAAGCCAATAGGAGGGTTTAATCTCATTGATCTGGAAAACAATTTATTTGGTGTCCAACTACAATGGGAAGATGTTTGTATCCACTTCCTCACCGGAGGCCCCTGACCAATCTTTGGATTGTATCTTATGATCCATAGATGGTCTCTAGACTTTTAACCCAAATCATTTCTCTCCTCAAAGTTGGTTGATTGGTTGAGAATTCCCAACTTTCCCATTCACCTCTATTGGGAAATCCTTCTCGCTAAGATTGGAGATCATCTTGGTAAGATTATCAAGGTGGATTTGAATACTCGATGTAGCATCAAGGATGCGTTCCATGTATTCCAGTTGAAATCAATCTGGAAAAGCCTCACATGCCTACATAGTCAAACATGAAAATATTCCTTTTATCTACATGCACTGCGGAAGACCCGCTCATCTAGAGAAAGACTGCTCCTAGAAAATCACCAAAGAGAATGTAGCAAGGTAGTCTGGAGTTGTCACAAAACCCACCGCTCCAAATCCCCCTCAGTGAATTGAAGGTTTCTATTAATATATGCACGCTCAACATGTACGGAGGAAATCGAGGAAAGGGAACACTGGAGTACCCCCCCTCCCCAAGAACTCTACCAAATACTATAATCATTTTCAATCACTATATGACCATGACATGGATGAATAGGTGCGGGAGATAGTTGACAAAGTGGAGGAATGTGTGGTCAATGGAATCAAATGGAGCATGAGAAAGAAAAATGGTAAAATTCAATAGAAATATAATGACCCCTCTTGAAAAAACCAACAAAAAAACTAGACTATTGTGGTCATGAGTGGTACTCAATAGAATAATAAGTAGTCTACTCATCGTTCAAAACTCTCATGTGAATCTGGCTGATAACTTAGTAATCTTTAGTTGAGTTTCACTAGACCACCCTTTGATTACTACCACCTTTAACTTGGGAAACACAAACATAGGCAATTTCCCCTTGCATATGCAAAGGAGTCCCCACTACAACTCGGTAGGGATCTATCTACACAACTGTAATATAGTCTAGGCGAGGGAATTGAGTAAATTTTCTACTAGGAAGAGGGGAAAAACCTATCTTCTTTGAATCTTGAAGAGGATGTGAAGGCAATGGGTAACTCAACTTTGGTTGAACCCGATCCATGAATGTCATCTCCTGGAATATGTAGGGTATCTATGACAAGGATACCCAAAATATTGTGAAGGACCTTGTCAGAAAGTACATATCAAAGTTGTATCTTTTCTAGAATATTTTTGTAGTGGGACACATGCTTTCAACGTCATCAAGAAGCATGGCTTTCCCTAATCACATAGATTTGAAGAGGTGGGCTTATCTGGGGGAATTTGGGTCCTTTTGGTCTTTTGGCATCCCTCCTAAGATCATCGTCTCTCACAAATAGTTCATACATTACATAATTAGTAAGTCGGCTTACACCTTCATATATGATAGTACCACCTAAAGACATAGGAATCTTGTATGGAACCAACTACAGTCCCAAACCTACACTGCCTACCCTTGGGTTGTGATGGGTTATTTCAATGTCATCATGCACCCCTGTAAAAAGTTTGGTAGAAAAAGTTTTGATAGTGCAAATAGAAGAGATTTCATTAAGCGGTTGATGCTTTCTCTCTAATTGATCTGGGAGATTGTGGTGCTTGTAATACTTTCTAAAGGGGCCTCCTCTATGAGAGGCTTGACAGGGCATTCAAAAATCAATAATGGATCATCCTCACGCTAGGCAACTATATGCAAGTCTTGGAGAGAAACCACTCATACCATGCGCCTGTTTTGGTTAAGTGATCTATTTCATCGCCACCAAAAAAACTTCTTCTGTAATGACACTCGCCATCATTAAGATAACAAGTGCCATTAACAATAATAAAACATGCGGAAGCGATCATCAGTTGCAGCGGATTACCAAAAATCACTAAAAATTAAAACTTTTTCAAAGAGATACATTCACAGGAAAACTCTTTAGCCAAGAACCAAAATGTTTCCATTTCATCCTGGTTTACAAGTACACAACCTGTACAATTCCTTTTTAAGGATTACAACATTGACTGCCCTGTTACAAATATACACAGGTAGTATAAAAACTTTGAGGCACTATGCCAAAACTCCGATTGAATCATTTAAAACTCCGAGGACCTGAGAGTACAGAGACGACACATAGGACTACTATCTATATGACTTGACAGACAATATCTCCACCTGAGATCTCATTGCTGTCCTTGTTGTTGTTGTTGCTGCTGCTCTTTCTCTGTTCTTAGGGATTTCCTACCCTGCCTTCCATGCATACCTAAAAATGTTTCCCACGGGGGTGAGACAATTGAAAATTGCCCCAGCGGGAGATATAACTCTCCGCCAAAACATTGTTATTGCAGTTTATTAAATTAAAACTGAGTAGGGGTTACTTTTACCATATCAGGCAGAATTATTCATCATAGAACAAAATAAGATAATCTCCTATTCTCAAGGAGAACATTGCATCTACCCATGGTAGATAAGTAATTCATCTGTCTACTTTTTAGAGAATATAAAGAGACATAAATAACATTTATCCGCTAAGGAATGAACAAAGAAATGCAACATCAGCCAATGAATCTCCGTATTCAATCCTTAAGCAAACATGCTATACGGCTGATTACATTTTACAATCATATTTAAGCTCTGAGGAGATGAGGTATACCGCTCATACTCCAACCGACCACTGCTAGGAGTCGAAATCGGTACCATACATAGGTCTAGGGATGAGCCGGACTCCATGACCTCATCCGTCTCGGTCAGTGCGAGACAAAATGCAAGACATCTCGTGTCTCTGCTAACGTAGCTTTCCAGGGTATACTGGCAACTTCGCTACAGAGTTACAGCGTCAACTACACTCTCATCGACAATCGAGAGATTTCATGTTTATCTCCGTCGACCCGACAAAAACATTGGGAGATGGGTACAACATCTGGCCCAATCATCGAGAGATTAGTGATACATCTATCCCGACCTATTCATGAAGGATTTGAGAGGTTTCTTATTTACCTCCTCACAATCACTTCAAGAGGACGTAAGGATATTTTCGCCCATTGACCCCCGTATATTAAAAAATATACGAAATCCAGGATATGTCGTGGAGCAACCTGTTTCACTATCACCTATTCCTGACGATGATGGATCTATGGTCAGAGCACTACATGAATATATTTCACTTGATTAATTAAGTACATTATCATATTCTTTTAGCATCACTCAAGTTCTCAAACATATTTTATTCAGACAAATGCTATAAAGAGACATGTACCACTTTCATCAGATACTTATTCACATGGCTCAGAAGCCATTCACATCTTTTCACCTCTCACTAGGCAACAACTTTATTCACATGGCTCACAAGGCCATTCACATCTTGTCACCTCTCAGTAGGCAACAACTTTATTCACATGGCTCGCAAGGCCATTCATATCTTGTCACCTCTCACTAGGCAACAACTTTATTCACATGGATCACAAGGCCATTCACATCTTGTCACCTCTCACTAGGCAACAACTTTAAAACAAAGGCTTACAAGCCCATTCTAATCTTGTTACTTCTTTCTAAGTAACAAAAACATAATGGCACATATGGCCAATCAACTCTTATCAAATGAACATCATAGCTCATACTTGGCTATGATCATCACCTCATGAGACCTGCATGATTGTCACACATGATAATAGACTTATCAAGTTCACAACACATCATGCAATATAGGGTAACACCACTATTCCCTTACCAAGGTTAGGGTTTACCATCAATTAGGGTATTTCATCCTTTTACCCAAAGCTAGGGTTAGGATTTTCATTTCTTATCAATTAGGGTTTCATATTTGTATTATCACTCCAACCCTAATTTATTGCTACACACCTCTTGGAGCATTCATTGATATAATAAGTATTCATTCATACTTAATACATTCATCATGTATCATTAAATGATTATCATCATAAGGTACGAGTCTCTCTCTCATCCTTAAGTTGGGAATTAACAAAACGACGATGTTAGGTCACTTTCAATTTAGCTCTTAGTCAAGCATAGAGAACCACGGCCGTGCAACCAGGAACGGCCATGCTAAAGGAAGCCACCACGGCCGTGCAACCAGGAACGGCCATGCTAAAGGAAGCCACCACGGCCGTGCTACCCTACACAGTCGTGCACCATGAAGCTACCACGGCCGTGCTACCTTGCACGGTCATGCAAAGTGAATCCACCACGGTCGTGCTACCTTAGACGGTCGTGGTTCAGGAGTTCACCTCATGAATCATATTCAAGTATGAATTCTATTCTTTCATTAGGGATTAGGGTTTCACATACCATCTCCCTTCTTTAGAATAGAGATTGCATATAGCATCACCCTTCATTAGGAATTTCATATCACATTGCCCATAATTAGGGTCTACTAATCATTCCCAATTAGGGTTTCTCATGAAATCACCCTCAATTAGGATTTCACATGGATACACCCTCAACTAGGGTTTCACTTGGATACACCCTCAACTAGGGTTCACTTGGATACACCCTCAACTAGGGTTTACTATTCATCCTAATTAGTGATTTCATATGTAGACAACCTCTTATTAGGTTATACATGGAATCAACCTCAATTAGGGTTTACATCATGTATTGGAATCCATGCATTTGTTATGCATTATTGATTTACCATTAAGGGTGTCTCTCACCTAATTACATTAGGTTTCCAAAAAGGTTTGATCAATTGGACCTTCAATAACATGAGGTATCCAATTGAATTAGGGTTTCCAATGTTGATTCCTTCAATCATTGAATTCATGGAACCAATCATCAATTGGACCTATACTCATACTTCAATTGAGTTTAATAGGTCAACCTTCAACTGATTTTACCCTCAATTGATCATCAATTAAGGTTTTATTCAATTGAATTAGGGTTTGGAATCGATAATTCTTCAACACTAATCAATGCAGAACTAGTTGCATTGAAACTATTGAACCATCATCCAAATTGGGTATGACCTGACCCCAAACGGTCTTGAGGTCATTTGGATGACCTCCAAACGGTCTTGAGACCGTTGTCCCATCATATCACTCAAATCTAAGCCATCCAATTAGAGTTTGGTTCATTGGATTGATCACCAAATCAACATTGCATTGTATAACAGCTTGGTACCTTTAGACCTTCAAACACCTAACCATACTCAACCCTAGACCTCCAAACGGTCTTGGGTGACCAACAAACGGTCTTGAGATCGTTTGGATGACCTCCAAATGGTCTTGAGACCGTTTTCCCATCCAACCTTTGGATTTTAGTGAAAAATCATCAAGGATTGATCTATCGAGTTGATCAACAAATCAGCATTTAGTTGCAGTATGTTTTGGTACCTTTGGACCTTCAATTGGTCAACTATACTTGACCCCAGACCTCCAAACGGTCTTGGGGTGATCCCCAAATGGTCTTGATGTCGTTTGGGTGATCCCCAAACGGTCTTGAACCCATTTTCTCAAGTAGGTCAAATTAATCAGGTTGAAAATCAACACTTAATCCAATTAGGTTTTCCTAATTGATTAACCTTCAACTCATGATTCCTTGAACGTTAACCCATAAAACTTGGTGAGTCATTATCCAACATAATTAGGATCAATAATCCGAAATGGTCAACACTTGGTCAACGCACTCAAACGGTCTTGAACCCGTTTGCCCAAAAAGGTCAAGTTAATCATATTGAAAATCAGCACTTAATCCAATTAGGTCTTCCTAATTGATTACCCTTCAACCTATGATTCCTTTGGAGTTAATCCCTCAAATTTTTAGGGTTATCAACCAACATCATTATGAACAGGAATACCAAACGGTCAATGCTTGGTCAACCATATCAAACGGTCTTAATCCCGTTTGCCCAAACATGTCAAGTTATTCAGGTTGAAAATCAGCACTTAATTCAATTCGATTTGTCTAATTGATTGGCCTTCAACTCCCGATTCCTTTGGAGTTAACTCCTCAAATTTGGTGGGTAATTAGCCTACATAATTAGGAACGAGATTCCGAAACAGTCAATGCTTGGTCAAATCCTTCAAATGGTATTGAACCCGTTTACCACCAAACGGTTTGCAACCCGTTTGGTCACCAAACGGTTTTGGTGAAACCATTTGGTCCCAACCTTTGAGATCGTTTGCTCCCAAGATATTTGGTGAGGTGCTTGCTTATAATGATGTCATCATCATCTTCCTTCGTGAACCCAATAACAACAACCGTTCTTGATGGAAATTGCAGCAAAGAATCAAGTATGGATCAAAATGAAGAAATCAATCAACAAAGCATAGATGATTGATATAATAGCAATGATTAAGGGTTTGAGTTATAAAACCCACCTCCAATTGAGCTCCAAAGCTCCAATATCACGCCATTAATGGTGGATGAAGCTCTAGCAGCTCCCCCTAGGCTCGTCCTCAAGCTTTTGATTGCAAAAGTTGGCTAGGGTTGAAGAGGAGATCGAAATAAGAAGGAATCCATAATTTATTTTCGATTTCCACCATGAAATCAAGGAGAACAAGGGTCAAGAAGCTTAACAACAGGTTGGGGCTCGTCCTCCTGTTGCTCCTAAGTCCCCTTTAGCTCACCCAAATCAAAGGAAGAAGAAAGGGCCGAAAAAGCCTTTCAACTCATTTGGAAAAGGCACTTTTATAAGGAAATTGATGAGAGAGAAAGTGCCTTATAAAATCCAATTAATCCAAAAATATGGCCGCCTCTTCCCCCTCAAATCCCTTAAGGACGAGGCACCTTCATTTGCCTTTAATTCTCCTTCATTATCCTCAATTTAAAGAAAAGCAAATTAAGCACCTTAATGCTTATAATATAATATCCCATATGTGAGTGGATATTACTTTTCTTTATAATAAGGTGAGTGGAATTTCACCTACTTAAGATATTTTCGTTCCTTATCTTGGAAAAGGAACGTCCATCCTTATTCAAAATCAACCCAAAACATTTTGGTTGAAAGCCCTTCAATTATTTTTATTCATTTTTGCCCTAAATCGAATTAGGGTTTCAATTAGGCATTATTCTTGATTATTTTAATGTCAAGATTCTCTCTCCTCCAACTTAGTTCAAATGTGGAGTCCCTCTCGTTTTATTTTCTCTAAATGGTGCTAAGAAACATTAAGGACCTTATTGAAGTGGTAATTTGCATATTGAACCCTAGATTTTGGGTAAATTGCACTTTACTCCAAAACTTGGTTTTAATGCACAAGGATTGCTTTACAAGCTTAATCTTGGTGTCCAAGATTGTAGAAACCATACCATTACATCATATTAATTCTTATGATGTCTCAACATCAGAGGAACATCTTACCATGTGCAATTTGCAAGTTGACCCCTCAAATTGGGTAATTTGCACTTTAGTCCAAAATAAGCAAACATTGCTTCAACATTGTTCAAATAGGACCAAAATTGAAACATAGGTTCCTCTTGAGCCCTAATCACTTTTCATACGATAATATTAATCATATAATCATCTCTCTTAATCAAAACACCTAGGGTTAAAGCATAACCCAGGTCAGGGATGTTACACCTTCCTTCATACCTCATCTAGATGGGGATCTATCCCTAATTTTAGCACTATCCTTTATCACAATTGGGATTGCAACATCCCTTTACAATGTGTGACCTTAAAATTCCTAAAGTAGGTGATCACATGGGACCTGTCAAATAAGAATCTTGAATGTAGAGACAAGGACCACATCTCCAATAAGTTCAAGTGGGTCCAACTACAACTCACCCTCTCCTTCAACACTAAACTAGCATGAAATACCATAGATCTTCAGTCTCAACTTGATATGATTTTATGTAGAGAAGAGAAGGAGTGGCAATAAAAGGCTCACTATGATCGGGTCAATCTTGGTGACAATAATACCTTGATATTTTCACTCGTTGACTACAACTCAGAAATGGAGGAAAACAAACAAGTCTTAAAGACACACTAGGTTCTTGGGTTGAAGATGACTGCCTACTCAAACAACTAATTCTTTCTTTCTTTTCTGTTGTTTACTAAGAGATTGACTCTAAGACAAGACTATCTTCTAGTAGGCATTTTGTCGTGGTTTTCACCCCTCTTTCGGTTGTAAAGGTTACCCTGATGGGTGCATGTACCCATTTAGAGGATACTTGGATAGCTCTTACCTCGATGGCACCACTCAAAGCTCATGGGCCTGATAGGGTTGATGTGTCCTTTCTCCAGAAGAACTGAAAAAGTCTCATGCAAGAAATATGTAATTTTATACAAGGTCCCTTCACAAGATCACCGCTACCCCTTGAAGTGGAAAAATCAATGCTTCCTTATTCCCAAAGTGGATTCCCCTAAATCCTATTTGTAGCTACGCCCTATATCTCTCAACAATGTCTGCACCAAGTTCTTATCCAAAGTGATTGTGACACACATTAAGCCCTTCCTAAAAGTCTAGATCTCCCCCTTTCAATCCAGGAGTTGATTCACTTGATAGAATCAAAGTCCAATCGGAAGAATCATTTGTCTCTCAAACTTGATCTAGTGAAAGACTTCCTCATTCTAAGTTGGCATTTTATTAAAGACACTCTCATACACACTTCTATTCCCAGCATCTTCATCTCCGTCATCATGCAAATCATTCGATCAGGTATCACATCTATCATGTGGAATATATGGAGAAGCAATAGGATCCTTTTGTCCTTCCTATGGTGTCTAGCAAGGTGATCCACTCTCACCTTACCTCTTTGTCCTATTCCTGGATTGACTTAGCCAGCTGATCACATCAGAGGTCAAAAACCATAAATGGAAACTAATAAATGTCACAAGAAGTAAGCTCCAATACACCCATGTCAATTTTGCAGATGACATCATTCTATTTGGCGAAGCTATTGTACATCAAGCAATAGTTATGAGGTGTTGCCATCACCTATTTGGTGTGACATTGGGTCAGCTTCTGTCCCATGAGTAATCATCCATCTTTTTCTCCTTCAACACACCATGCCCTATCCGTTATCATATCTACATGAAATTCATAAAAGAAACCACTTATTTTGGCAAACATCTAGGTATCCCCATTATTGATTGTAATAATAGTAAAGCTAACTTCTAATACCTGCTCAAAAAGGTTCACCTTAAAATTAGTATGTGGAAAAATAATTTACTCACCCTTGTGGGATGACTCACCCTATCTAAGTTCAATGCATCTCCCTATTTAGTTATATAATGCAAACAATACAACTACCGACTTCTATATGCAAAAAGATTGATCAAAAAGTTAAACATTTTATACGGAACACACAGTACACTACTACAAAATTCAATTTGGTAGCATGGAATCAAGTCACCAAGACCAAACACTAGGGTAGCCTCGGAATTAGAAGTGCTAAAGAATTCAATAAGTCACTCCTCATGAAGCTCGCTTAGACCTCTGTCCAAAGTAAACTACTACCCTCAGTGTGGTTAATGGAAGCAAAGTATGTTAAGAACGAGTCACTTATAGCCGTGGGTCTTATTTGTGGGTAAGCATTAAAGGATTCATACTACTGCTCTTGAATCATTCTAGAAAGGCAGCGATTTTTGGTGACAACATGATAGTATGGAGTAACGCTTGAATAGGTGAGGAACTCACCCCTTTGTTGAAACTTCACCTCACCATCCCTGAGGACCTACTCGACCTAAAAGTGGAGAGTCTTGTTCTCATGAAGAACTCCTGGGATGAAGGATTTCTCAGAAGCTAGTTTATGGACTCTATAGTTGAGGCCATTATGTTTATGATCACTCCAAAGTCGAGCTACATCAGTAATGATAGGAACTGGGGACTTACCCTAGATGGTGTATGCTCCACCAAGTATGCATACCATCTCCTTCTTCCCCCAATGGATACTGGACAACATTACTTTGAAGACATGTCGTCACTCCAAGTGCCTCATAAGTTGTGAGTCCACATCTGGATCCTCCATAGAAACTAACTTCTGATGAACTACATGATATTTCAAAAAGTACATGTATGATAATTTGATCTGCTAGAAATGCAAGTCTCACGAAGATGAATTTATCCACACTCTCCTGGATTGCCCTAAAGATAAAGAGACCTAGTCTATCTTGATCCTCAACTCTCCAATGCAGTTCTTCTCTCATGCTACTCCAAGTGAATGGATAGGTTACAACCTAAAGTTTATCAAGATCACTAACAATTGGCAGGTGACCTTTTTTGTAACCTATTGGTCACTTTAGAAAAATAAAAACTCACCTATCTTCAAAAATAAATATATTCCTCTAAGAGTACTTGCAATCATCTTTTATGTAAAGGTCAGAGCCATCGATGTAGTAATAAGCAAACCTCACCAGTCTCCAAGTTCTTGTGATCAAAGTAGGAATTCTTTATTGGATCTTCACCCATCTACCACCATTGTTCATGTGGACACAGTATTTTCCCATATGGATAATATGAAGACTACTTGCATAGTTGCTAGGAACATCAAAGGTAAATGGATCTTTGGATCGACTACCTTAATTCCTAGTAATGATCCCACAGAAGGAGAACTTCTTACTATCCTTAAAGGTATCCTCTTAGCTAAACTACACTCACTTTGTTAAGTTACCCTGATCACAAACTTGAGCAACTATGCAGTTTGTGTCAACAGGATCAATGAGCTACCTAATCAATATTGTCTTTTAATTAAGCACATCTAGGACTTGCTTGAAGATGGCCCTGTTCTTAAAGTGATCCACCAGAACCACAAACAAAACAAGTTAACAGACCAACTAGCCAAGTCCATTTTTAAACATTCAGATGTCTACACACTTTGGGACCCATGTCGTCCTACTTCTATTCAGACATACCTAGATGATTTAACTGTCTTTGTAGTCTACTTCTAAGTCATAGTTTAATTTGATGTAATCAGCCTCAACTGATATTGCTAAAAAAAGTTCTATTGTTCAATACAATGATGAAGATGTTCCTAGGAAAACTATGGTACAAATGGTGAGAAATATTTACTATTTTCAAAATATCTCCACATGGAGCTGTGGAGCTATAGGGTTAACATTCCAACTTCAAGAAACTGTTCAAAGACTCAAACTTTATGTAAGGAGTGAGACCCGATAGGGGATCCACTCAGATGATACAATACAAGCGTCATTTAATGATAAAGAAGTGGAAACAAAACTATAACAAAGTTATGTCATTTTCATTATACAATTGTTCCTCACCATACAAGGTGGAATAAAAATAAGAATAAAAGGTATACACCGACGAACACCTAAGGCCAGTTGCAGAGGGCAAACCAACTATCCCAATCTATCCGTAATGACCAAGTCCATGTATACGATCCTTTAGCATCTTTGTCTTCTAATGTACCTAAACCTGGGTGGAAGGGAACATCACCCAGAACGTTAGAGACAACATAGAGGTCAACAAAGAGCTGGGTATGTACATATGATAAACAATTTGGGCATTATATATGGTTATAAGTGCAAAAAGAGATGTTCCCACAAGAAGGGGGTTATTTGCAATTAGGTAAGTTCAAAAGGAATATAACAAAGGAAATGAGGCATATTAAAGTTCAGATTACAAACATCAGAATAAAATGTCTTGCCATAGCACTTTACCACAATCACATCATAAGATAATAAACTTATCATGCATAACAATGTAGACTAAATATACCTAAAATAGTGCCATAACACCATATGATCATGGCCTAAATGATATAAGGGTGGAAACGCACACCCCAGGTGGATTACGCATGCCCTTTATAAGTATGGTTGTATATAAGTACCACTATTCTAGATATTCTAGTCAAACATATAGCATGCATAAATAGAATAACAAGATTGGCATTATAGTCAATTTCTCATAATTGGTAATCAAAGCATGAGGGGTCCAAGAACCCATTATAAGCAAGGTATCACAACAACCAAATGAACATAATGAACTGAGAGTAGTAAAATATAAATGTCCAAGCAAATGTATTTTTAAGTAGAATAAAGGTTCAAGAGATGCCTCCTTAAATAAATGTAGGTTCTGTCAAATAATGCCCAAAATAAAATAGAGGATGTACATACCTGATCTTCAAGACTAATGGCTAACTCAATAGATATACTTGGTCCACAAAGTAATTTTCACCCTAAAAATACATTAGGCATGTTAGTCAAACCAAAATGTACGTGCGTATACCCTATTATAGCTATATGTATATCTCTTATCCAAATCATCATCTCTAATGGTGTGTTAGGGTTTTGTGTTTGGTTAGTGGACATAGGTTATAGTGTATATCACTATTTAGGTAGGGACTATAACATTGGTGGATCAGACTCCACGTCTTTGTGGTTTCATATGATGCATTTATGTTCATAAAGTGGTCTAGTATATCTCCCCTTCTCAATCCTAGGGTTTTTAGTTTCCCAATGGGTATTAGGTCCATCATCATTACAATTCCTAAGTTCCCAATTATAAGGAATTATGATTCTACCATTCATGCATTAAGGCCTTTATATTTGGTGGCTATTATATCCCATTATGGTTCACCAACTTCATCATCGCATTAATCGACTCATACTCACACTACTTATTGTCTTTATGCCAAAGTTCATGTCAATTTCATGTATGACATTTTACATATGCATACTTACTAATTTTAATCATATGAGAGTTTAGAACAACATGTTATATTAGTTTGGAATCCATGCTTATGATCGTGTAAGAAATTTCCTTTACATATTCTCTCTCTTATGCACCATCTTATACAAAATAGTCCAATCTAGATAACTACACCACCTATATTGGTTTTCATTATAAAATGATCTTAAGTTTATGTATGTGTATTAGAGTTATGTCATTAAAATAACACATCTTAGCAGTCACGATACTCATTTTATGTGTTATCTAAGGATACTCTAATCACCATTATTGTCTAGTATGCCACTAAGTATATTCTCATTGATCTATTTATAAATTTTATTGTTCAAAAAATCATTTACTGACCTGTGCATGCTGGAGAACTATTGATCAATGTTGGATCTGATGGATTGCATCGAGGTGGATAGAACTACCATGAGATTGCAACACTTGGTTCTTTCTTGTCTAGTTGAACTGAGAAGCCATCCTCCAATAAGAACTCTCACCTAGATCCAGGCAAAGACCATGATGTACTGAATCTGTAGGTCTTTAGCTTCATTGATTCTTATGGCTAGAACATTGGGTCAAGGTCACAGAGGAGACGAGCTTGCATCTAATGTTGGTGAGATTTGGCGAGGTATGAAGTTTGGTTATGACCTTGGAAGACCTTGATTTTTGACCTGGTTTAACTATGAATTCGTGCATTCAGAATTGGCTACCAATAGGATGAGGATTGAGGACATTGTGGATGGGTTCAAGGTAGGGTGTTTGGTCAAGAAGGGCTCCCCCATTGCATAGGACACCTACAGCTTCAATGTTGAAGAAGGCTGGTGACTGTAGGTGGTGTGTGATGGAGTTCTGGGAGTCTGAGAAACAATGGCAGCGCTGCACAATTAGGAAGAAGACTATGTAGAGGAAATCATGATGAAGTTGAAGGAGGAGACATCCTTGTTGGACAATGATCAAAATCTATGGTGGTGGCATCTCCATGTGGTCACGACGGTTATTCAGAGGAGGTGAGGATGAGATCAAGCTTCACAGGCAACCACTACACGGTAGGTGAAACTCCCACTCGTCGTGAGACTAGCTGAGGTGACATATATGAAATTACTGGTGTGGTGGGGTGCTGTGTTGGGTCTGTGGTAGAGATGAAAGGGGCTTCATGAGCCATCTACAGAGTGATGAATCTTGCCCAAAGGGCTAGGACAGTGACGTCAAAGAACTAGAAGTCGATGAGGGTCTGGGCAATGGCCTCCGTCATCCTCTTTGCTGTAGGCAACTGATTCATCATGTCTTCCCGTTGGGAGCGTGTTGCTGAGGTGATGGTGGTGGCTCACCATCAGGTATGACGACGGCTACCCCAGCCGCAAGAGATGTAGCGCCAGGGTAAGGATGATTTAGGATGGTGAGGTTTAGTAGAACAAGGTAAGAGGAAGATGAGGATGAGATTTATTTGAGGATAGCAAGAATGATGGCCTGTAGGCGTTGCTCTTACTAGACGAATTCATCAACGACGGTAGTGTGGCAAAGGACGATGACTGAGCATTTTTTAGACCGAGTAAAAGTGGATCATGAGCCACTCTAAGTCACAAGAAGGTAAGTAGGTAACGTGACCAAAATAAGGCAACAAAGAAAATTGCACAGAACATAGAAAAAGGAGGGTGACAGGGCAATAAATCACATATTTAGCACTTAACTTGCTTCCTATTTTAAAATAATCTTATTAGGGGTGTAATTGATATCCGATTAGGCCCAACTTGGTATATTAGATAAGTAGGATATGAGGAATCCAAATTTGTCATCAATTCCACATTTTGCAAATGTTTATATATATATTTCATGATTCTATACTATGGACCCATTTGACATATTTACTCATCTTGATTAATTAATTGTGTCACTGTGTGACATATTAATTCAATATATTTCATCATATCACCCACATGAATGTTTTAGAATGTCAAATTAGAGACATGCATAATATTCAGTATACTAGTTCATTAAGTCTTGTTATTGAGTGTATTATCATTATTTTACATTAATTATAAAATATGAAGGGTACTCCTCAATTCATGATACCATTAGATTTGATTATTCCTAATGCCTTTTGAATTACAGATAGGGGCCTAGAAGAAAGTAGGGTTAGCTTATATGCCTAAAATTGAGTATGTTACAACACTCCACCCCTTAAAGAGGATTTCATTTCCGAAATCCATCCACCACTAGTCATGAGTGCTAAGACATAATTGTAAACTATTCTGAGATCTCTAGTGTACTCAATATGGTGGACTATTATACAACACTCCATATAATACTTATATCCAAAACTCCATGGTTAACCCACATAATTTCATGCTTCAAGTCCCCACCATTTCCTTGTATTCTTGGATGAGCTAGAAATTTTTTACACGAAGATAGAGATTGTCTTAATGGTGCTACGTTCATAAAGATTGCCTAAATTCTTATGAATGTTTTCGTTATCCACTTACATGAACCATTTCCCAACACACATGAGGTACTAGGTTGTTATATTGATCCTCATATTCCACCACTTAAACATGAATGACCAATCCTCATATACAAATTTATCAATGGAACCATTCAGATTGTGACCTGCTAAATTGGTGGACTACTATTATGTATAAACATCAATCCTCAAGCACCACGATTCCTATCATTATTACTACTAAGTAAAGTTTCCTTATCAAAGTCATCATTATCATCGTCATTATCATCATAATTTTCATCATCATCGTCGTCATACAAATCATCTACGCATCTACTCCTCATCATCACCATCATCGTTAATATGATTATTCATAATAAGTCATTTTTATGTATGATGTTCATATATGTCTTGTTTTTCTTCATGTATTAGAGTTATCTCTTAAGTTAAACTTAGTTATAGTTTTTATCAAGTGAGATGAATTATGATGTATTACATATCTAAGATTTATACTTTAATAAGAATATTAGGGTTGAGGCATAAGTTTAAGGTTTTTTTTCCAATGGATCTTCTCGTTCATATTTGAATACTATAGTGTGTTATATTGAACTCAGAGAACTAATCACCCATGATTCTATTATAAACCTAAATGTACTCAGGTCATGATTAAGATGTACTTGATTCATTTTTACTTTTAATTCATTGTGCTCCCCTGGGATAAGAGTATGTTCATTAAGTTTATCATCCTTGGTGTGTTGATTCTTATTTCTTGAATCGACTCCCCATATCAGTTGTATTAAAAGAAATATAATTTTTGTTATCCAAGTAACATTCATGGGGGTCAAAATAACAAGGCTTACTCATATACCAAAATTATGTGATATCTACATTGTTTGCCATTATTCTAGGGAGTTACCGAGTTTCTACTTATTACAACAACTATCAACTCCTGGTTATCTCTTAAGTTAAGCTACACTCCTAACCGTATAAGACTTCGCTCCTTGAAAGGGTTAGTCTATAGCTCATCTAATCACCTAGATGGGTAACAAAGGTGGATCTAGGTCGTATACTTATTCCTATTATTCACTACTTCACACTAGACATAGGGTCTCATGTTAGATCCTTCTAGTCAAGGATTTCCTCACTAAAGATTTTCTCTACTACTCAACTTCCTTGTGGTAGTGACTTGGTTCCAAAACCATCGATAAAATCTCAAAAAAAAATTGTAAATATAAATTAATAATGAAAATAAGTTTGGCGATGAAAACGTTGCAATCAAAATTAAACAATGGCGCCAAAATTGACTCGAGGACCAAGTACACCACTTATCTAATAAATGATGCCTATAGTATCATTCTATCGTCTCTTGATTCTACTAGAATATTCTATTTCCTAAAGCATACAAATAGTATGACTAAATCACCTCAAGTCTTGTATCATAGTAGGAAGAAGGGTTTTCTATTCCTTTTGGTAAACTTCTATCAAATCCTAATAAGGAAAAATAACCACCATCCCCCTGTCACCCTTAATCATAATTCACATTGAAACATCTCAAGACCTATGTGTAATAAGATTATCTAACATTATAGGGAGAGATTTAGGGGTTTCTTATCACTATCTGGTTTACATCCATACTTCCTTCGCATATAAAGGTACCCTACATAGTGAAGTTATTCATCTTAATCATCACATAAACCAAGTACACTATTGGAGATGAGAGGGTTGAATACTATGAATATATACCAAAACTTATAACTTTCCACAATGACGTGGCTAGAATTGCACTAACAAACTTACTCGGGGTTGAAATCCCTGAGTTTTTACCAAAACTAATGTGCAATATCACCACCCACAAGCGGACAGGTCAATTGCAGTATAGCTTAGGATCGAACCCAAAGGACAATGTTTTTAAGAATCTAATCAGTCTAGTCTAGTTCGAGTTAAGACTAATATTTAAAACGATTGGTTGTTTTGAGGTTAATTAAACTAATTGCAAGAAAGTAAATCTGAATTAAAGTTGAGTTTAGATCAATGATATGGAATCGCTGGGATGGTATCGGGGTTCACCACCGCTACACACACAAACACACTCAATCGCAAACAATCATGACAAGCTATTACAATCAAAATAGAGTTGATGCAAAACCCCCCGTAAGGGCGTTAGGTTCGCGTAAGCATCACCTTAGGCATCATATGTCTCGTCACCAACCAGATCACATACTTACGGCTCCGAAGAAATCCCATTCTATTTCTAGTTTGGGAGTCAACCGAGTTAATCGATAAGCAAGCAGGAGATTAATATACGAGCGAACATTGACGATTAATAAGAAGATACAAAATCCAACTAAGGCTGTGAACCCCCTTTACAGGCGTTAGGTACACAGAAGCGTCACCGAAGGCTAGATGGCTCGTCCCCTCACAGATCATACACTTACGACCTCAAGGAATCCCATTCTATTTCTAGTTTGGGAGTCAACTCGTTAAACGACATTCAATCCTATGTACAGAAGTTCTCATAACATAGGAAGAACCAAGATGAAAGTAAACAATTAATAAAACTACCAGCATAAAGAATAACAACGAAATGAAGAGTTATATACATTGCCTTGGAAAATTTAACAAAATAACATGCTTACATGGGCAGCGGGGCTAGTCCCCGCACCCCAGTGAAAAGGGACTACTCGCTCATGATGCGAGAGACAAGAAGAATGAGAAAGAGAGAGAAATCTGCCATGAACTCGGTGTAGAAGGTAGTCGCAGCTCGGTGAAGAAGATACATCCTTCTACATCATGTCGGAGCAGATCGGGACACGAACGGAAGTTGCCAAGACAGACCGGATAGTCTCCCTCGCTCCGTCTTCCTTCTCTCCTCAGCCTCCTTGGTTGCAACACGGGCAGTCGGTGGAATGAAACTGGCCCAGACTGGACTGGTTTTGGATCGGATCTGTATGCAGGCTGCCTGTCGGCGTCCCAGAACCGATGTCAAAATGAGGACCCTTGGGGTCCTATTTATAGGCACTGGACTGACCCTCACATTTTTGGTGTTATTTTAGTCCGAAAATATCTTGTCCAAACGGTTTGATAAAAATCTTAGTCATACGGTTTGCTTTACTGCCACTTTATCAAACAGTTTGGTATCTATTCGGTTTGCACTTCAGCCCTTATCAAATGGTTTCGCATTTCCGCAAGGTTCCCAAACGGTCTGGCTTGTACGTGCCTTTGTCATTCAGTCTTGTGACTTTTGCTGCTGGCCGCGCATCTCAAACGGTTTGACAATATCAATTGCCCATGCGGTTTTGGCTGCATACTTTTCCATGCGGTCTTGCGGTTGTCAATCTAAACGGTCTTCACGTGAACAATTAATTTAAATAGTTTCCTAGCTGTGGCCAAATGGTCTTCATACTTTAGAGTAGCAAACCAGTCTACGTGCATGTGACCATTCGGTCTCGCTTTGGCCTGGCTCCATTCGGTTTTGCTCAAAGCTGCGTTAAATGGTCTTGCATACTGAATCTCTTCAAACGGTCTGGCAGACCGAATCTCTTCAAACGGTCTGGAAGACCGAGTCTCTTCAAACGATTTTGAGACCGCATGGGCTCAAATGGTCTTGAAACCGCATGGGCTCAAACGGTCTTGAGATAATTTCCTTCATTCGATCTCATGTAAATGTCCAATGCATGCATGCATGCCTTCCAATGCACATAGCTTTTTCAATCAGCTCGGTCCATTCGGACTTCACACGCAGGCTGTCATTCGGTCTTCTCTTCTTGCACCGAAAATGATTTCTGCTGCTCAAACGGTTTTGAGATCGCATGGACTCAAACGGTTTTGAGACCGCATGGGCTCAAACGGTTTTGAGACCGCATGGGCTCAAACGGTTTTGAGACCGCATGAGCTCAAACGGTTTTGAGACCGCATGGGCTGAAACGGTTTTGAAACCGCATGGGCTCAAATGATTTTGAAACTACATGGGCTCAAATGGTTTTGAGACTGCATAGGCTCAAACGGTTCTGAGACCGTATGGTCTCAAACAGTTTTGAGACCGTATGGGCTCAAACGGTTTTGAGATAGATCTGTCCATTCGGTCTTGAAACAGAATGGTGGAAACCATTTGGCGAGACCGAATGGTTGAAACCGTTTGATCAGATCAATTGGTCAGAACCAAGGGTGAGTGAGGGTGGGTCCCAACTGACTGTTCAACTTTATCAAGACCTGCATTAAATCAACAAAATTTCGGTTATAACCTTGATAATCGAGTCAATTAAGTAATTTTGCACATTATGATGTATTTTGATATTTAATGAGTGAAATTGTATATATAGAGTTGAATTTGTCCCAAAGTCATAATTGAATTTCATGATGAATATACATTCATCACACAACTAATTCACATTTATGAGGCAAAACAATTTCAACGAAGATAATATCCAACTCTTAGATGAATTTAGGTAGAGCTATGTGGACTTACTCCATGTTGAAGGCAAGTTATGCCTAACTATAATATAGAAAATTAAATCAATCACTTAGCATTAAGGGAATCATCACCATTCATCGGATTATGTCTGAGTTCTATGCTTATCCTCCATATATGATTAATTCTCCTTGTAGTTGTATCTGAGGCATGATAGGGAAACAACAAGGGAAAGGACCCAAATGGGAATTAGGTTGATCCTATGAGTGTTCAAGACAACCTATATTTTATTTGTGAACTATCCTCCCATAAGGTTGGGAATAGAATATGATGAATAGGATTATCAACCCCTATGTAGGGAAATTATGTACTCCATAAAGGGTGCAGGACTAAATAGGGTTTCTAAAATTAAGTCTTGACCACACGTGGTTTGGGGTGTGGAAATCACCAAATTAGATAGGGACTGGAACCCTATTTGGTATTCCACTACTCTGTAATAGTTATGTCAACTATATATATAGGGTCACCTACATACCTAATCAAGGAACAATATATGATAACTTGAAATAGTCAAGTTACCGACAACTTTGGCTCTAACACCATTTTGTAAGGAGTGAGACCTGTTGGCTAAATGGACATCATTTTAATCCCTTTATTTTGATAATGACAAACATTTCATTCTTGTGGATCTAACGTGCTACTTGAGTGTTGCAGGAACAAAGTGGATGACTAACCTTTGGAAGATCTATATGCTCAAAATGCTTTAATTTCATGATTGTAATCAAATGTAAAAACTTGTACAAGTATATAATGTACAAGTACTTAGATATCATGAAATCAAGCGTTTAGATCTTCCCTAGCCATTCAAAACACTTGGACAGGTCATCCCCTACAATAGTGTCACAACTGCACACTCATACACACACTTAGTATTTATCTAGAACCACCAAAATAGAGACATTCTCAGTCGAACTAATTGTCGACCGAGACACACTCGGTCGAACATCTTCTTGACCGAGAGTCTCCCGCGTTAACTCTTCTAATAGGTTCTATAGATGTTAGACACAATAGAGAAGGTAGTTGTGAGTTGGAATCTAACATTATATATACTTGCTCCAGACTGTCCTTCGATCGACAAAGAGTTCGATCGAGAGTCTCGTGGTCGACAAAGACTTCGACCGAGAAGGCGTCCGTCTGCACTTTTGAGAATTAATTAACTAGCCATTGCTAAAGCAATTAGTGGATACCTAATGGCTAGTTGAGCACTTAGAGCCCCCTAGAAAGTGTCTAGAACATCCTTAAGCATTCATAGGCCATTCCTATAAATAGGAAAAGCCTTAGGACACCCAAAACACAATTGTGCAATACTTGAACATACATACTTGCAATTGGCAATCCATTCTTGTGGGCAATGAGATAATTTTGGGCTACTTGTTACAACCCTAATTTTGGGTTCATTTGGTGAGAAATGTAATTTCTCATATTAAAAATATTTGAACAACAAATGAGATAATTTGTTTTGAATAAATTTTCGTTTACAGTAGCCTTGATGATTTTGTTGTGGGCTTTATTGGCTATTGGGCCCAAATAACAAGGAAATTCAATTAATAAATGAATAATTGAGTTTTTGAGAAAAGAATGATGTGGAAACCTTTGCAAGGCAAAAGAATGTAATCCAAGGAAGGATTTCGTGCC
The DNA here is from genome assembly GCA_963693085.1 of Alisma plantago-aquatica. Taxonomy (NCBI): domain Eukaryota; kingdom Viridiplantae; phylum Streptophyta; class Magnoliopsida; order Alismatales; family Alismataceae; genus Alisma; species Alisma plantago-aquatica. Next base: position 673,419,381 of record OY856409.1, on the reverse strand, counting down.
TCTTGGGTTCCTTGGGTTCCAAGGAGTCCCAAGTTGCATAGAGAATGAAATAAGAAAAGAAAAGAGCAATTAAGTAATCCTTTATTAAGAAAGAAAATGAAAACAATGAGAAAATGTGGAAAATAAGTGAAAAGAGGAGTAATTGAGTTATCCTTAGTGGGATTTCGTATCCCAAGGATTTTTAATGATAAAAGGAATACCAATGAGGAAAATAAAAGAGAAATAAAGAGAAATCCTCAAAAGGAAATATTTTAATAAGAAATCAACATGATAATGAGAAATAATGTATATAGATGCATCTAGAAGGATAATAAGTATCCTTGAAAAGTAATTTCAAATTATTAGAGTTTCTTGACGTCCAAGGAACCCTAATGGAGAAAAAGAAAGAGGAAATACCAGTAATTGCAAAATAAAAGGACAATGTGATACTTTAGTAATGAATTTTGTGATATTGATAAAAAGGAAGTAATTGCTATTAAAAGAGAATAGAAATTCATGGACAATGAATAAAAAGGGCAAGTACAAAGAAAAGGAGAGAGGAATTTCGAATACCCATATAATAGAGAAAAACCAAGGATAAAGGAGATGAAGAATATTGCTTATCTTTGAAGGAATTGATTTCCTACTTGGAAAGAGACTCCTTGATTAGTGAATAGCGACCTAAGGCTTCTTTCCTCACCCTATATAAAGGGTAGACCCTCAGGATCGAGTTCCAGGGAAAATCCATGCGATACACTCTCTCTCCTCCTCCTTCTTTATCTTCATATTCTTCGATCGAACCCTAGCCATATGGCTGGTGATTTCCTAGAGCAACAGAGAGCAGTGGAGTTGTCACGACGGAGGAGCAAAGGGATACAATGCCAAATAGGGCTCTACCATCGTCACAATGCCCAAGAACACCATGCAGCACCTGCAAGGGGCCGGAGCCATGGCTGTGGACCGCGTGCCTGCCCTGCCCAAACTGACCATCTAGGTCGTGAGCTGGGCTGTGCCTAGATGCGGCAGAGGCCATCGAAGCTAGAGTGGAGGGTGGCAACGTGGTTCAAGCACTGAGAGAGGGGGGAGGCGGACCCCGACGCACAGTAGGTCGACGCTCAATAGGAGCGTCACGAGGTTGGAGAACCAGGCGATTGGACAAAAATGCCCTTCCAGGGCTTGAAGAGCTAGTTTGCCACACGGGGGTATTTAAGTAATATCTTTATATTTTAAGTCATCGAGTTGCACAGGCAAGGAATGCACATGCGGGCTGACATGGCAGCCCCTCATTGGCTGTGGTAGGCATTTTCTTACAAAAATCATAACTAATTCTAGGGAACTCGGATTAAAACAAGTCATATATGAAATTTGATCCTCAGAATGAGAGAAACACAAAGAAATTATGTTTGAAGCCTGATTCTAATTGAAATCTGAAAAGTAATGGAAGTAATAATCTTTAATACTTTAATGATTATGAAACCCTATTTTGAGATGATTAATATGTTTAGTAGGGTTTAATGGGTGTTTAAAGTTGGTATTAATGTGTTAATGATAAAAAGGAACATTAGGAACAAAAAGGATGATTTTTGCACATAATTGGTTAATTTAGAGTTTTATGTGCATACATATGCTTTAATGGGCCTTGAAACCCTAATGTTGATAATGGTGACTTTTAATAGCTTTAGTTGTTTAAAATCATTATTAAAGTCGAAATATGATGGTTCTAAGTTATTTTGAGTACAAAAGTCCTTAATTTTGGATTAATACCCTTAATGTAGTAATTAGGGTTTTCTCATGAATAAAAGGTAGAAGTGATGGTAAAACGAGTTCATATGTTAATTAGACCCTAATAAACTTTGAATGGAAGATAAAGGCATATAATGATCTTGACATGGATTAAAAGGGTAAAAATAGTAGCTTTAATGTAAAAGAAGCTTAATGAATTTAATTGATGGTTAATGGTGCCTTTAAATCTAAGAATAGGGTTATATGTTGATTAGAAAAACCTTAATATTAAAGAATAGATGAGATAATTAGGGTTTATGAGTAATGGTATAAAATTAGGGTTTACTATGGTAAAAGATGAAGGGAAACCCTAATTGCAAAACAAAACCATAAAATGGACACAGAAACCCTAGAAAGTGAATCCAAGTCAATAAAGTAGGTTCTTGATAAAGTGTGTAATAAATAGAGTACATATTCTTTTTAGGAATTATGTGATTGTTGAATTGCTTGGATTGCATGCTTGGTTGGATTTTCTTAATGCTTGTGAAATCATCAAATCAGGTATGTGGTTACGCTTATGATTATCCCGACTAGTTTTCCGGGGATTTTATCGACGTTTCCCTCATGGCTTGAAACAACTGTTGGATGCATTTATTTCATGCAACTATAGAGTGACTATGACTATCACTATGAATATACATGTATAACTGGCTAGATCCGGGTCCACCTCTATTACTTTGAAAAGGCTAAAAAGGGGTAATCCTAGAGCAAGGTTTAGGTTACCGAGAGCTAGAAATTGGGCTACCTACGTGTAGCGCCATGAGACTCTTTAGCGTACCATGAGTTAAGGAGTAGTCTACCTATGAGTAGTTCCATGTGACTCAACCCTAGAAACTGGTTCACTTGATAGGTGGATCATGAGGGGTTTAATGGGGACAACACAGAGGATAGGGTACCCTTAGATCGCAGAGTTATATTTAAAGCATAATCTTGGTTGTTAAATGATTAATTGAATGATTACGTTGTTATCATAGTTGCACGTTTATAGTTTCCCCCACATACCAGCTTCGGCTGACCGACATTTTGTTTGTCAGCATTTTAGGTACAAGCCAAAAGGACAAACAGTAAATCGACATATTGTGAATTCACAAATTGAAATACAAGGAGGATTAGTTAGAATAGTACTTCATATGTGGATAGAAGTTTAGAGATCCAAATTTTCAAAAGGTATGCAAAAGGTTTATTTTTCTTACCACTTTTCAGTATAGTCTGTTAAAATTTAATAATTATTCTTGGTTAATTGTCGAACCTTTGATCTGGAAGTTATGGGTGCAGCTTCAACCTCTCGGTCTCCCTTAATTGGGGGTTATCGGAAGGTGGGGTCGTAACACTACTACTCATTACTCCCTTAGAAGATGTTTTCTTTGACATTTGTGCCTCTTAAATCAGTTGGTTTTTTTGATCCTTACATTTTGGTTTTCAATGGGCATCCTTTCAAATGATTTAAGGGGAGAACAAATTTAGGGGGAGTTTTAACATATGAATTTAATGGGTATCTTTTTGAAATGACAAAGGGGGAGATATAATATAAATCTTAAATACTCAATCAATGAGTTTCATAATCTCTTGGCTTTACATTAAAAGTTGCTATATTCCCTAAGAGTTAGACATTATGTTCCATACTTCTTTGGGAATAATAAGCACACATTTCATAAATAAGAGAAGGACTACACAAGGTAAATCTCAGGTATGAAACTCAACTCATTTTAAGATTATTTGATTTATATTTTGGAAATGTTTGTCATCTTCAAAAAGGGGGAGATTGTTGGCTAAATGGACATCATTTAAATCCCTTTGTTTTGATAATGACAAACATTTCATTCTTGTGGATCTAACGTGCTACTTGAGTGTTGTAGGAACAAAGTGGATGACTAACCTTTGGAAGATCTATATGCTCAAAATGCTTTAATTTCCTGATTGTTATCAAATGTAAAAACTTGTACAAGTATATAATGTAAAAGTACTTAAATATCATGTAAATCAAGCATTTATATATTCCCTAGCCATTCACAACACTTAGATAGGTCATTCCATACAATAGTGTCACAACTGCACACTCATACACACACTTAGTATTTATCTAGAACCACCAAAATAGAGACATTCTCGATCGAACTAATTGTCAACCGAGGCACACTCGTTCGAACATCTTCTCGACCAAGAGTCTCCCGGGTTAAATCTTTTAATAGGTTCTGTAGTCGTTAGACACAACAGACAAGGTAGTCGGGAGTTGGAATTGAACGTTATATACACTTGTTCCAGACTGTCTGTTGGTCGACAAAGTGTTCGACCGAGAATCTCTCGGTCGACAAAGGCTTCGACCGAGAAGGTGTCTGTTTGCACTTTTCAGAATTAATTAACTAGCCGTTGCTAAAGTAATTAGTGGATACCTAACAGCTAGTTGAGTACTTAAACGCCCCTAGAAAGTGTCTAGAATGTACTTAAGCATCATTGGCCATTCCTATAAATATGACATGCCTTAGGACACCCAAAACACACTTGTGCAATTCTTGAGCATACATACTTGCAACTGGCAATCCATTCTTGTGGGCAATTGAGCAACTCCAACATTTGCTTTTCATTTCCATTGCTCCTATTTCGTGTCCTATAGGCTAGCATCTCCTACCCACTGCACTTTCACTTTCATACACTTTGGTTAGGATATCAAAATGCTTTATATAGGAAATCAAGCCTTGTGCTACAACGGTAATTGTAATTTCCATTTTCCCTTCTTGTTCTTTCTTATTTCTTGTACTCTCCTTGCTACTCCTAGGGTTGGAGGCTATGGATTGGAGAGGGTTTGATCTTCATGACGGAGAAGGAGGACTTTGGACTACTTCAAGAAGGTTGTCTCAACGGGAAGCTACTTCAAGAGGAAGGCTACTTCAAGGGGGAGCTTGAAGTTACTTCCAGGAAGGCTGCTTCGAGGTTGGTGGGACTAATTCTAGGTGAAGGCTGTCCAAAGGGTGGTGAAAGTGTTTGTAATTTTATGTAACATCCTTGCAAAGTAATAAAATTTAAATACTTTCAAAATCCCAATTGGAAACAATTGGGTAGTGGACTGACTCCCTTAGTTTTTGCTAAGGGTGGAACCACTCTAAACACCTTGCCTCTTTCTTCTTATCTCAATTGTGGTTGCTTGAGTTGAATTATTGTTAAAATAATTATAAAAACCTATTCACCTCCCTCTAGTGGTTTTTCAATTGGTATTATAGGAAGGCTTCAAGGAACCTTAACAAAGTCTTGAAGAATGGGTGACGGGGTACTCAACAACCTCAACTTGGAAGGGACACTCGTGGCTAGTCCTCCACCTTTTGATGGAACTAACTACACCTACTAGAAGAGGAGGATGCAGTTCTACTTCCAGGGAATTAGCTGGGATCTCTAGAGGATGGTGTCAAATCCACATGACTTTCCTCAAATAGAGTATGCAACTTGGGATGTTAATACGATAAGATCAGCCCAAATGAATGTAAAAGCGGTAAGTATACTCTATTGTTCAATTTCCGCTGGTGAATTTAATAGAATATCAAATTGTGAAACAACATATGAGATATGGCATAGACTCTCCATAACCTATGAAGGAACTGTTCAAGTTAAGAATTCTAAAATCGGAATGCTTAAATAAAAATTTGAACAGTTTTGTATGGATCAAAATGAGTCTACTAGTGAAATGTATGCAAAATTCTCTTCTATTGTGAATGGTTTAAATGCTTTAGGTAAAGTAATCAACGAAGAAGATCAAGTATAAAAAATCCTTAGGTCTCTTCCTCCCAAATACAAGCCCAAGGTGACTGCTATTGAAGAAGCAAATGATCTCTCCTGACTAAGAATGGAGCAACTCATTGGCAACTTATTAGCACATGAGGAAACCTTAGACGAAGAAGAATGATGAGAGCGTGAACTTCAACAAGGAAGAAAGAAAGATATGGCTCTAAAAGCTTCAAAGATCATCACCCAAGAAAGTGATGTAATAAGTGATGGGAATGAAGGAGAAGAAGCTCTAATTGTTAATGGTAAGAAATATAGAAGATTTAGATCTAACAAAGTTGTTGGTTCTTCTTCTTCCTCTCCTAGGTGTTTTGAATATGGAAAGAAGGGACATCTCAATAATGAATGTCCTAAAGCAAATAAAGGAAAGAAAAGCTCATCCAAGAAGAAGGGAGAAAAAACATACAAAGCTATATGGGATGTGTCGAGTAATAGTGAAAGTGGAGAAGAGAATGTGGAGTGCCTCATGGCCAAAGAAGATGATAATGATGATTCTCAAGAGGTAAGCCTTCTTGATTTGCCAAAAGAAGATCTAATTGTTAGTCTACAAGATACTCATGATAAATATGTTGATTGCAAAAAGAAACTAAAAAAGGTTACTAGAACTAATGAGGATCTATATGCTAGATTGAATAATCTTTCTTTCAAAAAGGACAATATCGCTTCTGTAAATTTGAACTTGAAATCATCTTTAAATGATTGCAATATGAAGTTGCTTACTTTAGAAACGAATCATGATCTTCTTTCTCAAGAAAAGTTTGATTTGCTTGCAAAATTGAATAATTTTCAGACTCAACCTATCCTATGTAATCATCTAGATTATGATGCTATTGTTAAGGAAAGAGATGCTTTATCATTTGATCTAGATCAAGCAAAGTTAGATATCCAAAAGAAAATTGATGAGATTGCAAAGTTACAAAAAGAAGTTAGTAGCTTGAGAAATAATGGTATTCTTGATAAGATCCAAAAGAACTCTTCTGGTTATAGTGGAAGATGAGGTTTATGATATGCTCTAAAAGAACACACTTATCAACCAAAACCTAGGAGAACTCAAGCACCCAAGACCAAGATCATGTTTGTACCCAAGAACACAACTCAAAATCCTAGAAAGAGAAATGAAATTGATTCTATTTGCTGTCATTATTGCTTGCGTCTTGGACATTACTCTTTTTCATGCCCTTATAAGAAGAAGGGTTCTGAATTAGTTTGGGTCCCCAAACCTCAAACTTAGAAGATTTGAATGTAATTTAGTTGAGATATGATCTAACACTTCATTTGAACATCTCAATATCTTATCTCAACTAAGTAGATAGCTTAATGTATTGATTTAAATTCAAAACCGATACAAACAATTTACTGAAACAAACAAAAACATTCTCGATTGACAAACAGTTCGATCGAGACATCCTCAGTCGAGAAAATATTCAACCAACAGAATGTCTGTGATAAATATGAAATCTACAACAGAATTTATAATGAAAACAATAACTATTCCGGATGAAGAATTTTCGATCGGAGCAAATATCGGTCGAGAAATCGTCAATGAAATAAATTTCTATTTTTGATCAATTTCAACCTATACATCAGTAACTTTCTCGACTGAAAAATTGCTTGATCGAGACATCTGTCAGTCGAAATATTTGTCGACCGAATGAAGATCTGCTCAGTTTAATTTGTTAAATCATGTTCAGTTCATTGTTAAATGTACCTAACCATAATGGACCATCACATGGGTACCAAAACCTATATTTTATTGTAGGATTGGTAGTTGATAGTGGATGTTCCAAACACATGATCGGGAACAAGGATGCATTTTAAACTCTTGAAGAAAAGAAAAGCGGAACAGTCACTTTTGGAGACAACGGTAAAGGTAAAATTGTTGGAATAGGTAATATTGGTACAAACCTTGAAATAAAGACTGTTTTACTTGTTGATGGTTTACACCATAATTTAATAAGTGTCAGTCAATTTTGTGATCGTGGATATGATGCTTTATTCAACAAAAACTACTGCAAGTTACTAATAGAAAACACTACAAATGTTGTTTATGAAGGAAAAAGAGTTGGAAATCTATATATTCTTAGACCTAACTCTATGCAATCTGTAGTTGGAAAATGCTTACTTGCAAAAGAAAATTCTTTACAAGTATGTCATAGAAAATTAGGTCATGCTAGTTCACATAATATCAAAAAGCTAGTCAAATATGATCTTGTTTGTGGTTTGCCTAAGTTATCTTTTGATCAATTTGAGAATTGTGAACCATGTACTTTGGGTAAACAAACTAAAACCTCTTTTAAACCCAAAAACATGCTTAGCACCAGTAGATCACTAGAACTTATTCATATAGATTTGTTCGGACCTATGAGGACACAATCGATTGGTGGGAAAAGCTATTGCTTTGTTATTGTTGATGACTATAGTAGATTTACATGGGTACATTTTCTTGCAAATAAAGATGATACTATTCAAGTTTTCATAGATATTTGTTCAAAGATTGAAAATCAATTACAAAACAAAATATGCACAATTAGAAGTGATCATGGTGGCGAATTTGAGAATCATTTTTTTGAAGAATTCTGCATATCTCAAGGCTACACTCACAATTTTTCTGCTCCACACACTCCCCAACCAAAAGGCATAGTTGAAAGGAAAAATCGGTCATTACAAGAAATGGCTAGGACTATGATGCTTGAACATAATACACCTAAAACATTTTGGATTGAAGCAGTAAACACAGCTTGTTATGTGCTAAATAGAGTAACCGTACACTCTTATTTGAAGAAAACACCATATGAAATCATGTATACTAAGAAACCAAGGGTTGACTATTTTCATACTTTTGGCTCAACTTGCTATATCTTGAACACAAAAGATGATAGAGAAAGTTTTGACTCTAAATCACAAAAAGCCTTTTTCTTGGGATATTCAACTTCTAGTAAAGCATTTAGAGTTTACAACACTATCTCTAGAAAAGTTGAAGAATCCATTCACATTACTTTTCATGATGAACAAAAACAAAGTGATAACATAGTTGATATTACTCATCAAATCGAAGATTTAACCATATAAATTAAAGATGATCAAAATACTGAAAATGATCAACAAATTGAGACACAACAACCCATTGAGACACAACAACCCATTCCTAGAATTATTAAGGATCATCCTCAGGAACTGATCATTGAAAATCCTAAGGATAAAGTAAAAACCCGATCATCCTTTAGAGATGTTGCAAATATGGCATTTGTATCTATAATTGAACCTAAGAAGGTAACTGAAGCTCTAAAAGATGATTATTGGATCATGGCAATGCAAGAGGAATTAAACCAATTCACTAAAAATGACGTATGGGACTTAGTTCCTAAATCTCAAGATAAAACCATTATTGGAACTAAGTGGGTTTTTAGAAATAAGTTGAATGAAGCCAGGGAAGTAGTAAGAAATAAAGCTAGGTTGGTAGTACAAAGGTATAATCAACAAGAAGGAATAGACTTTGATGAAACTTATGCACCAATGGCAAGACTTGAAGCCATTAGAATGTTACTAGAAATAGCTGCCCAAAAAAACATCGAACTATTACAAATGGATGTCAAAAGCGCATTTCTTAATGGAATAATACAAGAAGACGTATATGTTTTTCAACCACCTAGTTTTGAAATTACGAAAAAGGTGACTATGTATACAAACTTAAAAAAGAACTTTATGGTTTAAAACAAGCACCTAGAAATTGGTATGAAAGGCTCAAAAACTATCTCCTTGACAACAACTTTTTAATTGGAAATTCAAATTCTACTTTATTTTTCAAAACATATAAATTCGACTTTCTGGTTTTTCAAATTTATGTTGATGATATTATCTTTGGTGCATCAAATGAATCTTAATGCAAACAATTTAGTGATATCATGCAAAAGGAATTTGAAATGAGTCTCATGGGAGAATTGACTTTCTTTCTTGGTTTTCAAATCAAGCAAATGCCCGCTGTAATTTTTATAAGCCAAGAGAAGTATACAAATGAACTTTTAAAATATTTTGGGATGGAACATTGCAAACATGGTACCACTCCAATGGCTACCTCTACTAAAATTCATAAGGATGAAAATGGGGAACCCATTGATGATTCCTTATATAGAGCCATAATTGGTAGCTTGCTTTACTTAACCGCTTCTAGATCAGACATCATGTTTTCTATTGATCTTTGTGCTAGATTTCAATCACAACCTATGCAAACTCATTTTCAAGCCGTCAAACAAATTTTAAGATATTTAGATGGCACTACAAGTTATGGTCTTTGGTATCCTAAAGGACAATCTTTGGACTTTAAAACTTATATCGATGTCGATTACGCTGGTTGTCGAATTGATCGAAAGAGCACAAGCGGAAGTTGTTTCTTGTTAGGAAAGCCTTAGTTTCTTGGTTTAGTAAGAAACAAAACACGATTGCCCTCTCTACAACTGAAGCTGAATATATGGCAGCCGAGTCTTGTTGTGCTCAAGTGATTTATATGCAACAAGTTTTAAACGATTATGGTTTTACATTTTCATCCATGCCTATCTTTTGTGACAGTACAAGAACTATATACTTGGCACATAACCCTATTTTACACAGCCATGCCAAGCATATTGAAATCCGTCATCATTTTCTAAGGGATCATATCTCTAAAAATCATGTATCTCTTCATCATGTTGATACGGAAGATCAATTGGCTGATATTTTCACAAAACCGCTTCCATTAGATCAGTTCAATAAAATAAGGAAGCAACTACTCATTACTCCCTTAGAAGATGTTTTCTTTGACATTTGTGCCTCTTAAATCAGTTGTTTTTTCTGATCCTTACATTTTGGCTTTCAATGGCCATCCTTTCAAATGATTTAAGGGAAGAACAAATTTAGGGGGAGTTTTGACACATGATTTTAACGGGTATCTTTTTTAAATGACAAAGGGGGAGATATAATATAAATCTTTAATACTCAATCAATGAGTTTCATAGTCTCTTGGCTTTACATTAAAAGTTGCTATATTCCCTAGGAGTTGGAATTTATGTTCCATACTTCTTTGGGAATAATAAGCACACATTCCATAAACAAGAGAAGGAATACACAAGGTAAATCTCAGGTATGAAACTCAACTCATTTTAAGATTATTTGATTTATATTTTGGAAATATTTGTCATCTTCAAAAAGGGGGAGATTGTTGGCTAAATGAACAACATTTAAATCCCTTTGTTTTGATAATGACAAACATTTTATTCTTGTGGATCTAACGTGCTACTTGAGTGTTGTAGGAACAAAGTGGATGACTAACCTTTGGAATATCTATATGCTCAAAATGCTTTAATTTCATGATTGTAATCAAATGTAAAAACTTGTACAAGTATATAATGTACAAGTACTTAGATATCATGTAAATCAAGCGTTTAGATCTTCCCTAGCCATTCACAACACTTAGACATGTCATCCCCTACAATAGTATCACAACTGCACACTCATACACACACTTAGTATTTATCTAGAACCACCAAAATAGAGACATTCTCAGTCGAACTAATTATCGACCGAGACTCACTCGGTCGAACATCTTCTCGACCGAGAGTCTCCCGCGTTAACTCTTCTAATAGGTTTTATAGATGTTAGACACAATAGAGAAGGTAGTCGGGAGTTGGAATCGAACATTATATACACTTGCTCCAGACTGTCCTTCGGTCGAAAATGAGTTCGATCGAGAGTCTCGCGGTCGACAAAGACTTTGACCGAGAAGGTGTCTGTCTGCACTTTTGAGAATTAATTGACTAGCCATTGCTAAAGCAATTAGTGGATACCTAACAGCTAGTTGAGCACTTAGAACCCCCTAGAAAGTGTCTAGATCATCCTTAAGAATTCATAGGCCATTTCTATAAATAGGACAAGCCTTAGGACACCCAAAATACACTTGTGCAATACTTGAACATACATACTTGCAATTGGAAATCCATTCTTGTGGGCAATTGAGCCATTCCAACATTTGCTTTTCATTTCCATTGCTCCAATTTCATGTCCTATAGGCTAGCATCTCCTACCCACTGCACTTTCACTTGCATACACTTTGGTTAGGAGATCAAAACGCTTGATATAGGAAATCAAGCCTTGTTCTACATCGATAATTGTAATTTCCATTTTCCCTTCTTATTCTTTCTTATTGGTTGTACTCTCCTTGATACTCCTTGGGTTGGAGGCTACATATTAGAGAGGGTTTGATCTTCTTAGAGGAGAAGGAGGACTTTGGACTACTTCAAGAAGACTGTCTCAACAGGAAGCTACTTCAAGAGGAAGGCTACTTCAAGGGGGGAGCTTGAAGTTACTTCAAGGAAGGCTGGTTCGAGGTTGGTGGGACTACTTCTAGGTGAAGGCTGTCCAAAGGGTGGTTAAAGTGTTTGTAATTTTATGTAACATCCTTACAAGGTAATAAAATTTAAATACTTTCAAAATCCCAATTGGAAATAATTGGGTAGTGGACTGACTCAGTTTTTTCTAAGGGTGAAACCATTCCAGACACCTTACCTCTTTCTTCTTATCTCAAGTGTGGTTGCTTGAGTTGAATTATTGTTAAAATAATAATAAAATCCTATTCACCCCCCCTCTAGTGATTTTTCATGACCCAATAGGGGATCCACTCATATGATACATTACAAGAGACATTTAATGATAAAGCAACAGAAACAAAACTATTACAAAGTTACATAATTTTTGTTGTATAATTGTTCCTCACCATACAAGGTGGAATGAATAATAAAATAAAAGGTATACACCTACGAACATGTAAGGTCGGTTGCAGAGGGCAAACCAACTATCCCAAGATATCCTCAATGGCCAAATCCATGTATACGATCCTTTAGCATCTTTGTCTTCTAATGTACTTAAACCTGGGTGGAAGGGAACATCACCCAGAAGATAGGAGACAACATAGAGGTTATCAAAGAGCTGAGTATGTACATATGATAAACACTTTGGGCATTATATATGGTTATAAGTGCAGAAAGAGATGTTCCCACAAGAAGGGGGTTATTTACAATAAGGTAAGTTCAAAAGGAATATAACAAAAGAAATGAGGCGTATTAAAGTTCAGATTACAATTATAAAAAAAATGTCTTGCCATAGCACTTTAACACAATCACAACATAAAATAATAAACTTCTATATGCATAACAATGTAGACTAAATATACCTAAAATAGGGCCATAACACCATATGATCATGGCCTAAAAGAAATAAGGGTGGAAACGCACACCCCGGGCAAAATACGCACGCCCTTTATAAGTATGGTTGTGCATAAGTACCACCATTCTATATATTCTAGTCAAACATGTAGCATGCATAAATAGAATATCAAGATTGTCATTATAGTCAATTTCTCATAATTGGTAATCAAAGCATGATGGGTCCAAGAACCCATTATAAGCAAGGTATCACAACAACCAAATGAACATATTGAACTGAGAGTAGGAAAATATAAATGTCCAAGCAAATGGATTTTTAAGCAGAATAAAGTTTTAAGAGACGCCTCATTAAATAAATGTAGGTTCAGTCAAATAATGCCCAAAATAAAATAGAGGATGTACATACATGATCTCTAAGACTAATGGCTAACTCAATAGATATACTTGGTCCATAAAGCAAATTTTCACCCTAAAAATACATTAAGTATGTTAGTCAAACCAAAATGTACGTGTGTATAACCTACTATAGCTATATGTATATCTCTTATCCAAATTATCATCTCTAATGGTGTGTTAAGCTTTTATGTTTAGTTAGTGGACATAGGTTATAGTGTATATCACAATTTAGCTACGGACTATAACATTGGTGGATCAGACTCCATGTATGTGTGGTTTCATATGGTGCATTTATGTTCATAAAGTGGTCTAGGGTATCTCCCCTTTTCAATCCTAGGGTTTGTAGTTTCCCAATGCATATTAGTTCCATCATCATTACAATTCCTTGGTTCCCAATTATAAGGAATTATGATTCTACCATTCATGCATTAAGGCCTTAATATTTGGTGGTTATTATACCTCACTAGGGTTCACCAAGTTCATCATCGCATTAATCGACTCATACTCCCACTACTTACAATAATTCATAGGACTTACAGTCTTTATGCCAAAGTTCATGTCAATTGCATGTATGATATTTTATATATGCATACTTACTAATTTTAATGATACGAGAGTTTAGAACAACATGTTTTATTAGTGTAGAATCCATGCTTATGATCGTGTAAGAAATTTCCTTTACATATTCTCTCTCTTATATACCATCTTATACAAAATAGTCCAATCTAGATAACTACACCACCTATATTGGTTTTCATTATAAAATGATCTTAAGTTTATGTATGTGTATTAGAATTATGGCATTAAAATAACATATCTTAGTAGTCATGATACTCATTTTATGTGTTATCTAAGGATACACTAATGACCATTATTGTCTAGTATGCCACTAAGTATATTCTCATTGATCTATTTATAAAATTTATTGTTTAAAAGATCATTTACTGACCTATGCATGTTGGAGAACTGTTGATCAGTGTTCGATCTGATGGATTGCATCGAGGTTGATAGAACTACCATGAGATTGTGACACTTGGTTTTTTCTTGGGTAGCTAAAGTGAGAATCCCTCCTCCAATAGGTTCTCTCACCTGGAACCAGGAAAACACCATGATGTACTGAATCTGTAGGTCTTTAGCTTCATAGATTCTTCAGGATAGAACATTGGGTCAAGGTCACAGAGGAGACGAGCTTGCATCTAATTTTGGTGAGATTTGGTGAGGTATGAAGATGGGTTATGACCTTGGTAGACCTTGATTTCTGGCCTAGTTCAACTATGGATTTGTGCATTCATAATTGGCTACCAATAGGATGAGGATTGAGGACATTGTAGATGGGTTCATAGCAAGGTGTTTGGTCGAGCAAGGCTGCCCCATTGCAGAGGACACCTACAGCTTCAATGTTGAAGAAGGCTGGTGGCTATAGGTGGTGTGTGGTGGAGTTCTTGGAGTCTGAGCAACAATGGTAGCGCTGCACAACAAAGAAGGAGACTATGTAGAGGAAATCGTGATGAAGTTGAAGGAGGAGACATCCTTGTTGGACAATGATCAAAAGCTCTAGTTGTGGCATCTCCATGTGGTCACAACGGTTATTCATAGGAGGTGAGGATGAGATCAAGCTTCACAGGCAACCAGTGCATGGCAGGTGAAACTCTGACTCGTCATGAGACCAGCAGAGGTGACATATATGAAATCACTAGTGTGGTGGGGTGCTATGTTGGGTCCATGGTAGAGATGAAAGGGGCTTCAAGAGTCACCTATAGAGTGATGAATCTTTCCCAAAGGGACAGGGAGATGACGTCGTTGCACTAGAGGATATCGAGGGTCAGGGTAGTGGCCTCTGTCTTCCTCTATGCAACTGGCAACTGATTCATCTTGTCTTTGCGTTGGGAGCGTGCTACCGAGGTTATGGCGGTGGCTCACCATCAGGTATGACAACGGCTACCCTAGATGCAGGAGACATAGTGCCAAGGTAAGGATGGTTTAGGATGGTGAGGTTCAGGAGAACAAGGGAAGAGGAAGACAAGGATGAGGTTTATCTGAGGAGAGCATGAATAATGGCCTGTAGGCATTGCTCTCACTGGCCGGATTCAACGGCAGAGGTAGTGTGGTAAAGGACGATGACCGAGCGTTTGTTAGACCCGGTAAAAGTGGATCATGAGCCACCCTAAGTCGTGAGAAGGTAAGTAGGTAACACGACCAAAATAAGGTAATAAAGAAAAATGCACGGAACATAGAAAAAGGAGTGTGACATGGAAATAAATCTCATATATAGCACTTAACTTACTTCCTATTTTAAAGTAATCTTATTAGGGGTGTAATTGATACCCGATTAGGCCCAAATTGGTATATTAGATAATTAAGATATGAGGAATCCAAATTTGTCATCAATTCCACATTTACAAATGTTTATATATAGATTTTGTGATTCTATACTATGCACCCATTTGATGTATTTACTCATCTTGATTAATTAATTGTGTCACTGTATGACATATTAATTCAATATCTTTCATCATATCACCCACGTGAATGTTTTAGATTGTCAAATTAGAGACAAGCATAATATTCAGAATACTTGTTCATTAAGTCTTGTTACTGAGTGTATTATCATTATTTTACCTTAATTATCAAATATCAAGGGTACTCCTCAATTCATGATACCATTAGATTTGATTATTCCTAATGCCTTTTGAATTGCAGATAGGGGCCTAGAAGAAGGGAGGGTTAGCTTATATGCCTAAAATTAAGTTCGTTACACTTTACCTAGTAGGAGACCTAATAGAGTAGGGAATCACAATCACCCTCATCCTCACCAATAATATTTGATGATAATGATGTGTTTGCCTCTAGAATATAAACAAACTATTTTGTGCAAGTCACCGTCATATTTAAATTACATTTTTTTGATGCAACTTTATATTGTTTCATTCGTTAATGTATATGTTCTATAAATTATTGACATAATGGTTATACATTATCCATATATCAACGATGACGTAACCATTCCACTAATATGTATCTAATACATCTATTTGGTATTGATTTTAGGTATTAGGTACATGAATAGGATCTATGATGTCCCCATATTTTATAAAACTTAATCTGATGTGTGGCATCCAAATTGAAATCCTCACCTCAGTGAGAACTCCAGTTTAAACACCCCACACTAGGCTAAGAAGAAGAAAATTAGAGGAAGCCAGAAGGAAACAATCAGTAGCACATGTACATGAACAATCATAAAACCATACACACATGTTCACCATTCAACATATAGTTACAACTTGAACTGTTACATAATTGTTATTACATATTGAACAACAAACTTATACATATACATGTACTACTACTACTAAACAACAGGATCTTAAAACAATAGGTCCACCTGTAAATCAGCTCGCTACACAACTCTCAACTATCCTGGATCTTCAAGAGCATATAGCCACAACCTAAACAAAAGATTACATGCGGTACACGTCAGCACAATATTCAAGAATATTGTACTGAGTATGCCTACATGTCTGTTATATACCTCTCATCATATCTTGGCAATAAGATAAAACTAATATACTTGGCAGTAACATAAGAATATAAGAAAAGCATATACTTGCACAAAGATGTTCATTAGCAAAATAGAACACATATTTTAAGCACATTTTCCATTATATATCCATGTATTTGCCACATGAGGGAATAATGCATCATCTCTGCTACCAAAGAGAATGAGATGTAAGGCCTTATGATCTACTACCAAAGACTTAGATCATTGTACAATGTGATCTGCTACCAAAGTGAATGATCACTTTCAAGCACTATGCTACCAAAGAGAATTAGTGCTTTCATATAATGGAACAAATATATTATGTTTGATGGGTTCATAGAAATAAGTATGGAGAATCATGCAACATATCATACAAGAACAATCATTTCATCCAATATCATATGCCAAGTATTTTACTACACATATAACACAAGCATATTGTATAATAAGCCAAGCAAGAAGTAATGGCGTACCTTGATCAAGAGAAACCTAATCATCACATATTCTCATGTCATATATATCCTTGGTCAACCCTAATTAAGACAAGATCACATATCACTAACAAGTTCTCATCGTCATAACCCTAGTTATATCCATTTTAGGGTTTAGCTTTGTCATTAGGATATGTGCATCATTACTTATATTCTAATCTTATATTTATCTTACTAATGTCATATTCCAAATTATAGTTCATTAACTGATAATCATGTTTTCCATCATTATGTGAAAATATGTACATTATGTCACACTCATTAGTCAAATTAGGGTTACATCTTATGTATTAAGAGTCAAATTCATATAACATGAGATTCATATATTTCACTGATATCAAACTTACATATTAGCTTCCAGTTACAGATATGAGGGTGTTCCATAAATTCCATCATTTATTGAGCATGTATGTATTTATTGCATTTTAATTAGGGGTTTTAGACCTAATTAGACATATGGAGCAAATTACATGATTTCATACATCAACATCATCATATCTGACTCTATATGCATTATAAACATGATTATAGACTTGCTGACATTTTCCATAATTTTAGGCCATTGTTTGATATTTATTATCTATTAAACAACAATTACACATCTTACATGATATCACTGAGATTAATGCTTCAAAATCCTAATATTATAGTTCTATCTTGTTCTATGCATTTTTCTGAGAATTTCAATACCTTATTTGTAATTTTTTGATAAATGTAATGATTTCTATGAATTATATAAGAACTGAGCGTTTCTTAAGAAATTACCTTTTTGGGCCAACAACATATCACCACGTGGCATCCAAGGAGGCACTGCTCTTTGCTTGGACCGGTCGGATCTGAAGATGGATCCACAGATCTGTTAGCCCCAGTTTGGCCTCTCCCTTTCTCGCTTTCTCTCATGCCTGAGTCCCCAACAGGACTCCGCTTCAGCGACGCAGCCGCCGCTGCCGCCTGGGAGAGTCTAGCGAGGGATCCACGTGGGTTGGATTCCGCACTGAAAGCTTGCACCCCCACCATCAGACTCATGGTGGTCGTCCGTGTGTGTGCCCTGTCTCTCTACAACCCAAGGCGTCACCCCAATTTCCTGGTCAGAGTAGCTCCGATGCAGCAAAAAGCAACCTTTCCTTTTTCTCTTCTCGTCGACCTGCGTGAACACCTCCTCCTCCTACGGCTTGTTTTTCTAGCTTGGTATGGCTAGCGATGGTTGCGACTCACTAGGCACCACCGTGAGACTGGTCTCCAGTGAGAGATCAGCCATGATATCCTCCTCCTCGCATTCTCACACGATCAAGACCATTTCCCGGCACTCCAACAGTGCTATGTTCTTCTGGGTTGATAGCATAGCCCACTTGATAAAACTGACGAGTAGTAGGTTGGGGATCCTCTCCATGTCTGTTGATACACCACCTTCATGACGCCTCCATTCTCCGCTTGGCACTTCCTGAGAGCGGCCACAATTCTAGGTGTTTTCGTGAGGTTCTTCTCCGGCAAGCAGTTGGCAGACAGATGCTCCTCTTAACCACCGTAGCTTTGCTTCTAATGGTGTACTTTACTCTACCCAAACCTTTACGGCTCCTCAGGTGCACAATCATGCCTTCAGATCCCTATCCATCGTGTTACAGCTCGAACTTGTGGTAGTTGGTGCTCGTCTCCTCTCTTCTAGTCCTATTCTTCTCTTTTCTGCTCGTGGGGTGTGCTGCTATGCTCCAGTTGAAGCAACGAGCTGGGTGAGGGTCAGGGTGGATATTCTTGATGGAAAGCGAGGCCAACTGCCCACTCCTAGTCACACATCCTTGTAGTGGCATCTTGGGTGAATCATGGGCACCCCACATCTTAGTCACAAATCGTAGGAGGTCGAGGACAAAATACGACCGTCAGATCCAGGTTATACTACCTAGATGAAAGTGAGCTATTGGGAAATTCATGGACTAGCCCATAACCAGGGTGCGTGATACCATCTGACATCCATAACTTAGCCTAAAACTCAAGTAGCTTGGTCAATAATACACATTAATTTATCATTTTTAAACCTCAATAACTTCATCTGGGAACATCTATTGTTCATCAAATTTTAACCATAGTTTTATCACCGCTCAAGGTACTTTCCATTCAAGTTTGGTTTGCAAAACTGAATTGATAGACCATTCAATTAAATACCTCAACAAGGCATAAAATGAAGGATCTTAATCATTATGCCAACCTCACATCAACACACTTACTTTGTCAAAAGCTTGGAACTCTCAATATAACTCAACCATATGATTTCACTTATGTCATTGGACATTTAGGTTTCTAAAAGTCCACTCCATCACATCCTACACACCTTAAAAGAAATTCCGTCCTCATAATTAAGCTAGAAAAACCACTTTGTCACATCATATACATCTTAAAAGAACTTTCATCCTTGAAAGTCAACCATACTCGTACTCCAAGGAAAACTACCATGTCTTCATCCACATGTAGGCACTATTCTATGTGTAACATATCCACAAAAGTTACCTGGAACCATGTTTCCAAAGCACTATTAGGGGGTTTTACAACCATCTTGGTGCACAAACACTCCATTCAAGGTTAAACTCAAGGTTTAGAAACTTAGGTTATGTCATGACATATCTCATATATCAGGGTTGCATCCTTATCTTAACCCGTGCATTATTATTCAACATCATATTACCATGTTCCAAAGGAGTTAATCAAAGTTAACCCATTATATCAAGGTGTCATAATCATTATGTTGTGTTAACTACCAAACTATATTTTCATCTTTATTTAGCACTAAGATTAACACCTCATGTAACATGTTTCATTCATATGATCTTATTTCATTACTCATAATAACTTACAACATTTAGTAGTGATTTCATAACAAGATTAACCAAAAATTTCACATTAATCATCATTATTCATGTACATGGTTAACCAATTATGCCTTGATATCTATTAAACCATCTCAAGGTTTTCATCATATCATGTCTCGAGATTAAATCACATCTTGCATGTACTATATCATGGTTGTGCTAAACCAACTTATGTGAGTAGCTAATTAAACATATATCAAAACTTTTATCTGGTCCAACTGAGGTTCTCCTGACCCATATCATGAGGGTAGGGCCATACTCAGACTCTCTGAGCTAACTCAACTCTATGAGTATCTCATATGCAAAAACCATATCTTCCCTCTCCGTCTAGGGTTTCGAGTATTCCTCATTGGCACTAGCTAATAGCTTCATTAGCTCTAGCCACATAAGCACAAACCAAAACATGCTACCACATATTATTCATAGGTCTTCTACCCATGAAACATGCTTACCCAAAACTCTCTTATACATACAACCACTAGATTCCTATATGAGAAACCACCAACCCGAGCATGAGGCTTCACAAAAACTAACATAGCTACCTCCTCCAGGGTCTTGTGCTCTCTCCCTCACCCAGATGGCAGGTTCTCAGATTCATTTCCACATGCACACATATATCGAGCCTCTCTCTCTATCTCTAGGGTTTGGTCCTCCCAAGGACATCTAGGGTTCAAGAAAACTATACGAATCATGCATAAAGCAACTCATCTCAATCACTCAGGAGTAGTCTAGTTTAGGACATATCACATATCTCATAATTCTCATATCATGGAGTTTAGGTTCTCTAACCTTCTCCCAATGGGTCTCACTCTCTCTGGAGTTAACCCCAAAACTGGTCCCAACACTAGAGGTCCTCCTTTGTAAAAGAGCTTGAGGCTCATGCTGACTCACATCTTATCTTAACTTAACATAACTTATCACATAAAATCCTAGTTACTTGCATCATAAAAACTCATCTTGCATCCTCAAACTGAACTTGGGTCCACAAATACAAACATATATCATCATAAACATCTTATGTCTTCTATATAAGACTTACATCATATCATCAAAACTGATATCATCTATTCCATCTATCATAATATACCAAATAAGGCTCTAGACATCTAATCTAAACTACTCTCTCTTCTAGACTGATGTCATTCACTTTCACTTAGGTTACATGACCACCTCCTACTCGTACATGTCTAGGGAAACATTTTTTTTAAATATACATAATAAAATATTATATAGTTTTTCTCTGATAAAACAAGCGTCAGAGAAAACTATCACGGTTCGACCCGGTTGGAATCCAAAACCAAATCCTGAAAATGAGTGTCCCACACATAGTAGAGAGTACAGTGTCATGAAAACTAGTGAAAAGGGTGAGAACAAGGGGCAGACTAGTGTAGCTACTCTAGACAACATGCACAATATGTCTAGGGTTTCTCTTTCCTTGATGCACATCATTTCCAAATAGTGCAACGTCCCATACCATTGCACTACAAGGAAAGAACGACATCTAAGGATTTGCTACCCAACAAGCACCAGTCTAGACCTGGTTCTCAAACATCTAGGTGCTAAACTATAGGCTAGGTCAGATCTAGTCTCTAAAAGATGACTAATATAACCCTAAAGATGATTAAGTTCAAGGTTTTCTTTAGTTTGAGTTGCATAATGAGCAAATGTCAGGCTTTGCTATTGTTCATGCTCTGATACCACCTGTGATGTCCCCAGATTTTCTAAAACTTAATCTGATGTGTGGTGTCCAAATTGAAACCCTCACCTCAGCGAGAACTCCAGTTAAACACCCCACACTAGGCTAAGAAGAAGAAAATCAGAAGGAAACAATCAGTAGCACATGTACATGAATAATAATAAAACCAAGCACACATGTTCACCATTCAACATATAGTTACAACCTGAATTGTTACATCATTTGATATAACATATTGAACATCAAACTTATACATATACATATACTACCACTAAACAACAAGATCTTAAGACAACAGGTCCACCTGTACATCAGCTCGCTACACAACTCTACTCTATCTTGGATCTTCAAGAGCATATAGCCACAACCTAAACAAAAGATTACATGCGGTACACGTCTGCACAATATTCATGAATATTGTACTGAGTATGCCTACGTGTCTTTTATATACCTCTCATCATATCTTGGCAATAAGATAAAACTAATATACTTGGCGGTAATAGAAGAATATAAGAAAAGCATATACTTGCACAAAGATGTTCATTAGCAAAACATAACACATATTTTAAGCACATTTTCCATTATTTATCCATGCATTTGCCACCTGAGGGAATAATTCATCATCTCTGCTACCAAAGAGAATGAGATGTAATGCCTTATGATCTACTACCAAAGAGTTAGATCATTGTACAATGTGATCTGCTACCAAAGAGAATGATCACTTTCAAGCACTATGCTACCAAAGAGAATTAGTGCTTTCATATAATGGAACAAATATATTATGTTTGATGTGTTCATTGAAATAATTATAGAGAATCATGCAAAATATCATACAAGAACAATCATTTCATCCAATATCATATGCCAAGTATTTTACTACACATATAATACAAGCATATTGTATAATAAGCCAAGTAAGAGGTAATGGCGTACCTTGATCAAAGGAAACCTAATCATCACATATTCTCATGTCATATATATCCTTGGTCAACCCTAATTAAGACAAGATCACATATCACTATCAGGTTCTCATCGTCATAACCCTAGTTATATCCATTTTAGGGTTTATCTTTGTCATTAGGATATGTGCATCATTACTTGTATTCTTATCTTATATTTATCTTACTGATGTCATATTCCAGATTATAGCTCATTAACTGATAATCATGTTTTTCATCATTATGTGAACATATGTACATTATGTCACACTCATTAGTCAAATTAGGGTTACATCTTATGTATTAAGAGTCAAATTCATATAACATGAGATTCATATATTTCACTGATATCAAACTTACATATTAGCTTCCGATAACATATATGAGGGTGTTCCATAAATTCCATCATTTATTGAGCATGTATGTATTTATTGCATTTTAATTAGGGTTTTTAGCCCTAATTTGTCATATGGAGCAAATTACATGATTTCATACATCAACATCATATCTGACTCTATATGCATTATAAACATGATTATAGACTTGCTGATATTTTTCCATAATTTTAGGCCATTGTTTGATATTTATTATCTATTAAACAAGCATTACACATCTTACATGATATCACTGAGATTAATGCTTCAAAATCCTGATATTATAGTTCTATCTTGTTCTATGCATTTGTTTTTGAGAATTTTTATACCTTATTTGTAATTTTATGATAAATGTACCGATTTCTATGAATTATATAAGAACTGAGCATTTCTTAAGAAATTACCTTTTTGGGCCAACAGCATGTCGCCACATGGCATCCAAGGAGGTGCTGCTCTTTGCTTGGACCGATCGGATATGAAGATGGATCCACAGATCTGTTAGCCCAGGTTGGGCCTCTCCCTTTCTTGCTTTCTCTCGTGCCCGAGTCCCCAGTAGGACTCCGCTTCAGCGATGCAGCCGCCGCTGCCGCCTGGGAGAGTCTGGAGAGGGATCCATGTGGGTTGGGTTCTGCACTGAAAGCTTGCACTCCATCCATCGGACTCATGGTGGTCGTCCGTGTGTGTGCCCTGGTCTCTATACAACCCAAGGCGTTGCCCTAATTTCCTGGTCAGAGCAGCTCTGATGCAGCAAAAAGCAACCCCTTTTTCTCTTCTCGTCGACCTGCGTGAACGCCTCCTCCTCCTCCAGCTTATTTTTCCAGCCTAGTATGGCTGGCGGTGGTTGCTACTGACTGGGCACCACCGCGAGACTGGTCTCCAGTGAGAGATCAGCCACAATATCCTCCTCCTCGCATTCTCGCACGATCACGACCACTTCCCGGCACTCCATCACTACTCTATTCTTCTGGGTTGATAGCACTGCCCACTTGAGAAAACTGATGAGCAGTAGGTTGGGGATCCTCTCCATGTCCGTTGATACACCACCTTCATGATGCCTCCATTCTCTACTCAACACCTCCAGAGAGCGGCCACGATTCTGGGTGTTGTCGTGAGGTTCTTCTCCAGCAAGCAGTTGGGAGACAAATGCTCCTATTTACCACCATAGCTTTGCTTCTGATGGCATCCTTTATTCTACCCAAACCTTTACAGCTCCTCAGATCCCTATCTGTCACGTTACAGCTCGAACTTGTGGTAGTTGGTGCTGGTCTCCTCTCTTCTAGTCCTATTCTTATGTTTTCTGCTTGTGGGTTGTGCTGCTATGCTCCAGTTGAAGCAATGAGCTGGGTGAGGGTCAGGGTGGATATGCCTGATGGAAAGTGAGGCCAACTACCCACTCCTAGTCACACGTCCT
The DNA here is from genome assembly GCA_963693085.1 of Alisma plantago-aquatica. Taxonomy (NCBI): domain Eukaryota; kingdom Viridiplantae; phylum Streptophyta; class Magnoliopsida; order Alismatales; family Alismataceae; genus Alisma; species Alisma plantago-aquatica. The sequence continues at coordinate 673,394,957 of OY856409.1, read as the reverse complement.
TGTAGTGGCATCCTGGGTGAATCATGGGCACCCCACATCTTAGTCACAAATCGTAGGAGGTCGAGGACAAAATATGACCATCAGATCCATGTTATACTGCCTAGATCAAAGCGAGCTATAGGGCAATCCATGGACTAGCCCACAACCAGGGTGCATGATACCATTTGACATCCATAACTTAGGCTAAAACTCAAGTAGCTTGGTCAATAATACACATTAATTTATCATTTTTAAACCACAATAACTTCATCTAGGAACCTCTATTCTTCATCAAATTTTAATCATAGTTTTATCACCGCTCAAGGTACTTTCCATTCAAGTTTGGTTCCCAAAACTCAATTGATATACCATTAAATTAAATACCTCAGCAAGACATAAAACTAAGGATCTTAATCATTATGCCAACCTCACATCAACACACCTACTTTGTCAAAATCTTGGAACTCTCACTATAACTTAACCATATGATTTCATTTATGTCATTGGACATTTAGGATTCTAAAAGTCCACTCCATCATAGGATCAATTCAGTAAACCCTAGCTTGATCAAATATAAGCCAAAGTCAATTCAAATGCACTTTTGTGGAATATGCCCTAAAACCCATTATTTATTGTAATCATTTGTATTGATGCTATGGGTTTAATTAATATGAGCACTTAAAATGAATGTTTAAGCACTCTAATGACATTTTCTAAAATTCATTCCAGGAAGTTTTGTCGGCCGAGTTTCAACTTTGATAAACTTGACTTGCACCCTTGATGGATTTTTGGAAGTTCTAGGGTCAGTTGAGTTTTCCCAGGACAAACTCGACCGACACTTTTGCATAGGAAAAACAAATTTAAGCCATTGGATGAGTTTCATCCAAGATAAACTCAATTGACACTTCAGATTTTCTTTGTCGCATAGTGCTATATGTCAAATTTTCTTAATTAAAACTCAACTGATCGCACTATACAGAGTGTACAAAATTACTGTTTCTAGCTGTTGGAGTGTTGTAAAACTCACAAATAATATGTTGTAACACCGCAAATGACTAGAAATCATTCTCAAATTCTTCTACTGGCTAGTAGACATCCCCAACTAGGTCCTTGGGCTTCATCCCAAGCTTGCTTCTTGTGCTCCTACTGAGTGGTTTTGTCTATTAAGTGCACCTTTATTTCTCTCTCTTACTAAGCAAAATGTCAATCTGAGTAATATAGGTTGTTTATGAGAGATCTACTTCCTTGTAATCATTGTGAAGTTTTCAATCTTTCCTTTTTCAATCCATTTTGTGCAAGCAAAGTTGGTGAAGGAGAAGGTGAAGGTTGAAGATCCTTGAGAAGAGTATGTAATTCCCTCAAGGAGGAGGACTTTTTGAAAGTGGGGAGCTCCTTAGTGAAGGTTTCTAGCTCATTGAAAAAGTGGGTAAGCCCTTGTAGAGGTTGAAGACTCTTTCTCTAAGGATAGGTATGACCTTGTAAGGTTTATTGGCTCCTTTATTCCTCAAAAAGGAAGGATAAGTATCATTTCCCTACAAAAGGAAGGTCATATTTTATGTCTTATAATGGAATATTATTATGTAATAGTTGTAAAACCTAGAGCTTCACTTCTCTAGATAGTGGGTGTACACTCTACTAGTTTGGAGTTTGGAACCACTATACATATATTGTTCTTGATCTCATTCAGTCTCTCTCATCCTTGCTATGTATGTTTAGTTAAACATCAAATTCCATATTTGCTATCTTATACCTTGAAGTAATTTAAAGATTTAAAGAATTTGGTTTAAGTGTTTGCATCTCTATTCATCCCCCCTCTAGAGCTCGTTGATCCAATAAGCAGTATCAGAGCCACAATCTTTTCAGACAAGATCTCCCACAAGACAAGAAGATGGGCGACAACCTTTTGGGGTCTCTAAACTTAGAGGGTGGATTCTCCATGTGACCTCCAATCTTTAATATCACAACTTCCTCTATTGGAACAGGAGGACGAAGTTCTATTTGCAAGGAATGATCTATGACATGTGGAAGGTGGTCATCCTTCCATACAAGGAGTTGGGAGGTGATGTTGCTACTTGGGATGAAGATAACTTGAACAAAGACCAATAAAATGTAGAGTTAAATGCAGAGGAAATAAGCATCATCTATGCATCCCTCATTCCTTTTGAATTCAACTAGATCTCTTCTTGGGAAACCACCTACAAGATATGGAACAAACTATGCATTACCTATGAAGGAACCAAACAAGTCAAGAAGTCTGATGTCTACATGCTCAAAGGCCTCCTTGATAACTTCAAGATGGGTAAGAGAGAGAGATTGGTAGAGATGTATACTAGGCTTAGCACCATTCTGAATGGTCTTTCTTCTTTGGGCCATCCTATGTATCAAGGCACCATCAACTCCAGTATCTTAAGATCTCTTTCGAAAAGGTCGCAATCCAAGGTGACCTCCATTGAAGAAACTAGAAGCCTTAGTGACCTTGCTACTAAAGAGCTCATTGGAAATCTCCAACCCTATGAGCCTAGACTTGATAAGAAAGAAGAAGAAGAAAATATACAAGAGAAGGAGTCCAAGAAGATGAAAGATAATGCCTTCAAATCTCAAGTGGAAGCTATGGTTATCCAACAACAACATGCTTGTTGGTATATTCCTCCTTCTAGTGAAGATGAAACCCCTAGTGATCATGAAGCCAACTACCACAGGGGGAAACACTTCAAGGGAAAGCCTTACTCCTCCTCTACTCCTAAATGTTATGTGTTTGGTCAAAAGGGACACTACAAGAATGATTGCCCCATAGGACTACAAGAAGGAAGGCAAGTTCAGGAGGAAGGACAAGGAAAGAAGGAGCAATGATGTAGCCTATGTTGCATGCGAGGAGTCATCTTCTAGTTATTGCAACTCAAATGAAGGAGAGTGTCACCCTGATCTCATGGCCTCAACAAGTGAAGACATAGGTGAGGTAATTGAGGTAAGATTGAACAATCTTTCTAAAGATGCTCTCATTTACATGATTCTTGATTCATGTTCTTCCTAGCTAAATCCAAGTCTAAAATAAAAGATTAGGTAAAATCATTGATGACTTAAATGCAAATTGATTTTCTTGAGGAAAAAAAGTTCATCTTGATAGCATAGAGAATAGTGCTTATGTTAGGAACACAGAAAGACTTATAGATGAAAACCAAAATTGCATCAATGAATTTGTTTTGATTAGACCTAAAAATTATAGGCTTATTTCCAAGTTCAATAATCTTAAAAATCTATGTGATGTCATTAAGGATGAAAATAGAATATATCTTGATGAGATTACTATCCTTAGATTTGAAAATTCTGTATCAATTGCTAAAGTAAATGATCTTGCCTCTAAACCTTTATTGCCTAGTAATGAAGTTGCTAGTCTTTCTTTAGAAAAAGATTCTAATCTTATTAAACAACCTTGTGGTTAGAGGCTGACTTAATTCATTCTCAAGATAATCTTGATAGTTTATACTATACCATCATTACTCTTAGTGATGATAATCACACACTTAGATATATCTTACAAAATCTCCCCAAAGGGAAAAGTTCCCTCAATGAAGTCCTAGAGAACTCTACCAAACAAATGGGTAGAAGTGGTTTGGGATATGAAGGGGCTTCCAGAAGCAAGGGTAAGGGAAATAAAAAGAGCAAAGAACCTCCTATTTTCCATGAAGAGTCATCCAAATCTAAGAACTCTATTGTTAGTTGCATTGCAAGTGTGATGATCATTATTGTACATATTGTCCTTACAAGAAGAAGTGGACCAACCCTAAGATGAAATGGATCCCCAAACTAACTCTGGGTCCCAAGGTTTGAATTGGGAACAAACATATTCATCTCTTGTAGGTAAAAGGGACATGGATTGTTGATAGTGGTTGCTCCAAACACATGATGAGTGAGATTAGCCATTTGAACAATTTCACTATAAAGAAAGGAGGATCAGTGACATTTTGGGATAACAAGATAGGTAAAGTGATAGGTGAGGGTGATGTAGATGATTCACTATGTATGAAGAATGTACTTCATTTTGATGGCCTATCACAATCTTATTAATGTTAGTCAATTATGTGACAATTATTGTCTTGTTCTTTTTACTTCTATTGAATGTATACTTTTATATACCCTCTCCTACAATGTCATATATAAGGGAACTAGAAGTGGAAACATTTATGTTATCATTCTTGATTTTCTTAAGCCAATTCTTCATAAATTCCTTGTTGTGAATAAAAGTGATATATATTTGTGGCACCATGGGCTTACTCATGTAACAATGGAGCAATTGAAGAAGTTGATAAAAAAAGGAATTAGTCAAAGGGCTTCCTAAATTAGACTTTGAAAAGGATGAGGAATGCCAACCTTGCACATAAGGAAAGAAAACCAAATCCTTCTTTAAATCAAAATGATTCCTTAGCAGCAAAGATTTCTAGAACTTCTTCATGATCTATTTGGACCGATGAGTACTCAGTCTCTTTGTGGTAGCAAGTATTGCATTGTGACTGTAGACGATTTGTCTCACTTTGCTTGGACCTTCTTCTTGGTTTTAAAAAGTGATACTCTTGATGTTTTATCTACTTTTTTAAAAGAGTTGAAAACAAATCTTCTTATTGAATTATCTCTATCTGTATTGTCCATGGGGGAGAGTTTGAAAATGATTTGTTCGAAAATTTTTGTAACGTCCCCAGATTCTTCCGTCTCGAGACTTAGAAGGCCCAAGAGGACAGATCTGAAAACGTTATGCAATTGTATCAAAGTGCGTTGTGGAAGCAATTTGTGCATATAGGAACATACAACCATAATGTACCCCATAAAATTTCTCAAAATTTAGCATGTATATTAATACAAGATGACTTATTACAACATGAATTACATTTATATATTGAAAGAATATTTACAAGTCTATGAACATGTATGCTAATCAGGATATACACAATAGGTATAACCTGGACAACTGATCACTTCCCTTCTTTTGTCCCACGCTAGCTCTGAACCTAAAACATACATGAAACAACAAATCAACACACAAGGTGTTGTGTACGTGGGTAGAAAGATACATACTAATATGATTACATCATTGAAATAACTTTAGAAAGAAAGAGTAAAAGAAAACATTATTTAATGTGATAATCATGTAAACACATATTTAGAATATCATTGGATGCAGCTGTACTACAATTTCTATTAGAACTTATCATACATCCAGTATGGGAAATTACTTTATCATACATCTAGCATGGACAATTCAGCATACATCCATACTAGGCAACATGTTATATATCCACACCGGACCATTTTTTCTCTAGTAGATACAACTCATCAATGGTTCTTTTATGTTCCTTTAGTTTTGGTGAAGCATATAATACTAATACGCATCCAAGAATTTATATGCAAAAAAAAGCATCCAAAATACATCGTATCATTATGCATCTATGAAAACTAGTCATATACTTAATGAAAACCCACATATTTAAGCCCAGAGATTCCTTATACATCCAAGGTCATCTACTACTCTGGTCAACACCTGATTAATAGCAATTAATCATCATCAAAAAAGGTGCACAATTATTCTTGATTATTTTAGGTCCAAATTAGGGTTTTCGTCAAACCTAGGTTTTATTAATCTTAAATGTATATCTGATATTTTTCTAGTGATACTTATGTCACAATTAGGCTCTAGTTCAAATTTCATATTTTTCTAATATTTTCCATATTTTCTAGAATTAATATGAGGTTTAAAGCAGCTAATTATGCATTAATGGGAAAAGACCTAATATTCCAAAATTATGACTTGATCAGCGTTCATATTTGGTTGCCACATGATATTAGGGTGAAGAACTATTTTCTTAGAATTAATATTTATCATATACTAATTAAACCATTTAAAAGAATCCGAAAGTGAAGTATTATCATCTACATCATAAACCATTATTAGTTGTGTTGCAAAATCCTAATATAGAGGTTGAGTAATAAGCTTATGTTTTTCTAAGTCTAGGGGTATTTTTTAAGCATTTATTGGCCAGGGGAGCTATTTATGATTAATTTTCTAAGATTAGAACTATTTTTTGAATGTTTAAAAGAGATTTACCTTGATGAGCCGTATGGTTCACACCTTCAAGGCCACTAACCGTATCGATAGGCTGGACCAGGTCTTTGTGTGACCCTACAGTCATGCCTTCTGCTCGTTGTGTAAGCCCTGAGACTTCAGTATTTTGTAGGTGAGAGTGCCTCCATGCCTGGACATCTCTGGCCACCTGTAGCACCACATCCTCATAGAGTATTGTGATCCTAGGCCATTAGTAACTCATGTTCTGACTTAAAGGCATCTATGACCACAAATTGGGGAAGATGCCACAGTGAAGCTCTTCCTTACTTAATAGCACGCCGCCGTCGTGAGAGAAGGAAGCCCAATGAGAAACCTTGATGTCTGCAAAGCACCTCTTCTTTTTTGTCAAATTGGATCATGCAACCACCTAAAAGCATTCACAATGATTCTTGGTAGTCTCCAGACAACCTATGATGTCCTTCGAGCACCAATTGTGGTTGGCAGCCATGGCGCCACCACAAAGAAGGGGAAAGAAGAGTAAACATCCCTTACTTGCCATCCAAACATGATCCTTCCACTTCTCAATTTCCCCAAGGAACCTCCGTGGCATGGTTTGTGAGGTTGATAATCCTTGGATCTCTAGAAAGTATCTCCACCAGAGTTGGGATGGTGCACCGTCGTTGAAAATGGGGAAAATGACATCACCTCCTTGAAGCTCAGAATAGTTAGATATTATATCTTTGTAGGTGTTCACTGAACTTGTTGGAATGATCTGAAGGGAACAAGAAAAATGGTAGATTCTTCCTTGAGCTTCATCTTCTCTTCCAATGATATGGACCTCATCGACCTCTAAGGCATGCCATGCCCCCGCCTAGATGTGGGAAATTGTTGCCCAAAATTTAGTACGAGAGTTACTCCTACCTCTCTTCGCCTCCATCTACAAGTTTTTGCTTATGGCCATGGAGAAGGTGTGTGG